>JAJOZX010002150.1:0-440000 GCA_023014485.1 Bathynomus jamesi
ATGTAAGGGTAAAATACAATGGCAAGAATGGAATTTTTGTGGGACAAAAACAAAGAAAGCAGTTAGGACCAATTGATCGCATAGCTAGTTCAACAAAGAAGAGATCTTTAGTAAGAGCCCAAGAAGCACAAAACCGTCAACTAAAAAGCACAAGAAGAAATGACTGAAGCCACCAATGTTTTACCATCGGAATTTATAGAAAATACCGAAGACAACATGGATGTAGATTCAGAGAGTCAGGATGTAGATTATGAGGCCGATTTAGAATTGACTGAGAATATTCAGAACAGGCACTATAAAAACCTAGCATTAACAGCAGATCGTTATCGTGTAAGTTGTAGAGCTGCAGCTGCAATAGTCAATGCAGCTTTAAAAGATATGGGGATCCTTAGCCACACCAACATGCTTGACAGAAAGAAATTAGAAAGTGAAAGAAATCGCATGGGTGAAACAAATACTTTTAGGTCTAAATCCGAAAATCTGAAGATGGATTGCCTTGGATTTGATGGAAGGAAAGATACATTAACTAAAAGTGGAAAGATAAAAGAAGAACACTATGTTATTGTGAAAGAACCTGGAAGCATCTATGTAGACCATGTCACACCAGATAATGGAACTACTCGCTGCATAGCAGAAGAGTTGATAACTATTATTACAGACTCGAACAGCACATATACTATCAAAGCTTTACTGTGTGATGGTACTCCTGTAATTACAGGAAAAATTGGTGGAGCCATAAAACTGGTTGAAATTCATCTTAACAGACCAGTGCAGTGGTTGGTGTGCCTCTTGCATTTGAATGAGCTACCTTTTATGCACGTCTACACAGCCATTGATGGTAAAACAACAGGTCCAAATACTTTTGTGGGTTCAAATGGGAATAAACTGAAAACAGATTTAACAAAATTGGAGGTAGTCAAATATTCTCATGTAAAGGGAAACATTAAAGAAAGCAGTGATCAAAGATATCTCTATGATATGTGTTTGGCGGTGCAAACTGGAGACACTTCTCAAGATCTGTCCACTCTATCCCCAGGTACCTTTCACCATGCTCGCTGGCTAACTCTAACCAACAGGGTCCTTCGATTATACATCTCAACGCCAAATCCTGATAAAAACCTTCAAGATATAGTCAAGATTATTATGCAGTTCTATGCTCCAGGGTGGTTTTGGATAAAATCTCATCCTAATGCAACTGATGGTGCGTATAACTTTTGGCATTTAATGTGCTTGCTTCGAAATTTAGATGAACAACATAGATCAATCATAGAACCAGTATTAAAGAATAACGCCTACTTTGCCACCAGAAATATACTCATATCAATGGTAACTCACAAGGGAACTAGAAATTAGGGAGCAAGCTATTCAGAAAATCATCCTTTCAAGAACAGATTTTCAGGTACCAGAAACTTTGAGTTGCCTCGAACCCTCAATTTCCAATCTACTGACTACAACGAGATGATCGATGAAAAAGATCATTACTCCTCCACCGCTGCTAAGCAATTTTAGCGACGATGAGCTACTACAGGCTCGATGTAAGCCACTGGAGATAGCTTCTTTTCCATGCCACAGTCAAAGTGTGGAAAGGGCAGTGAACCTAGTAACAAAGGCATGTCATGAAAGAATAGGATATGACAACCGTCAAAAGTTTATCTTAAACTCATTAGAATCAAGGCGAAAACTGCCCAAGTTTGAATGGAAGCCCAATGGAATGAGTAAGAAACATATGAAATAAAATTTCCTAATAATATTGAGAATTTCTTCCCTTTTGATGTGATAAGAAACAATGAAAAAGTGAATTGAATTTTAGCACATTTATTATGCCTCTAATTTTTTCTTCTGAATATATTGTTGTACTTAATTAATTTTCCTAATACTGTACATTATTAAATAAAATATTGTACGTTAATAAAGATTTATGTCATCAAAAAACCTGAATGTAGAGTATGTCTCGTATAAATGGAATATTCTTCAATATAGGTCAAAAAGTAAAAAATTGTGCCAGTGGGGTAGGAGGCTTTAAACAGCGAAAATAATTTATGAAGGGGTTCTTGTGTTCCATTCAAACCCCTCACAATATATACCTTTACAATATAAAATTTCGACCCGGCCTAGTATGTATGTATGTATGGCGAAACATACATGTGTATTTGCAAAAGACCTCCTGTACAGTAATTTTTTACTAAAGTTTCTACTCAAATTCACTCATTACAACTACTCAATAGGCAACGTCTACCAAATATCAATGAAATATAACTAAATAAACTGCGATATCATGATTACTAAAATGTAAAATTGTGTAAAGTTCACCCACAAGAAAAGAAAGAAAAAAGAAGAGGAGTTGGGAACTTTTATTTTTTTGCTTTACTTTTTTCCGCAACTATTCATCATATATTCACACACGATACCAGTGTCTCCGAGTACCTGATACAATGTGAATTTCGATATAATGTAACATTTACTTTTGTTAATTCTTACTACTACAGAGGACCGTGGCTACTCCCTTACTTTTGCATCGATTCTTGTTTCTTTCAATAAGGAGCGCATTTGTATGAAAATGAACGGTGCTTTCCTTTACTCCTGCGGGCATGGACTTCACTTCTTTACTTTTGGACGAAGGCGGGGTGATACTTTGTAAAGCCTTGTCTGTACTCTTTCTCGACTTCAGAAATGCGTTTTATGTAAAAAGAAAAAGCTCAGAAGAAACCGTAAGAACTAAAAAAATTTTTTAATGTTTTTGGAAACATTAAAGAAAACACTTGAAAATGCCAACTATTTTCCCTTCCTAACAATCAACTAACTTCTCGTGATAGAACAGCAATTAAATTTTCAATAAGAGAAAAACTTACATTTGTGTAAAACAGTTTAGATTCTTCTGCAATTTCTGAGTAGATAGGTTGGTACGTAAGAGTAGACGGAGAAAGGCAATTCTTCCTGGAATCCGGGACCCCTGTTTCCCCACAAGGGGATCGGTGGGTTTGAGCCTTAGTAATCCCAGAGTAGATGGTCAGCCCAACTCCAGCAGCGGCGGGAGTCAAACCCGTGCCATCGCAGCTTGATTTCAATCTCCAACCAACCGAACCACGGGAGATAGTTTCTTTGGAGTAAATTTTCTTGGGAATGTTTTCTGGCAGACTTGAACGTCTTCTTGAACCAATGTCAATGGATGAGGATTATATTACAAATTATTTGTAGTTCCACCATCATTCAAACAAAATGTAACATTATGCGAACAATGTCATCTGAAAGATTGACACCTTTTTTCACTTTTATTCAATCAATCTTTATTGGTAAAACTAATTACTACATAATTTTAACATAGAACGTACAACCGCTAAATGAACTATTGATTTAATATAGTGAACTTTATAATGTTTGCACGTGATACAACCGTGTCCTTTTTTCGCAGACGTTAATTCAGCTAAGGACACATTTAAAACAGAGCTATGTTAGAATGATATCAATGTCCTTTCCTATATTTGTAACCTTGACCTTTGGTGCAAGAACCTAATTATTTGCTCGCAACACATCATATTGTAATTACACGTAAAGTTTATGTACTTTCATCATTTATGTTGAGCGATTCAAAAGTTAAGACATGGGCCTCTATTTGTAACCTTGAACTTTGATGCGGGGACCCGATTCTTGCTCATAACCAGTGTTGGGAGTAACGGCGTTACTTTTTTAGTAGCTGTAGCGGTAACGCCGTTACTTTCGAGATGTAACGAAAATCGTAACGGCACTACTTTTTAGAACGATTTCAATCGTTACTAGCTACTCGTTACTTTCAAACTGATCATTTGACTAGTATCATTTATTAGTTGTTAATTAGCTGTTAGCTCCTCCAAACGAGGAGGACTATCAGATGCCAATTTTGAAAAACTAATATTCCCGAAATCGAACAACACACTCTTAAAAAATTTGCAAGATTAGTTTTTTTTTTTTGGACAGGCCATTTTTTGATTCGAGTTTATGTTTTGATTTTTTGTCAAGAGTATAATTTGGTATTGCTAAGGCTTTTTTACTCGTCTTTTCTTAAAAGTAACAGGAACGGTAATGCGTTACTTTTTCATAGAAGTAACTGAAGCGATAACGACTTTACTTTTTTATCAATGTAACGGTAGCGGTAACGCCGTTACTTATATAAAGTAACGTGCCCAACTCTGCTCATAACACAAGTTTCATCAACGTATGTTCAAAAGTTTTAGCCGACACGAAAGTGTGACAAATGGACGTATGGACGGACAATTAAATTTCAGTATGACCCTTCAAAATTTATTTGGTCACGGACATTATAAATACACATATTGGAGTACCAATAAATTCACTACAATTTCTGTAAACAACAAAGTTTAGCGACATACCATTAATTACATTGCACTATTAAAATGGGGCAACTCATTAATCTGGGTATATGTAATTGTATACTTTAGCGTCGGAAATTATAACTATTATTATTATTATTAGTAGTAAAAGTATTAAAATGAGATTACAACTGATAAATATCATTAATGGATATAATCAAATGCGCAGATAAGTTAGTTTTATATTTATTTCTCCATAAGAATTCGTGAATATAGCTGGGAAATACGGCGCGTGATGCACCATGTTGACGACGTAGCTGCTTCTTTGCCCGGTTAGGTCAACTGTACGCCCTTGACGATTGGTTAGGTTGTCATGATATTTTCGTTTAAACTAACGAAAATATCACGACTTAACCTAACCAATCGTCAAAGGCGTACAGATGACCTAACCGGGCAAAGAAGAAGCTACGTCGTCAACATGGCGCATTTATCAGTTGTAATATCGTTTTAATACTTTTAATAGTTATATTCAAGCTTACGTATTTTTTGTTGATATTAAAAGTATAAATAATTTACGAAGCCGTTACGAAGGTGCGAAGTAGTATGGGAGAGACCGAGAAATTTGAGGTACCAGTACAAGTTGGTCTACACCAGGGATCAGCGCTGAGTCCGCTGATTTTTGATATTGTGATGGATGTGATCAGCAAAGACGTGATAGAGGAGGCTCCATGGACCATGATGTTTGCTGATGACATCGTGTTGTGCTCAGAAACGAGAGGGAGTGCAAGAGAAATTAGAGAGGTGGAGAGTAGCTCTGGAAACTAGAGGACTAAAAATAAGCAGAGAAAAGACCGAGTATATGAAATGTGCACCTGGAGACGAACAAATAAGAAGTGTCATGGTCCAGGAATTTATTATAAAGAAAGTTAAAAGTGTCAAGTATCTGGGATCAATCATAGAGAAGGGAGGCTTGGAAGGAGAAATAAACAACAGAATTCAAGCTGGCTGGAAAAAATTGGAGAGGTATCGGGAGTATTGTGTGATAAGGTGAATGTAAGGATGAAGGGAAAACTGTTCAAGACAGTAGTAAGACCAGCACTACTACATATATGGGGCAGAAACATGGCCGATGAAAAGAAGCCTGGAAAAGAAAATGGAAGTGGCAGAAATGAAGATGCTCCGATGTATGTGTGGAGTGACTAGGAGAGATAGTGAGGAATGATTTAATAAGAGGAACAACAAAAGTAACGGAAATCTCCAAGAAGGCACAGGAAAGGAGATTGAGATGGTATGGGCATGTCCAGAGGAGGGAGGAGGAGTATGTGGGACGACGGATGCTGAGGATAGAAATTCCAGGCACGAGAAGTAGACCGAAGATGGGGTGGCGGGATAGACTGACGAAAGATACGAGTGAAAAGGGACTGGAGGAAGAGGTGGCTCAAGACAGAAGTGAATGGAGAAGAAGGATCTGCAACAGCGACCCCACATAGAAGTGGGCTAATAAGGCTGCGGAAGATGATTAAATGTATAAATAATTTCCGACGCTAAAGTATACGTATATATATCTTAGTCTGTTTAAAAGCATCATATTTTTGGATGTATTTTCTGACTGAAATTATACTGTCTGAATACAGATTGAGTCCATTAGCATTCAACATTGCAACACAATCTCTTCAAAATTAAAAAATACTCACTTTCTTAAAATTTTACTCCACAGTAACTTAAAGGGCTGCAAAGTTGGATAACTAACATTTTCAGTTTTGGAGTTGTTAGGACTGTCAGCTGACAATGAAGTTGTTGAATCACACTGTATCTAGAGAAAAGGAAATATATGTAAGAGAACAGATTGAGAAATTTTGCCATACCAACAATTTTATGCATAAATACTAATTCTGTCATTAACAAAGTAACATGATAGAAAAATATGAATTATTACTAGTGAGGCAGTTTATTATAAATCAATGCCAATCACTAGTAGTTGCAAAATATGTAACGGAATTTACAAATCTCTCTCTCATATATATATATATAATCAATGCCAATCACTAGTAGTGATGCAAAATATGTAACGGAATTTACAAATCTCTCTCATATATATATATATATATGGGCTACGTAGTGGCCGATGTCGTAACACCGCTTCTCGGAGATCAGCGAAGTTAAGCGACATTGGGTCGGTAGTAGTTGGATGGGAGACCGTCCTCTGCGCCCAGATTATGTAGCGACCCGTGGTTCGGATCCCACGTAAAACTGTAGGTCCCCTCCGTCATATGACCTTAGATGTTGCGAAGGAGGTTAAACAACCCAATTAAAAAAAAAAATAAAAAAATATATATATAATTTTTTTTTTTTTTTTTTTTTAGTTCAGGAAGAACCGATTCGCCTCTATTTAAAGGGCATATCTCAGCGGAAAAACAAAGAAAAAGTGAGAGGAAAGACAGAGGAAAAAGAAAGGGTGGAGGGGACAGTCGAAGTGGAAAAAGACCAAGGATGACAAGGACTGCAGGGTCGAGCCCCATCATCCTTGGGTGCTAGGGCCGGGAGGGCGCACGTGAAACCTCCAGGAACAAGCACGTACAAACGAGCACAAAGAGCACTCAAGAGCACGAGCTTAGAACCCCCTTGCGGGGATATATATATATACACACATTTTATATATATATATATCGTAAAGAACGACGCTTGTATAGGAGATATTCCGCGCAAGACGAGAGAGCGAAAACGGAACAAATGAAAAAATGAAGTAACCACCTGGGAATCGAACCCGGGATCTTCCGATTGCCGGTCAGACGCGATACCATTACACCATGGACTTCACTCTTCCAAATGCCGTAATTCTTCTACATACTCGCAGAAACCAATGCCCCAAGGGGGCACCTCCCGCATGCCGTAACATTATATACATTCAACTGCAAAGAACACGCAGTATAAATAACGTAAAGAACGACGCTTGTATAGGAGATATTCCGCGCAAGACGAGAGAGAGAAAACGGAACAAATGAAAAAATGAAGTAACCACCTGGGAATCGAACCCGGGATCTTCCGATTGCCGGTCAGACGCGATACCATTACACCATGGACTTCACTCTTCCAAATGCCGTAATTCTTCTACATACTCGCAGAAACCAATGCCCCAAGGGGGCACCTCCCGCATGCCGTAACATTATATACATCAACTGCAAAGAACACGCAGTATAAATAACGTAAAGAACGACGCTTGTATAGGAGATATTCCGCGCAAGACGAGAGAGAGAAAACGGAACAAATGAAAAAATGAAGTAACCACCTGGGAATCGAACCCGGGATCTTCCGATTGCCGGTCAGACGCGATACCATTACACCATGGACTTCACTCTTCCAAATGCCGTAATTCTTCTACATACTCGCAGAAACCAATGCCCCAAGGGGGCACCTCCCGCATGCCGTAACATTATATACATTCAACTGCAAAGAACACGCAGTATAAATAACGTAAAGAACGACGCTTGTATAGGAGATATTCCGCGCAAGACGAGAGAAAACGGAACAAATGAAAAAATGAAGTAACCACCTGGGAATCGAACCCGGGATCTTCCGATTGCCGGTCAGACGCGATACCATTACACCATGGACTTCACTCTTCCAAATGCCGTAATTCTTCTACATACTCGCAGAAACCAATGCCCCAAGGGGGCACCTCCCGCATGCCGTAACATTATATACGTTCAACTGCAAAGAACACGCAGTATAAAAACGTAAAGAACGACGCTTGTATAGGAGATATTCCGCGCAAGACGAGAGAGAGAAAACGGAACAAATGAAAAAATGAAGTAACCACCTGGGAATCGAACCCGGGATCTTCCGATTGCCGGTCAGACGCGATACCATTACACCATGGACTTCACTCTTCCAAATGCCGTAATTCTTCTACATACTCGCAGAAACCAATGCCCCAAGGGGCACCTCCCGCATGCCGTAACATTATATACATTCAACTGCAAAGAACACGCAGTATAAATAACGTAAAGAACGACGCTTGTATAGGAGATATTCCGCGCAAGACGAGAGAGAGAAAACGGAACAAATGAAAAAATGAAGTAACCACCTGGGAATCGAACCCGGGATCTTCCGATTGCCGGTCAGACGCGATACCATTACACCATGGACTTCACTCTTCCAAATGCCGTAATTCTTCTACATACTCGCAGAAACCAATGCCCCAAGGGGGCACCTCCCGCATGCCGTAACATTATATACATTCAACTGCAAAGAACACGCAGTATAAATAACGTAAAGAACGACGCTTGTATAGGAGATATTCCGCGCAAGACGAGAGAGAGAAAACGGAACAAATGAAAAAATGAAGTAACCACCTGGGAATCGAACCCGGGATCTTCCGATTGCCGGTCAGACGCGATACCATTACACCATGGACTTCACTCTTCCAAATGCCGTAATTCTTCTACATACTGCGTGTTCTTTGCAGTTGAATGTATATAATGTTACGGCATGCGGGAGGTGCCCCCTTGGGCATTGGTTTCTGCGAGTATGTAGAAGAATTACGGCATTTGGAAGAGTGAAGTCCATGGTGTAATGGTATCGCGTCTGACCGGCAATCGGAAGATCCCGGGTTCGATTCCCAGGTGGTTACTTCATTTTTTCATTTGTTCCGTTTTCTCTCTCTCGTCTTGCGCGGAATATCTCCTATACAAGCGTCGTTCTTTACGTTATTTATACTGCGTGTTCTTTGCAGTTGAATGTATATAATGTTACGGCATGCGGGAGGTGCCCCTTGGGGCATTGGTTTCTGCGAGTATGTAGAAGAATTACGGCATTTGGAAGAGTGAAGTCCATGGTGTAATGGTATCGCATCTGACCGGCAATCGGAAGATCCCGGGTTCGATTCCCAGGTGGTTACTTCATTTTTTCATTTGTTCCGTTTTCTCTCTCTCGTCTTGCGCGGATATCTCCTATACAAGCGTCGTTCTTTACGTTATTTATACTGCGTGTTCTTTGCAGTTGAATGTATATATATATATATATATATATATATATATATATATATATATATATATATATATATATATACACATTATATATATATATATATATATACAGTGGTGGGCATCGTTAACCAAAAAGTTAACTTCGATAACGATAATCCATTAACCCCAATTTTTAACTCCGATAATTCTACTACAAAGTTAACGGAAGTTAACGATAATCCGTTAACGATAACTATTTCTTTACTAACATTTTAAAAAATCAAGGAAAAAAGCTTTAAAACCCATAGAAAATGTTTATTTATGCAAAATCCAACAATAAATAGGTATTTAACTGTATTTTTATCAAGTTTTGCAACTTTTTTGCTTAACTTTTTTTTTATTTTTAATAAAAAATGTACTGATTACATGTTTTGAAACCCTTGTAACCACTAACCATTAACTAAATTTTAATTTACCAGAGAATTATTATGGCGGGAACTGAAAGGTAAAATTAAATTTTAGGCACATTTATTAAAGACTATGACACAATGTGCTGGTTGCCCTTCAGAAAGACCAACTTCCCAAAGTTAGGCCCAACTGCCAGTCTTGACCTCTTGGGCCTCAGGATGTCCTTGCCGAGAGAGAAGAGCCGTTCCACTGCGGCAGAGGACGGAATTGGCAGACTGAAGTTATGGCGGTTTGAATTCATTCGCGGAGTGGTGATCTTCCGTGAATGACTCCTCGCAGTTAACGTGTTAACGGACTTTAATAGACTAAATATCGAGTTATCGGAAGTTAACTGGTCCGATAACGATAAATGGAAATTAACTTCCGTTAATAGTCCGTTAAAAAAAATTAACTTCGTTAATTAACTGTTATCGGATTAACGCTTTAGTGCCCAACACTGTGTATATATATAACTTATATATATATTATATATATATATATTATATATTATATATATATATATATATATATATATGAATTTCACAATTAAACACGTGAAATGAATGAATGCTGCAAACCCACAAGGAAAAACAAAAACGATTCCAAGGCCTTTCGTGTATTCAGAGCTACACCTCGTCAAGGAATGGAGAGAGAAGGCAAGATGCCCATAAATATATACAACGTAGCGGAAACCAAAACAATTAGCACATACTTAAAAAGAGTTAATGAGGCAAAAGGAATTTTAACAAGATGTCAATTTTATACATTCCCGCACTGTTATTGAAATTGTTTTTATAATGGATAAATGCACATTCTAGAATATTTCTTTCTATTATATCTGTTTTCAACAAGCGCTTTAGAACTATCCCACTTGATGCTATGATTACATTTATACATTTGGTTAAACAAATCTGGAATTATTAGTTGTTCTACACGCATATTTATGCTGTTTTAACCGAATATCTAACGTTTTACCCGTTTGGCCTATATATACTGAGTTACACTGTGTACATCCGATCGAATACACACAACCAGCATTATCCGGGCTATTCTTTATTAGGCGTGATTTAACAGTATTATTATACTTAAAGACCACATTGATGCCAAGTGCTTTAAGTAAAGTCGGAAGATATTGAAAATTAACATGATAAGGTAGGCTAAGGATATTTTTACGCTCAAATTCCTTTACAATTACATTATTATAATACCTATTCTTGGCTTTCCGAAGACAGTTATCTAAAAATGAAATATGATAACATAATTTAGTACCAATATTCATGATATTGCATAACTTGGAATTTAAAAATTCAGGACTGACAACTCTCAATGCTCTAAGAAACATAGCAGAGAAAATAGAGGATTTAATCGAGGGATGATGGTCAGAATAAAAATGCACACAGTTATTATTAGTAGGCTTGCGATAGACTTCAAATATGAACTGATTAGAGCATCGCCAAATTTTTAGATCCAGAAAATAGGCTTCCATCATTTTCTTTTACAACTGTGAACTTAATAGATGGGACTAAATTGTTGAGCCTACCAAGAAATAAGTAACCTATAAGCTATCTAAATGGTTAGTTAGTTTATTAACGCCGTTAGTTGGCTATTTCTAAGTCACATATTGTAAATAGCATGGATCTTATTGACAAACTGAAGTTTCCTAATGACCCTAATTTCAAATTGGTAAGCTATGACGCATTCTCGTTATTCACAAAAGTCCCTGTTGATGACGTACTTGATTTTTTAAAAGATAAGATCTCTGAATATTCTTTCCCTGTTCAACACAACACTCTTATTAAGTTAATTAAGCTTTGTGTCAAAGATTGTAAATCTCAGTTTGAAAATAAGTTTTATGCTATGTCGTTTGGATTGGCGATGGGAAATCCCCCTTCACCTGTACGTACTAGCTAATTTATAATTTATATATGGAATTTTTTGGAAGTAGAATTTTGCCTACGATTGTTAATTTTAACGTGGTTTGGTACAGGTATATTTTTTTTTTTTTTTTTAAGTTCGGGAAGAACCGATTCGCCTCTATTTAAAAGGGCATATCTCAGCGGAAAAACAAAGAAAAAGTGAGAGGAAAGACAGAGGAAAAAGAAAGGGTGGAGGGGACAGTCGAAGTGGAAAAAGACCAAGGATGAGAAAGACTGCAGGGTCGAGCCCCATCATCCTTGGGTGCTAGGGCCGGGAGGACGCACGTGAAACCTCCAGGAACAAGCACGTACAAACGAGCACAAAGAGCACTCAAAAGCACGAGCTTAGAACCCCCTTGCGGGGAGGTACAGGTATATAGATGATATTTTATGCCTTTGGCCTAATAATTTGGATGTTGACTTATTTCTTGGTAGGCTCAACAATTTAGTCCCATCTATTAAGTTCACAGTTGAAAAAGAAAATGATGGAAGCCTATCTCTTCTGGATCTAAAAATTTGGAGATGCTCTAATCAGTTCAAATTTGAAGTCTATCGCAAGCCTACTAATAATAACTATGTGCATTTTTATTCTGACCATCATCCCTGGATTAAATCCTCTATTTTCTTTGCTATGTTTCTTAGAGCATTGAGAGTTGCCAGTCCTGAATTTTTAGATTCCAAGTTATGCAATATCATGAATATTGGTACTAAATTATGTTATCCTATTTCATTTTTAGATAACTGTCTTAGGAAAGCCAAGAATAGGTATTATAATAATGTAATTGTAAAGGAATTTGAGCGTAAAAATATCCTTAGCCTACCTTATCATGTTAATTTTCAATATCTTCCGACTTTACTTAAAGCACTTGGCATCAATGTAGTCTTTAAGTATAATAATACTGTTAAATCACGCCTAATAAAGAATAGCCCGGATAATGTTGTTGGTTGTGTGTATTCGATCGGATGTACACAATGCAACTCAGTATATATAGGCCAAACGGGTAAAACGTTAGATATATGCGTGTAGAACAGCTAATAATTCCGATGCTTTGTTTAACCATATGTATAGATGTAATCATAGCATCAAGTGGGATAGTTTTAAAGCGCTTGTTGAAAACAGATATATAATAGAAAGAATTATTCTAGAATGTGCATTTATCCATTATAAAAACAATTTCAATAACAGTGCGGGAATGTATAAAATTGACAATATCTTGTTAAAATTCCTTTTGCCTCTCATTAACTCTTGTTAAGTATGTGCTAATTGTTTTGGTTTCCGCTACGTTGTATATATTTATGGGCATCTTGCCTTCTCTCTTCATTCCCTGACAAGGTGTAGCTCTGAATACACGAAAGGCCTTGGAATCTCTTTTCTTTTTCCTTGTGGGTTTGCAGAGAAGGCACTAAAAATTGTGGCAAAACGTGTCCCAGAAAAGAAGCAGAAGCGGGGATGGGGTTGGGGGTTGGGGGTCAATGTTTTGCGAGAGAAAGCGAGTGACTGAAAAATTAAGAAACGGCAGACATCAGAAAAATAATAAATGAAAAGAATGTAGAGTGTAGATTGTATATGGGGCAAATTGAGGAGCAATAAAAGTTAACTGAAAATACTGTCAATAATTTTGCAAAAATTATGCGACTATCGGACTTTTGAAAGATGAAAACAATGCATTAACCAATGATCTAAAACAAGTATCTGAAATACTAAGAGCTTAGTATGAATCAGCTTTCAATATCCCCAAAACTGATAAATTAATAGGCGATAGAAAAATCCATGACTTTTTGGAGACTCAACATGGATTCTAATCAGGATCCTGGAGACGAACATGGATTCTGATCAGGAAGGTCGTGCCTATCACAACTAACAAAACACTAACATCATTGATGCACTCGAACATTATGAAAACTACGACGATGTGATATACAGTACACAGACTTTGCCAAAGTGCTCGACAAGTGTGAACATGGAATCATAGCACATGAACTAAAATACTTGGGAATAGCAGGAAAAATAGAAAAATGGGTGTAGTGTATAATTTCCTTAGTTTAATGGGAGCAAGTCATTACAGTCCAATTATACAGTAAGTCCAACTAACTACAAGTCATTACAGTCATCACTATCAACATCATCCCAGCTGAGCTATTCCCCAAAACTGTCAGAGATTTGTGTAAGGTTGAATATTGAGTTATGAGATAAAAATAGCGATTATACTGAATATGTTTTTTAATTAAGGTTAATAAATTCTACTGCGTTTGTCCTTGTGTCTAGATTCCTTTTTTTTAGTTTAGAATATTTATTTAGAAATAGGGTCACTTTCTGGGGACACCTGATTTTATATATACAGGGCGTCCCAAAAAAATGTATACACACTTTAAATACTTATAAAGGCAGTGTTTATTAAAATACATTTAATTTTCAAAATGTAATAGAATCTACAGACATTATTTAATTGTTTTGTCAACGCCTGTTTTCAAACTGACGTCCGTTCTGGTCCAGGCACTGCTGATAACGCGAAGCAATGGAATCGCAAACATCACGAAACATTTCGTTTGGTATTTGTGTGCATTCTCGTTCAATGGCTGCTTTCATTCAGCGACTGTTGCAGGTTTTATAGCGTAGACTTTGTCTTTTAAGTATCCCCATAAAAAAAAGTCTAGTGGTGTGAGGTCTGGTGAACGCGGAGGGTATTCTACGAAACCCCTTCGTCCAATCCACATCCACATCGTGCCAAGTACCACTCGCAATACTCCACTCTTCGGTCCGGATCATCTTCATTAATAGCATGGACTAATCTTGGAATGTAACTTTTCCATTGACAGCGCTTCAAAATGCGTTGGACAGACGATTCTGAAATTCCTACCTCACGACTCGCTTGCCGCACAGATTTTCTTGGACTTTGGTGATACGTTTCCAGTACTCTTTCTTGCTTTGTGGGGCTTGTCGATGTCCGTGGTCTTCCGGAACGCTTCTTGTGGACATTCTGAACAGTTCCATCGGCTTCAAACTTCTCTAATTCGAGTGATGGTAAGTCGCGTTGGTGGATCTGTTTGAAACTCCCTCCTAAACTGTCTTTGCACTTCAACTGCGTTTTCACACTTCCAGTAGCATTTTAGAATGAATTTCCTTTGTTCAAAGCTTAGTCTGACTGCCATTATTAATTCTAATGGGTTTAACTTGGAAAGAAAGAAACATCAATTGAGCTATCAGCTGTTAAAGTGTGTATACATTTTTTTGGGACGCCCTGTATATATGTATATATATATGTATATATATATATATATATGTGTATAAGTATATATATATTATATATATATATATATATATATATATATATATATATAGTGGCGCTCCTAAAGTATTCGTACCGAGGAATATTTCGGTTATATTCGTTCTTATCTTTTGTACCATGTGTAGGATAGTTATGAAAAGTTTACCTTTCATTTGGAAAAAATTTAACAAATTAAAAAAATTAGTTTAACACTAACGTATAATGTTAAAGATCGAAGAATTTTAGGAAAATAAAAAAAAAGTTAAATGTAAAAGTTTTCGTACATTTACAAAATTATTTAAAACTTTGTGTGTCCACTTTAGGCGTCAAGAATTTAAAATATTTATCAGTAGTTGAATGTTTATTGATTAGAGACTTAGCAATTCTAAATTCTAGAATTTTCTCGGCGAGTCTTCATGGAAGACGGATGACTGTATAAACCATTAGTAAGCAATGGGTCATCGTGGTAAAGCGCTGTCTACGGATCTTAAGAGATCTGTTACTGCTGCGCACGAGTCTGGAAAGAGTTATAGAAGATAAAAGAACTTCGAGTTCCATTTACGACGGTCGCTGCAGTCCAGGAAAGTTTGTCGTCATTAATGGAATCTTGAATTCGAAGAAATATCAGGAAATTTTAGAATAAAATGTACTGCGTTCAGTTCGGAATTTGCGAATGCGTCTCAATTTGGTATTGCGACAAAATAATGATCCAAAACATAAAAGTAAAAGCACCATGAAATGGCTTCAACAAAAGAAATTCAAGCTTCTCGAGTGGCCCAGTCAAAGCCCAGATCTTAATTGAATCAAAAATTTATGGTTTGATTTGAATAAAGCTGCCTGCAAGAGAAATCCTTCGAATCTGAATGAATTGATACAATTTTCTTTTAAAGAATGGGCTAATGTCCAGAGACGTCGAACCCTTGTAGAAAAATACCCAAAACCAATCAGTGAAGTCATTCAAGCAAAACGTGGACACAAAGTATTAAATAATTTTGCGAGTAAATGTACAAAAACTTTTGCATCTTAACTTTTTTTGTTTTCTTCAAATTGTACGGTGTTTTACGTTATATGTTGGAGTTAAACTAACGTTTTTATTGTTAAATTTTTTTCCAAACGAACGGTAAACTTTTCATAATTATCCTATGCATCGTACAAAAGATGAGGACGAATACAAATTAAATATTTGTGTGTGTGTGTGTGTGTGTGTGTGTGTGTCCCCCCCCCACAAAGCAAAACGAAAGGCGATTCTAAGATATGTCGTGTATTCAACAGTACACCTTGTCAGGGAATGAAAGGAAAAGTAAAGGCAAAATTTATATCTCTGTACAGCATAAACCAAATAGTGAGGAGGGATTATCATAAAATTAACAAACAGTGATTAAAATGAAAAGATATTTTAACAAGATGTGGTCCATTTTAAACGTTCCCCGAAGTTATTTATGAAGTATATGAATGCACATTCCAGAATGTTTCTCTCTGTTACGTCTTTATTTTTTACAAGACTTTTAGAACTTCCCAATTAATACTATAATTATATCTAATGTATACATATTGCCAAACGATGCATTAGAATATTTGCCCTTCTATAAGCATATTTATGCATTTTTACTCCGCCGTCGAACGTTTCCCCAGACATTTAACGGTAATCTCGCATTTTGTGGAAAAAAGTTACAAATTCTACAGTAACTTACTTCATGGAAATCGGAGAATATTTTTAAAATATCGACATCCACTACTTCATTTGCTAAATCGAAAGCAGTGTACCCCTGAGTAGTTATGATATTTACATCAGCTCCACGATGAAGTAAATGTACAGCAAGCGATGTGTGCCTGTAGATAAATTATTTAGTTATTAAAGATATTATTACACTACAGTATCAATGATTTAATTATCTCAACTTCGTGATGCGTTTTAATATAGAACGCTTAAGTCATTTTCATGTGTACTCATAACTTTCCAAAATGTCGATGTACGCTCAACAATACCTATGATAAATGGCTTGCATAAGAGGTGTCCATCCATTTATATAGTCTTGAGCATTGATATCGGCGCCGTAATCGAGTAATAACTGAGCAACAGATGCGTGATTCATCATTGAAGCTATCATAAGAGGGGTGGCACCTTCTCCTGTTACAGTCTAAGAAAGGTACAGGCATGCAAATAAAACTTTAACGAGCTTTAACATGCTAAATGCAAAACTTCTACAGCTTGAGAATTAATTGTTAGGTTATTAATTATTGTTAGAGAATTAATTGTTCTGAACTTCTGGCTCAACAGAAAGCGGATGGAGTAGGGGAAGGGGATGGAAAATTGTCAAACAAAATGAAAAGTTTTACCATGTGAATATAAAATACAACAAGGAACAAGGCAAGGAAAACAAAACCCAAGATGTATATGTGATCTACCGTGTTACATTCACATCTGTTACACTAATTCTTAAAAATCCTTTGGTCGGGATAAATAGTACTGTAGCAACTTAAAATATTTTTTTCTAAAATTCTACTGTAAAAGGAGTTTGTCAAGGCCGAAACCTAGTTTGCACTTAGCATTATGTGACAGTGGCCAAATATAAAGAATTGAAAAGGGTTCAGTATGTATCTATGAATAATGTGACTAAATGAATTCTCTGCCTATTTTCACTGTTCAGGAATGATAAATGGTTGGAAAGATTCACAACTAGAAAATATACATAGTAGCAAATTACGGAACTTCAAGAATTTTTCAATAAGGATCATTAAGATTATTTCATATTTTGTTGGTTTTCATTTCTAATTTTGTGTACATTGTAACTGCTTGCTTGTTTGTTATCATACATAATTTAATGCACTTTGAACGTCTGGTATATTGGTTGGTACACTCACAATGGTACAGTACAAAATTGGCTTTTGAGTAATTTAGTACAACTTTTGCAACTGAACTGTTATTAAGTGCTTTTGAACAATTAAGAATAAATTTTGCTTTGAACAGTTATGCTGTAATTCTGTTTTGACCTAAAGTTAAGAATGTAAAGCGCTACTCACTTTTGTTTATTTTTATATTTATCTGTGATTGTTACTTTTGCCAATCCAGATTTGCTCAACACAATCATTTGGATTACTCAGTAGTAGTTGAAAAGTGCGTAATTCCGACTCGTATTCATTTTTCAAGTTTGTTTGGGAATGAGGCAAAACAATTTGAAAGCTGACTTATTAAATTAATTGAGCCTTTCCATTACACTATTGATCTAACAAAATTAAAATGGCAAAATTCAATCAATCAAAATTTTTTTATTTACATGTATAAAATAAATATTACAATAATACAAACTGTTGACTGGACTATTTATTTTATTTTATTTGGCCTTTAGGCTTTACTCGGATTTCAGATTAATTAAAGATAAAAATAATATACAAGTCATGATTAAATTATGATTAAATAATATGCAAATTCATGAATAAAAAGTATTAATTAATTTGGAATACACAAACGAACTAACAATTGAAAATACAGTATATATTAATCTGAAGTCATTGTTATAGATATGATGCCAATACAGTACAAAGAACTGATAGTTGATACAAGAAATGAGAAGTATACAATATACAGGGTGGCGCAAAGGTCGCACACCATAGGAATTTTCAGTTGCCTATATTTTTTTCTTTTAGGTAGGACATGGCTACGAAATTAACAATAGATGAGAGGGTGATCTTGGTTTTAATGTATGAAATACCAGGTACTACAAATCGATCAATCGCTAGAGAATTTAAACTTTTGTGCCACCCTGTATATTGTATACTTCTCATTTCTTGTATCCAACTATCAGTTCTTTGTACTGTATTGGCATCATATTTATAACAATGACTTCAGATTAATATATACTGTATTTTAAACTTAGTTCGTTTGTGTATTCCAAATTAATTAATACTTTTTATTCATGAATTTATATATTATCTAATCATAATCGCTACAGAATTTAAATTCTGTAGTGATCGATTTGTAGTACCTGGTATTTCATACATTAAAACCAAGCTCACCCTCTCGTCTATTGTTAATTTAGCAGCCATGTCCTATCTAAAAGAAAAAAATAATATAGTCAACACTGAAAATTCCTAGGGTGCGCGACTTTTGTGCCACCCTGTATATGAGAAATGAACAAATAATACAGTAATATACATGTAATCCTAAATTTTTATTAGTATTCCATTATTAATAGAGATTTCAACTTCTTAAACAAATTTACATTAGAAATAGCTTTTAGGTCAGCACTTAAATCATTCCAGAATTTCAGTCCAATGGAAATGGATGCTTCCAATCAACTAATTTTATGCTCTTCAGTGCAAAGATCACAAAATTGATTGAAAGTTCATGCACCTCATATAAACCAAGTCTATTCTCTTGTGACTTTCATTCCCTATTGATTCACATTTCTCATTACTGAGAAACACATTAGTTGGTGTTAATAATATATTTAAATTTACTTTGGTGCCAACACAAAGAAGGAATGATGATTCACAGTTCGGTTAAAAAAATCACAAATTAATTGACTTTTATTAACGAGTTATTAACTTCTGAAAAATTACATACATATCCCCAAAATAAAAGACCATCATTTCACAATAGCTGCAATTTTATGTTAGATAGCGGTGGTGTAGGGGTTAGCGTCGCTGACTACGAATCCATCGGCCCCGGGTTCGAGACCCGACGGCAGCCGGCGCGCAGCAAAACCCAGCTGTTCATCCTTCCACACAATAAAGAAAATGGTTGGTAGATAAATGGGTACCCTAGGTGGCCTAGTGGTTAAGACGCGGGGCTGCTGATGGGGCGTGGTTCGGATTCCACGTTGAACTGTAGGTCTAAGGTGGAGTGAAAAGCTTGACCTTCGTCAGAATGAACAATTCGGGCGGAAGCTAACCAAAGGCATACCAGAAACAGCTTGAAGTCTTTAATAAACAATTCAATGGTTGGGACTAGAGGAATCAAACAGAAAGGATGACTTATTCAAAGAGGTGAAACCAGCTCTTAAATTCTTTGGTTTCAGAAAAATTAAGGGGACATTGCTTTTGGAAACATTGAGTAACTGAAACTGCTTCTATTAATCAATCAAACGAGCTCCACAAAGTATGATTGAAGCAATTACAAGATAGTAGTTAAAGGAGCGTTGATGCATTCATTCAGAGATTTTACATTCTTAAATAAACTTTAACACGCAACAAATACCTTGGCTTTGGAAGGATCGCTCAATAAGATTCCTTGAAGCATATTTATATCCCCTCTTTTTGTCACTTCCATGATGTCAGAAATCTTATCATCTGCAAATAATTAAAATTAAAGGCTAAAAAAAATAGACAAACAGGTACAATTAGGAGAGAAATTTCCTGGACACGATTACTTTTATTACGAATAATGGCAACTATATTCGTATATTATTTACAAATCTATGAACATAAATATTGTAGTAAAGTATGAATGAATTTGGCACGAAATGCAAAAGGGAATTTGATTGGTTGAGTGACGAAGGTTAACTGACCAATGGTATTGGAAAGTTTCAATAATAAATTTACTTCACTCATTTTCCTTTTGTTTTCTTATATGAATTGATTAGCTATGCCAGGGTTTTCCAATGTAGGTTCCGAGGCCTAATAAAAACATGTATAAAATGAGTGTGAAATTATAGCTTTTTATAATTAAAGGAATGTTCAAAGATACTGTAATTTGTAAAAATTGTGAAATCGTTTGATTTCTATAAAGAACATTGAAGTTTTTAAAAAATAACTACAGGGCGTTCATAAAAGATCTGAACGATTTGATTCGTTAATATTTTTCATACTAAATAAGATAAAGCATGAAGCATGTGGTAAGCAATAGAGCAACTAATAAAGTTTTTTTTTTTTCCCAAAGACCAAAGTTGTCAACATTCATGAACTACGATCAGGATCAGGGATGCAATAGCGATGGTCGATGTTGGCATGCTTGAACGCGCATGGCGAGAAATTGAACATCGATTGGATGTTGTACGGGCAACCAATGGTGCACATGTTGAAGTTTATTAAACAAGTATGTAAAACTTTTAGCTGTACGGAGTCACATGGGACAAACTTGTTTCTTTGTATGTTATTGGGTTATCACATTAATAAAGATTGAAATCGTTCAGATCTCTTAAGAACACCCTGTATTTTGTTTTCTTGGTGCCCAGTAGCTCTGTGGTTACAATGGAAGATTCTGAGTGGTGAGGTTGTGGTTTGCTCCCACCTGCTGGCTCCCTGGTTGGGTTGAGTTGGCTGCTTATTGTGTCATTGCTCAGGCTAAAGGTGACCTTTGGGGCACACTCACCCCAACATCATGGAGAAATGGGCCTCCTGTTTTTTGTTTTCTTTTATTACCTAAATTTAAATGAAAATTTCTAAGAAATTGTTAGTATGTGTGTCATAATAATGATAATTTTCTAATGCCTTATTAAGTATATGTTAATGGTTTGTGATTACTAATTATGATTTGTTTGTTTCAGATGTATGTTATGAGTTGAATAAAGCCTTAGTTACAGGTGCTTATCATTAACTCGTGTCAATTTATTCAACTCAACTTTAGTATTCAGTCAATTCAAATCACTTCAGTCAATTCAAATCACTTCAGTCAATTCAAATCACTTCAGTCAATTCAAATCACTTCAGTCAATTCAAATCACTTCAGTCAATTCAAATCACTTCAGTCAATTCAAATCACTTCAGTCAATTCAAATCACTTCAGTCAATTCAAATCACTTCAGTCAATTCAAATCACTTCAGTCAATTCAAATCACTTCAGTCAATTCAAATCACTTCAGTCAATTCAAATCACTTCAGTCAATTCAAATCACTTCAGTCAATTCAAATCACTTCAGTCAATTCAAATCACTTCAGTCAATTCAAATCACTTCAGTCAATTCAAATCACTTCAGTCAATTCAAATCACTTCAGTCAATTCAAATCACTTCAGTCAATTCAAATCACTTCAGTCTAATTATTCCCAATTAAAGAATTAATTCGGATATGGAACGTATACTATGCCCTGATAAACTAGATACTGATCCTCATTCACCAAATGCTGAGAAGTAATACAGACACTGGCAGAAAACTTTTGATAACTTTATAATTGAATGTGGAGATAGAGCTCCTGATAAACTTCGTTGTTTAACAAAGTATGTTTCAGCTGCTGTGTATGACCATATCGCTGATGTGACAACTTTCACTGCAGCCATAGAAATATTAGAAAAGTTTTACATCAAGAAGAAAAATGTGATCTTTGCAAGGCATCAACTTGCTACGAGACGTCAGCAGGTTTCTGAATCATTAGACGAGTTTCTCCAGGACTTGCATCAACTCAGCAAGAATTGTGACTTAAAAACTGTGACAGCTGAGGAGTACAGGATGGAACTTGTTCGAGACGCCTCTATCAATGGATTATCTTCTACTGTTATACGGCAGCGCCTCTTAGAGAATCAAACTTTAACGCTTACCCAAGCTTATGATCAGGCTAGAGCTCTCGACTTTGCACAACGTAACTCCGAATCTTATCAGTCAATTGGTCAAATCACTGCTGCGACAACTATTCATCCACCATCGACTAAAACGATGTCGACTGACCAACGAGGTGATCCTATCATGGAAGATTCGACACTTGCTACTACAACCACAGCCACAAGGAAGCGATGTTGGTTCTGTAGGGGTGGTATCCATCTTCGAGCTAAATGTCCTGCCAAAGACTCCGACTGTTCATCATGTGTTAAAACTGGGCATTGGGCAAAAGTTTGTCAGTCTAAGAACAAGACAAGGGTAACAGCATCAGTCCTATCTCCTACTCTTTGCGCTGTCACAGCAGCTGTACCACAGTGCCTGCGTTATTCTTCTGCGGAGTTGATAGTAAATGACCATCAGATCTCAGGCCTTATCGATTCTGCCAGTTCAGACAGTTTTATAGATGAAAAGGTAGCTCGTAGACTAAAACTTCCTCGATAACAGCCCCTGTGCTGGGCCTATGCACTGTAGACCTGCAGTTGAAGGGTTGTACCTATCCTGGTACTCGTCTGGGTGTACTCAAGAATCTCTACGGTGATATTATTCTCGGCATAGATTTTCAAAAACAGCTTTCGTCTGTTATAATTGTTTACAGGGGAGAAACCTGAGCTCAAGATCTCCAATATTTCTGACTCTACTTGTAGCCTAGCAGCAGCAGACGTGGCAGAGCCTTTGCTTTTTGCAAACATGAAAAGAAATGCAAAGCCGATAGCTACTAAGTCCAGGGAATTTAGTTCTTCTGACCGAGAATTTATCGCACAAGAAATTCGTCATCTCCTCTCCGAAGGCATTATTGAACCAAGTACATCACCTTGGCGTGCGCAAGTGGTGATCGCAAGAGACGAGCAAGATCGGCATAAGAAACGATTGTGCATTGATTACTCATCTACAGTAAATATTTATACTGATCTCGATGCTTATCCCCTGACGCTCAGGCGATGGCGGGTATTTTCAATAACTTTTTTGCGACAGTTTTTACCGTAGAAGACGTAAATAATGTCCCCGACGTGGACGAGATCGTTCCATTTAGTAGCGAGACTATTTTGGATGAAATAACTGTTTACGAGGGTGAGATTGCGCATTATATCGATAGGCTAAAAGTTAGCAAGGCTCCAGGCCCTGACGCTTTTTATCCAGACATTTGAAAGATTTGAAAGACGTTATCGTAGGCCCCTTAACGAAGATTTTTAATCAGTCACTCGAAACGGGGATTATTCTTGAAGACTTCAAATTAGCTAACGTCACGCCTATTTTTAAAAAAGGCGACCGCGCAGTAGCTAGCAATTATAGGCCCATTAGCTTAACGCCAATTGTAGGTAAACTTTTGGAATCTGTAGTTAGGGATCGTATTATCGATCACTTAGAAAGTAGAGATTTGATTAATAGTAGTCAGCATGGGTTTCGACGCCATAGGTCTTGTTTAACTAATTTGTTAGAATTTTATAACGAAATAGTGCGCGAATACGATAGGCATAGAGCAACTGACGTTATTTATTTAGATTTTAAAAAGGCGTTCGATACAGTTCCATAGGAGACTAATTGCGAAGGTCAAAGCGCACGGTATACGCGGTCAGGTAGCTAACTGGTTAGAAGAATGGCTTCGTGCTAGGAGACAGAGGGTCGTAGTTAATGGTAGTGAATCGGAGTGGTTAGATGTAGGTAGCGGTGTCCCACAGGGTTCAGTGTTAGGCCCATTGCTATTCGTAATTTACATTAACGACATAGATGTAGGATTGACTAGTAACGTGTCAAAATTCGCGGACGATACTAAAATAGGCGGTAAGGTTCTTAACGAGGACGATAGTAATAGGCTCCAAGACGATGTAAATAGGATTATGGAGTGGACAGATAAGTGGCAGATGCAATTTAACGTAGACAAATGTAAAGTTTTGCATATAGGTTCTCGCAACGATAATTATACGTACACGATGGATGATAGGGAGTTAGCGAGCGTTGACGAGGAAGTAGATTTAGGCGTACGCGTATCTAAGGATTTAAAGGTTAGGAACCAGTGCCTGGAGTCTTGCGCAAAAGCTAATAGGATGTTAGGCTTCATAGCGCGTAATTTCGAATTTAAATCGAAGGATATTATATGGCCCCTTTACAAGTTCCTAGTCAGGCCTCATTTAGAATATGTAGTTCAGTTTTGGTGCCCGTACTTGCGTGAGGATATTGATAGGTTAGAAAGGGTTCAACGTCGTGCCACGAAACTAATTCCGTCATTGCGCAACAAGCCTTATGAAGATAGGATTAAAGAGTCAGACCTGTATTCACTCGAAACTAGGAGATTAAGGGGGGGAGCTTAGTGAAGTTTTCAAAATCGTTAATAACATCGATAATGTAAATTTTGACAAATTGTTCACTTTCGATAATAGTAATACTCGTAATAACGGATTTAAGTTGCGTGGCAGACGTTTCATTACTAATATCGCTAAAAACTTCTTTACGTTTAAAGTAATTGATAAATGGAATAATCTTCCCGCGCCCGTCGTGAACTCTACCAGCGTTAATGTGTTTAAGAACCGTCTTGACAGACATTTTAAAAATATTAACGTTGTTTAAAATAAAATAAAAAAAACAATTAGCAACAGGGTGGTGGTGGTGGTGGTGGTCGTCGTCGAGGATGAGTCTGTTGACGATTAATGCCAGCTTGTGACATGCCAGCGTGTGATGCCAGCAATAAAATTTAAAAATAAAATAAAAAAATAATTAGACTAACACGAACGTAGATGTAGCTCGTAGCATAAACTAACCCACTTTTTGTTTAACTTTACCTACTTTTTTTTTTTTTTTACTTTGCATGTCTGTAACTCGTTTCTTGCATGTTTGTAGTTTGCATGGTATGACTGAGTTAAGACTGTGTTTGCATGGTTTGTAAGCGTTCTTATTTTACTTCTTTTCATCTTTCACCCCTCTCCTATTCTCTCCGACTATTTTTCTGACTTGTCGGCAGTGGCCGGCGGATAATGATGGCGAGTCTTTTTTCTCTTTTTCTGAATGAATGTTAACCCACGAGTGATAGGTGTTGCTACTTACTTAACCCCTTATTCTCTTCTCTTAACCCCCTACTCTTTCCTTTCTCTCGGGCTAACCTTAGAGTGGATCTTAGGGTCTTTGTTAGCCTTAGCTTCTGTAGATCTTGCAAGGTATAAAGTTTTCTCAACTTTTGATCGCAAAAGTGCATATCATCAAGTGCGTATTAGTGATTCTGATAAACCCTTTACAGCATTTGAAGCTAATAGCAGACTATATCAATTTAATTGGGTACCGTTTGGGGTTACCAATGGTGTTGCAGTGTTTCAGAGAGCTATTGATAAACTGGTAGAGGAGAACTTGCCCGACACATTTCCGTATCTTGACATCACCGTTGCTGGGCGTGATAAAGCAGAACATGATGCCAATCTCGCAAAGTTTACTGCCGCAGCTGAACGTAGAAAACTAACCTTAAACAAATCGAAGTCGACAATATCTGCAACATCAATCAACATACTAGGTTATCAGATTGGAAATGGTCAGATTAAGCTGGATCAGGGCAGATTGAAACCGCTACAAGACCTTTCACCTCCTACAAATTCTTCAGCCCTCCAACGTGTACTTGGTATGTTCGCGTACTACGCACAATGGATTCCTGATTTCTCTGATAAAGCCCGGCCCTTATACAAAGCTAAATCGTTCCCTTTAGACTCGGACGCGATTGCAGCTTTTAATAATTTAAAGGCGTTGCTTGGCGAAGCTGCTCTCAACAGTATTGACGGGGCCATCCCGTTCGTCGTTGAGTGCGACGCATCTGATGTGGCCGTGTCAGCAACTCTGAACCAGGCTGGACGTCCCGTCGCCTTTATGTCCAGAACATTGAGCAGAAGTGAGATTCATTATCCTCCCGTGGAGAAAGAGGCGACTGCAATTATTGAAGCAGTAAGGAAATGGTCCCATCTTTTAGCGGGCCGACACTTCACTATCGTCACAGATCAACGATCAGTAGCGTTTATGCTAGATAACCGCAAAAGAACGAAGGTGAAAAATTACAAAATACAAGGGTGGAGACTCGAGCTTGCATCTTTTAGTTATTCTATTCGTTACCGCCCGGGGAAAGAAAATGTTGCACCTGATGCTTTTACTCGGGCTTTCTGTGCATCAGTTTCATCGTCGAGTCTCATGGATATCCATATGGGGCTTTGCCATCCAGGTATCACCAGAATGCTGCACTTTGTTCGTTCGAAGAACTTACCATTCTCTACCAATGACGTCAAAACCGTATGCTCGTCATGTCGTGTATGTGCAGCAATAAAACCGAGGTTCTGTAGGTTAGCGGAAAATACTCTCATTAAGGCGACTCAGCCTATGGAGAGACTGAGTGTAGATTTTAAGGGTCCTGTTCCATCACGTACAAAGAATATTTATTTATTCACTGCAGTGGGTGAGTACTCCAGGTTCCCATTTGCTATCCCATGTCAGGATATGACGTCTAAGACTGTCATCAAATGCCTCGATGCTATCTTCTCCATGTGTGGCATGTCAAGCTTTGTTCATTCTGACCGTGGAAGTGCGTTTCTATCCCGGGAAGTTCGAGCTTATCTCGCTAGTCGCGGTGTGGCTACTAGTAAAACTACACCTTACCATCCTACGGGCAATAGCCAAATCGAACGTTACAATGGCATAATTTGGAAGTCAGTATGTCTGGCTGTAAAATCGTACAATATAGCTGAGAACGAATGGGAGTTGATCTTACCGCAGGCTCTTCATTCTATCAGATTCTTGTTGTCAACTGCCACGAACGTGACTCCGCACGAGAGGTTCTTTGGTTTTCCTAGAAGATCTTGCCAGGGTACATCTCTTCCTACTTGGCTTATGACTCCTGGATCCGTTCTCTTACGCCGTTTTGTCAGGTCTAGCAAAAGTGAGCCACTAGTAGACGAAGTGGAACTTCTGGAGGCTAACCCAACGTATGCTCAAATTAGATATCCAGATGGCCGGGAGTCTTCTCTATCTCTCCAGGATCTGGCTCCATGCCCTAGTGCCTATCACCTTTAAAGTGTGACTCTACACCGCCCTCAAATACATCTCCAGAGACCACGCCTGTTCCATCAGCTTCAGTGGATCAACCCGATGAAGCTGTTTCCACCCCTATTGCTACGGAGGAGGAATCTTCTCTGCGCCGGTCTGTTCGTTCGCGGCGAGAACCACAGCGTTACGGCTGGTGAAGCTACATGTAGACGGGGAGAATGTCATAATAATGATAATTTTCTAATGCCTTATTAAGTATATGTTAATGGTTTGTGATTACTAATTATGATTTGTTTGTATCAGATGTATGTTATGAGTTGAATAAAGCCTTAGTTACAGGTGCTTATCATTAACCCATGTCAATGTGTAAACACACCATCATCTGAAAAGGAATTTTTACCATCATGAAAAGCTTACTGTGGGGGAAGGATTAAAGGTGTGAAAATATACTGTGATGTTACCTACATGAAGAGCATAAAAGCTTTGAATTTTGCAAACAGTTGTACATAAATGGTTTCCAAGGTGAGAAGAAAGTAACCTGCAAGGCAAGCATGGAAAAGGAATGCCCAAAACAATTGCACTGGAAAATGAACATTAAAGAAATGCATCCTTGCAAAATGCTTTTAAAATGTGTTTGTCATTATGAAAAACTTGCACCTTAATGATTCAGCCATAACTGTTCAAAAGCACCTGCATTAATAAGGGATCTATCATTGCATCCTTGCAAAAAAGAAAAGACTGACTGACCAACACTGCATTAATTGACTCATTTTTGTAAATCAATATGCCAATAAAGGTAGGGATTTTTAGAGCAGTTATATTTTCTGATGAAAAACAATCTCCTCACATAATCATGACCATGTAAATAACACTTGTTATAATCGTTAAAACATCTACAAAGCAACTTGAAGTGGGCACATCTCTCGCAATTTATGGGGATGGATCCCTCCTACATTGCGTTGGAGAACTAACAAATCAGTGGCAGACTTACATCCAATCAATACACTAAAATTCTGGAAGAATTCATTCATATCATCATCTATTTGTACTTTTCCATACCAAATGGGCCTTTATGCAGCAGATGCTGCATCCACACCTTCAGAATGCAAAAAACATTGTTTGAGAAACAGTGGACATCAAACTTCTGGACTGGCCAAGCAAATGATGCTACAGGAACCCCCATAGAAAATATATGGTCAAATACCTGTGGGAATCCTCAAAATAAAGGACTTTGGCAACTCGCTTCAATCAAGTAAACAGTGTGTTGGAAGGATTCAGAAGAAAGCTCAATTTCATTGTTCATCATGTGAAATCTGTTCTAGAGAAACTAAAATAACTTACTGCTAGAAGTGAAGGATGGATCAGGTGCTAAATTGGAATGTATAAATACATTTAACAAAAACATATCTATTTTGAACTTAAATATCAGAAGCCTTCCAAATCACTTTGACGAGTTAATGGCCAATCTAAAGTTGTTACAATATAAATTCACATGTATCATATTGACTGAGACCTGGTTAAGTGATAATAATAATAAGTCATTTACTAATATACCAGGCTACACAAGCCACCACATATGTAAAAATAATAACAAACGCAGTGGAGTAAGCATTTACATAGATAGGCTACTAATCATAATAGTAGGAGTACTGAGCAATTGACAGGCATAAATGATCATTCTGAAACCCTAGCAGTTGAGGTGTATATAAATAATATTTCCTATTCAATATTAGGCATCTACCAACCACCAAATGGTAACATGCCATCATTCATTACGAGCATAGATAAAACTAACTTCTAATTACATCAACAATAACTGCATCATTGCGGGAGATCTAAACATCAATCTCACTAAAATAAACTCTAACAATAATGCTAACTACTTCTACAATCTTGTTACCACAAATGGCTTTAATTTAACTATAAGCCAACAAGACTACATAATACCATAGAAAACCACTTTATTAGACCAAATCTGGGTGCAATCTCCCCTTGACTATACATCAGGTATACTCCTATTACACTTTATGGACCATCTGCCCACATATACAATACTAATTAGCCATTTACAAATACAGGAGAATAAAAATTGACTATAGACCCTCCCTACACCTATAATAATAAATTAAAATTTATGAGAGCAATAACAAGCTTTGACTGGTCAAGAATAACAAAGTAACTGAAATAGAAACAAAATTTCAAACATTCTCAAACACACTAATGGATATATCATATTTATTACTAATTTTCCTATAAAGTCAAAACTTCTGTCAAAAAAGAACTATAACAATCAGCGGATCATTCCAGCCCTCATTGTAAGCCTAAGCCGTAAACATTCTCTCTATAAATTATGGAAGAATAATACTATCAATGAACAAATGTATAAAAATTATTGTAACAGATTAAATTTGCTCATAAAAACCACAAACAAACACTATTTCAGACTCAACAGGTACAAACATTATACAAGAGGTCCATAGAAGATTAAGAGATACAGTAGTTGTCTGGAGCACTGACTAAGTAGGCCAGTGAATCACTGTGCATAATGAACATACAATTGCCTAGGCCAATGCTTCCAGATTTATAAAATATATCAGAGACCAGTCCACTAACCATGACTTCTATTATCTTATTGACTGACTCACCAAGCCTAGTGACAAATCTAAAATTGCGAATGACACTGGCACAGTTAGGCACCTTAATGACTGCAAACAGCATACTAACACTAGAAGGAGCACCATTTATAAATCTTGGGAGTTCTTAATAAACTCCTAAAAATATTACTATATGCAACATATAATTTTCTCAAATTATACAGCCTGTAGTTCCACCACAAATGAGCTGTATACATTGGAGTACAAAAAGTTCTGAACAAAATCAACTTAACATCTAATGTACATATATGAAATTTTCTAACCAAAGTACTTCCCTGAACATATAATTGTCTACATTGCCTTAGAATATCACAATCATTTGAAAGACTATCAGTTAGTATGTGGCCAAAATACTTAGTCTGGGTTACTTCTGACAGCACCATCATTCAACTGAAATTCAGGAAATTTTATATATTTGTATGCCTTGGTCCTCATAATCATACCATGACTTATAAGCAGAGATGGGCAGTAACGCGTTACATGTAACGACGTTCAGTGGTGGGCACCGTTAACCAAAAACTTAACTTCGATAACGATAATCCGTTAACCCCAATTTTTAACTCCAATAACGATAATCCAATAATTTTACTACATAGTTAACGGAAGTTAATGATAATCCGTTAAAGATAACTATTTCTTTAACATTTTAAAAAAATCAAGGAAAAAAGCTTTAAAACCCATAGAAAATGTTTATTTATGCAAAATCCAACAATAAATAGGTATTTAACTATTTTTATCAAGTTTTGCAACTTTTTTGCTTAACTTTTTTTTTATTTTTAATAAAAAATGTACTGATTACATGTTTTGAAACCCTTGTAACCACTAACCATTAACTAAATTTTAATTTACCAGAGAATTATTATGGCGGGAACTGAAAGGTAAAATTAAATTTTAGGCACATTTATTAAAGACTGACACAATGTGCTGGTTGCCCTTCAGAAAGACCAACTTTTCAAAGTTAGGCCCAACTGCCAGTCTTGACCTCTTGGGCCTCAGGATGTCCTTGCCGAGAGAGAAGAGCCGTTCCACTGCGGCAGAGGACGGAATTGGCAGACTGAAGTTATGGCGGTTTGAATTCATTCGCGGAGCGGTGATCTTCCGTGAATGACTCCTCGCAGTTAACGTGTTAATGGACTTTAACAGACTAAATATCGAGTTATCGGAAGTTAACTGGTCCGATAACGATAAATGGAAATTAACTTCCGTTAATAGTCTGTTAAAAAAAAGTTAACTTCGTTAATTAACTGTTATCGGATTAACGCTGTGCCCAACACTGACGACGTTACGTAACGAACGTTACAAAAGTAACGAGTAGTGGTAACGCCTGAAAGATTTTCAAATGTATCAATGTAACGGTAACACTTTGCAAATTTTTTATCAATGTAACAGACTTTTTCGTTACTCGTTACATGTTTGTTTTTATATATACAGGGTGTCCCAGAATTAACTATCTATTTCAATGAAATCGGACAAATTTTTTAAAAACACACTTTTATTTATGTTTATCATGTTTAATATGTGTTAAAAATGTATAAATTTCTAAATTTTTTTCATAATTTTATTTTCATAATTTTTTCATAGTTTTTCATAGTTTTATTTTCATTCTCTTTCAGAACCCTATTAATAATGAATACACAAGAATGCATCTTTGTTGTAACATCCCGTATCAAAGCCTTTTTCATCAGTGTCGAATGCAAGATTCTATGAACTGTTGTCTTGGATATGTTGAGTCTTCGACCGGCCTCCCTAACCGAAGTTGTTGGTTCATCCTCAAACAATTGTCGTACCTGTTCGGTACTGTTACGTGCTGTCCTTGGGCGTCCTCTTCCCACCTCGTCGTGTACGGATCCAGTTCTTTTAAATTTGTTCACAAGTTCACGAATCGCTTTGTCTGTAGGACCGGTTCTGTGGAATCTTCTTGTAAATTTTTCTCTGATTTCATTACATTGCATTCCTTTAATACGGGATGTTACAACAAAGATGCGTTCTTGTGTATTCATTATTAATAGGGTTCTGAAAGAGAATGAAAATAAAACTGAAAAACTATGAAAAAATTATGAAAATAAAATTATGAAAAAAATTTAGAAATTTATACATTTTTAACACATACTAAACATGATAAACATAAATAAAAGTGTGTTTTTAAAAAATTTGTCCGATTTCATTGAAATAGATAGTTAATTCTGGGACACCCTGTACATATAATAAGTGTGTTTGTATTTTAGAATCGAATTGGAAAATGGGATTTTTCATTATCACCCATTATCATTTTTGTGTCAATTCCAGTTATTTTTATTTGTTTAATCAAGCTTATTGTAGCTATACATTGTCAATTAAGTTTATTCAATATTCAATATTTCATTACTGCTATAAACCTATAATCGTAATACATTACTTTAAAACATTACAGAACTAGCTAGCCTCTAGATAGCAAATTTAGGCATTATTAGTTTATGCCCATGTGTATGACGTAGTCCACACGATGTGGATGTGGATTTGTGGATTATGGTTGGTAGGCAGTTGTATCATATGTCGCTATTGAATCGTGTTTACAAACTAAAGGTAATAAGTTGATACTCGAATTTGAAAACATTGCCATTCCATTCATGAGGACTATTAAATGCAATTCACTATTCCGTGTTAGTGGCAACAACTAAATTTATATTTTCTAGGTCTCTTCACCTTTCCCAAAAATTCTTGGGGTGCAAATTATTGTACAATATATCATTCTTAAGAGAACAACATTTATATAGTCAATAATGGTAGCTATTAGAATTTATGTGGTATAGCTGCCATTTGTAAGTTTATCTGTAGTTTTAAAATACGTGTGAAGGCACATAAACAAATATCAAATGTAACTAGTTAGTTGTAACGGTAACACTTTAAGGATTTTCAAAAGTAACAATGTAATGATAACGCGGAGTACATTTTCGACGTGTAACGAGTAACGGTAATGCCGCCCAATTTAATGTAACGGTGCCCATCAATGCTTATTTATAAGGATTATATTTTATGTCATTATCCTTCCCATACCTTTCACACACCTTCAAAAATGTGCTAAGCTCTTTTACAGATGGAGAAATAAGAACTAGATCATCTGCATACATCAGATGATTAACAATCATTGTACCAATATAGCAGCCTATTTCACAGGTGTTCAACACAACAGATTGATTATGCATATAAACATTGAATAAGTAGGGAAACAATATCCCTCCTTGCTGAATACCACTGGTTATAGAGAATGGCTCTGAATTGACCCCACCTCATCTTACAATGTCTGGTTATTATAACAGAATATTAATATACAGACCAAGTAACCATTACGATTTACAAGTTTCATAAGTAATTTGTCATGATTAACATGATGAAATGCCTCAGAGCATCCAGAAAACACAAAAATACTTCAGCATTTAAAATTTGGCATTTACAGACCATCTCTTTTAAGGCATGTATACACATATCAGTACCATGTTTTGTTATGAAACCAAATTGGTTATCACTAGTATACAGGTAACATTTAAATTGTATTAATGAGTATATATTCAAACACCTTGTACATAATACTAGCAAGAACTATTGGCCTATAGTTATCTTTACTATTGATTTTACCCTTTTCTTATGTTATTACTGTACTGGCACTAAAACAATGGATAACATTGTAAGTGGCAAAACACCACATATCAGTAAACCTAAAGCACATAGCTAACAAAGGCACTAATCTATCACAATTAAATTTCAGATGTTCAGCAGAAATACCATCAAAACCACAGGATTTGTTACAATCTGAACATCTTATGGCCTGTTTAGTTTCAAATAAACTAACTCTTATATCTGGTCTATAGGTAGCATCACAATTATTATTATTGCTCCTATGTACAGAATTGAATAACTCACTGTAGTGTTCCTTCCATAATTTGATTATATTCTCAGTCCCAGTTACATTTTCAATGTTAGCAGGGAGAAACACTGCACTACTATCTATTGCTTTTAATTCTTCCCAAATGTCTCTTGGATTCTTACTGACAAGCTTTCTAGCCACAACATCCTGCTTAACTCCTCATGATTTTTTATATAATGTAATGCATACTTGAAACTAGCATTAACCCTCTGTTTTTTGTTCTAACACAGGGCCTTGCCTTGGCTTCTCTTGTTCACACCACACTAAGAAAGCATATCTGGATGCATTATGAAGTTTAGTCACATAATCATTCCAGCCAGGTCTACATACAGAGTTTTTTCTCCTAAAGGTATTTAAGTCTATGCTAGCTTATTGAGAGAGGAAACAATTTGTTCATACATGTCTTTAAATTCAAAGATATGTCTTTGAATTCTACAGTTTACATCCTGACAAGCTAGAGCATCATTAGGGATACATATATTACTTAACAATGCATCAGACTTATTACAGTACTGTTGTTTGCCCTCATCGCCAACTCTGGACCACTTAAACTTCATTTTACATGCATCATTTACCCATGACAGCATTAGAATACAATCAATGTCAAACTCAATTAAGCGGGGCATATGATGAGAACTAAGAGAGAAGTACAAAATTGCCATATTCAGAATTGCTTGGTTTGCATCAGGTGTACATTTTTTTTTCCTTTCTTTAATTTACCACCGATTCGTACCTAGTGAAAGTGGTACATATCTCGGCGAGGCAGTGGGTGGGTAGTAGGGTGGTCCACTCTTATAGGGGTGGAATTTTTTTTTTGTGATTTGTTTTTATTGCTGGGTTGTAACTTATGAGGATGGATGAGAAAACACCTCTGGGAAAGTTTTATTTGAATCAGTTAATTTGTAGGGGTAGCACATGACACTTGAAGTTTTGGTATAATCTGAAAATCACAGCAAAGTTAATCTTGGTGACAGTACATGACTATTAGGGTAACTAACAATTCCGAAATGAATTGACTAACAATTCCCTCTGCACCTCATTTGATCTTTGTTTTCTCGCCCAGTTGCCAGGCTGACTTCAGTGGTTGAGGAAACTGCTTCCTGTAGTTAGCAACAACTTGCAAGAGATACTGCAGTTGTTCCTCACTCCTGGTGTGGCAGCCGTTGTATTCATTAATGAGAGCAACCCCCCTCTCTGCATGATCGTTCACGACAGAGAGGTTTGCCACTGATTTCTTCGCTATTTGGTAATCAGGATCACTGTCCCAATCCCGCACCTCCTTCCTCAGGTATCCCACACCTGACCCCAGAGACAACAGCAGTCTTTTTGAGTTTGCTGTTGCTAGTGACTCGATTGAAGCCCCCTCAGCAACACCTTTCCTTCTCTTCTGGCAATCAGGCTTTCCTTCAACTTCCTCCATCGCCTTCACCATTGCTGTTTTAGTCTCTTCAGACACCTCAGGATCGAAAATCGCGAGGCCCACCATCTCCTCCGGAAGATACCAAAGATGACTGCTGAGTTTTTTTAATGCCACTTCCGAAATTTTGGGTCATGGTATTCCCGAAGACTCTGCAGAAGACTGAGGTCGCTGCGAGGCGCAGCAGCAGCTATTGGCGCTGTCATCCATGCCTGCAGGTAGATGGAAACAGCGAAGACACTGACATCCTTAAGACACTTTTGCTCTCGTGGAGTGAGGACTGGGATTTGTCCCCTGAACAGCCACATCTTCAATGAATAGATCACCTTAGATAACCATCTGGCTTGGTGCATGGAGCCAGGTCGCTTGAAGGTGTAGTTGTCAATGCTCCCTCCCAAGAAAATGATGGACAGATCGAGGAATTCCTGATAGTCATCTCGAAAGGATTTTGAGGAGTGTTTTTCCTCAGCAAAGCGGAGAATCCAATCTCTAATGGGGGCCAAGAGTCGATGCACCTCTTCATCATCCCATCCGGTGCCATATGTTCCTGTGTCGATGAAGGTCCATTTGCTCTGAAACCTGCTGAACAATGGAACATCAGGTCCACTCGTTGGGCCATAGCAAGCAGTGAAAACTCCACCGATCATCACTTCCATGATGTGATGACGGCAGGCAAAATGGAGGTCTTTCTTCAACTTTGCTCCAACAACACACACGCTCCATTCAAACGACCAGCATTGGAGGCAGTGGTGTCGAAACACATCCCCACGACAGATTCTTCGAGGCCCCAATCAGTCAATAATTCAAAAACTGCGCTGGCTTGGTGTTCTCCTGATCCAGTTGGTATTTTGGGGACTCCAAGGAGCTGAGATTGACCCGAAAAGGAGGAAATGAGCACAGGCAGCCGATCCACATGCGCATGGTCTCTGGTGTTGAGGAGGTCTGGAATAAGTTTTCCATCCCAGTGGATGATTGCAGGACCGGACTGAAAGGAAGCTTTTAGGCTACTGCAGATCATGATCCGATGTCGTTCTCTCTGCCGGGTGATGTTAAAATTCATTGGGCTGTGGCCAAGGCTCAATGCAGTCTGCTATTATGTAGGTTGCCATCCTGTCCGTAGTGTGTGTCCGATCTAGGGCAGCAGCTAGATTTGATGTTATCACATTCTTGACTCTTTTCACCTGTTTTGGAGGTCGCTTTCCACCTTTTGCCCATTCATCTTCGGTGGAGGATGACTCGTCAGTGACTGAGGATTCTGTTGAGGACACCAATACTGCTGTACCCGACGTTGATGCACCTTCATTGACTGCCTGCAATACAATCGAAGAAAATGGACAATTAGTGTTAACGAACAACCTAATCATTGCAATCAAATGAAAGTAGGAATTTGAAGAACAATCTCACCTTTCTCTTTCGCATCTCCTCCTCCATCTTCCTGTGGGCAGCTTGTTTTTCTTTTTCTGCTGTTTTTCTGTCTACTCCCACCATGCATCCCCGTCTTCCAGGCTCTCGCTGGGCCAGCAAGAAGGCCTTGTCTTCTGGGTTTTTGATTAGAGACAAGGCATCAGCATGTGCCATATCAAATAGGTTCCGAAGTGTCTCCTTGAATCCCTCTTCGTTGTACACCTAATATAAATAATAATATATATAATATATATATGATAAATGTATTGACTATTGTACAGTATAATATGTCATACTCTCGAGAAACTATTTTATTTATCATTGATCATCCAACTCACCTGCTTCTGGCTCCTCCTCATTCGTCCTTTTTTTATTTTGATCCAATCTTGGTGAAGGTCCAAGATCTTTTGGATTCCTTTGTATTTTTCCCTTGTCGGGATTCGAGCTTTGTTCCAAAATATTTCAAGTTGACCCCACACTACTTGAGCACTTTCCTTCAACTCCTTCTTGAGATTAGTGTGGTGATGAAGGAAGCATGACAATACTTCTCCATGTGATGGTAATTTGCTTCCAAGAAGCTTGTCCTTCACTTTATCTCCTTCAAGGAGATAAAAGCAAGAGCTTCGAACTTGAGTCATCATATATCCAACCACTAAACACAACCAATGAACACTACACCAATAATCTGTCAAGGAAAAGATGTATTACTGGAAATGGAACATAATATACAAGTAAATCTACTAGGTAGTGCAAAAGTGCAAAAATGAAGTACTGTGTGCTACCCCTAAAAAGTGATTGATTTGGAAAAAAATTGGCCAGAGGTGTTTTCTCATTCATCCTCACAAATTACTGCCCGGCAAAAACAAAAAATCAAAACTTCAATTTTATGGACCACCCTAGACTGGGTAGTGTTACTGAATTGGGGATGGTAGGCTAGGGGGGTGAGTAAGGTTCAGTTGCTGGATAGTGGGTAGGAGGGGTATGGGTCTTAGACATGATGAAGCAGATGGGGAATGAGTGAGGAAAAGGAAAATTGCTTCTGCTGAAAAATGGGGGCCTTCAGCGAGTATGGATTGTAGATGCTCAGGTATGGGAATTTTGGACAAGAGAGGGAAACACCTGCAATGAAGAGTGGACAGGTTTGGGCATTCAACCAGGAGATGTACGACAGTGATAGGGATATGGCATGTAGGGCAGAGCAGGGCTGGCAATTTAGCCATAAGGTGACCATGAGTAATGCGTGTGTCCTAGGCAGAGGCAGGCAAGACTCACTTCTTTATGGTGGGACTGGTGGAATGAGGAGACCCAGTATCCTAATTGTGGTTTGATCTTGGAGTTTGTTTTGTGTGGCCGGTCCCATTCCCATTCCCAGATGAAGCGGAAGTGGGAGCAAAGAGTCGGGAAGAAGTCGGAGAAAGGGAGGGGCTGGCAGTAAGCAGACTGTCTCCTCATTACCCTGGATGCCGACATATGCCAGGACGCAGCAGAAGGCGATTGTCTTGTGTCGGAAGGCTGTTGGGGTTGTGAAGTTTCTCACAACCCCCCTTGATTTTCAAATTCCCCTTTTGGGGGTTGTGGAGTTTTTCACAAAAAACCTCACCCTAATTTTCAAGTCTTATCTGGTTCTTCTCAAGTTTTTCTCTCCCGCAGGAGTTTAGTTAGGATAAAACGATCAGTAATACTGATGTGTCCTGTTGGAAGCCAAGGAAGTGTGGAAAGACTTTAAAGGTATGAGGTCTTTGTAATCCTTGGCTAGAGTATAATAGATTTGTTCATAATCTTTATCCCCAGTTATTGTGGTGGTGTCATTTGTATTTCACCATCATTATCATGGTTAATTATTATTATTAAAAGTAGACACATATATAGGTTGTTGAAACTGTGACTGAGTATAGATAGGTTTGCCACCCTGTCATGTAACCAGCTAGAGAACCAATTATCATTATTATAGGTCACCAGTCATATTCCAGAGTTAGGTTTTTGCCCATGCTTGTTTGGCACTGATTATAGGTTGATTAACTCATGTGAGATAGGTTTGCCATAATTGTCAATGTTTATAGTTATTATTTTTTATGTTGGTTATTTATTATTTATGTGCTTTGATTTCATGAGTAAATTATGTTTTCCAGTGATCAATTATGAAGTCATGATTCCAGTTAATGTTTGTGGTTAATTGCCTGTTATGTTGTTGTTATTGTGATTAATGGTGCTTGGTGCATGTAACTAATAATCTTGTGTTGTCTAGGCAACCAGTTGGGATTCAACTCGTGTGGTCCAGATTCATCAGGCTTGGATTGTGGATCCCATCCAGTGGGAGCTACGCAGTTTGTGTCAACCACTGTTGGCCACTGCATCTGCCCTGAAATCAGGCTGGTGACCCTAACCCCACTAACTAGCCAGCCAATAAAGGAATTGGAACTCAGGTCATAAAAGGGGGGGGTCAAGTTTGGAGGGTAGCTAGGCTGGGACAAGGGTTAACATTCTGTGCAAGTCATTTCTGGTACTTGTCTCCCACTTGTTTTCTATCCTTTCTGCCAAATCTCACTAAGGGTTATTGGGGTTCAAGGTGTTTTGCCAAGTGCGATTCATTGCCAGTCCGTTTGTTATGTTTATACTATCACACTGAATAGTTGTTTGTTTCAGATATAATAAAGAGAAAAACCCGAGTAGTTTACTTCTATTAGGTCTACCTTTGAATTCTAGCCCTTTCTTGGACCCTGAGAGGTTGGGTCTCCTACTCAGTGGAGAGTCAGATTGTGACACCTGCACTAGGGGAAGTCCTTTACAGTTAATGTGCGAGTCAGACCTGAATAATCTGGAAATAAACCACTGACCAGAGAGGCATTCCTAGATACCAGAGGAGATTACATCTTTGCCCAGTCTCTTGACTATTCCGAACCCAGAAACATGAAAAGGTGCTGGGTGGTTCGACAAAACAGATACTTGGGGACTACGGCCTACGCCGCCACCGCAGCACTGTTAAAAAGTGGAAAGTTTGCTGGATGATACAGACGAGCAGATGAGGGGGGTTAAATCTCTCTAGGGAGAGAAGTGCGCTTTTGGAATCTGAATAAATGACAGAGGAGCTGGCAGAGTGAGTGTGCACAATGTCGAGGGCCTCCATAATCATGAAGAGTTTTGCCGTGAAAATGGAGGCCTTGCATGGCAAGCTGACGTCTCAAGAAAGTGGCTGGGCCAGTATCACCACTGAGGTAGCTGTACCAGCCTCCGAGTGGGAACCATCTGTATAAATGGGGACTGTGTCCGGGTGTTGGATTGCATGTTCTTGGAAGAGTGACATGTATACCATAGTGATTGTGGTAGTCTTTGGTAGGGAACACAGGTCCCTGCAAAACTTGAAAGTGCCAGATCCATCCCTGGGGTGAGAGTTCAGAAATCACCATGCATAGAAATGAAGAGGGTAGTCTCTGTGCATGAAGGTATGTCCTCATGAGGAGCAGACCCTGTTGGAGGGTGAGCGGGAGGTAATTGTAATCCACTCAAAGTTTGGAGGGTGGGGAAGAGTGGAAGGCACTGGTGGCAAGGCGGAGGCCCCTATTAAGGACTGGGTCCAAGATACAGAGGCAGGTGGTGTTGGAGGCTGAACCATATACTACACTGCCATAGTCCAGCTTCGACTGCACCATGGAAGTGTAAAGGCGAAGGAGAGAGCATCAGTCTGCACCCGATGTGGTGTGGGAGAGGTGATCTAGGAGAGTGAAGGGATGTTGGAGGGATTGCTTCATGTGTTTGAGATGGGGAACCCAGTTGAGCTGTCGGTCTAGGGTCACGCCCAGAAATCGCGTGGAGGGTACCACCTCAAGAGGATTGCCGTATAACGTGACAGAGGGAACAGGAAGGGTTGGGGTGTCTTCTTCTGCTGAAGAGCATACACTTGAACTTGGGGCTAGGGAGGCAGAACCCCACCGACTTCGCCCACCTTTCCACCCAGTAGATGGCGAGCTGAATTTGCCATTGAACGATGGACGGCTCCCCACCCTGCAAAGTAGATTGCAAGGTCATCCACATAGATGGAAGAACGGATGGTGGGTGGAAGGGATTTTGAGACTGTGTTCATGGCAATGGAAAAGCAAAGAGCACTGAGGGACCCCATCCTCCTGCACACATGTGTCTGAGAGGACTGAGCCCACCTGAACTTTAAATGTTTGGGAGGAAAGGAAGCCCATGATGAAGGTCAGCATGGCTTTGACGAGACCTAGATTTTGGAGCTGACTAAGGATTATTGTCCGACAGGTGGTGTCATAGGCCTTCTGGATGTCAAAAAAAAAATTTATAGGACGAACTGTACACTGTCAAAGACATTCTGTATGTCTCGGCTGAGGAGCAGGGAGGGATCAGTGGTGTAGTGAAATTGTCTGAAGCTGCTGGATTGGGTAGCTGGGAAGGAATTACTATTTTCATGGAAGAACGATAGTCATGTAGCAACCATTTTTTCAAAGATTTTGCAGGCACAACACATTAATGCGATTGGTTTGTAGTTTGTGGGATCAAGGGAATCTTTGCCAGGTTTGAGGATAGGGATTATGTGGGCCTCCTTCCACCGGGAGGAAGGTGCCCTCTATCCATATGCGGTTGTATAGGTCTAGTAGGAAAATTTGTAAGGTAGGGTGGATGTGCTGGATCAAGCTGTACGGGATACAATCCAGGCAGGCAAGGGGATCGTCGAGAGGCCAGTGCCGCCTTAGTTCAAGCATGGTGAACAACCAGTTGTAGGTGCTGTCCAGGAATGGTGAAGAGGAGCTATTGTTAGGGGTGGATATGAGGGAACTAACTGGGTAGGAAGAAACGGCAGCAAAGATAGAAGTTAGGTGGTTTGCTTGCCACCAATTTGGGGTCATATAGCAGTCCATTGTTAGTCCAGAGGACTGGGGTCTGGGAGGGGACATGTCGCCTCTTGACACCCCGTACTTTCTTCCAGACAGTAGCCGAAGGTGTGGTGGTTGTGACGCCGGATACAAAAGCACGCCAAGAAGCTCAGCGCAGTGTCTCCATTGTACGGCGGGCAATGGCCCTGGCCTGCTGCATCTTCATGTGATGGATGGGGAGTCACGTATGGTAGAAGCATCAAGTACCCTTCTTCTTGATGAGTGCAGCCTTGTGCACCTCCACCAGGTCATCATGGGAGACTTGATTGTGAGGAGGGAGGTATATTGAACAAACAGAGCAAGGTAGCAATCACCTGTAACTAGTGATGTGAGTCATTTTTTATTGTGTCGTTTTTTTTGTTTTTTTTGTCGTTTTTTTTGTTTAAAACGAAGGTAGTCTGTTTTTTTGTTTTTTTTGTTTTTTATTGTTTTAAACTTATTCCATTTTTTTTAATTAATAAGTATATAGTAACCTATAATTTACTATATTGTTATACTGATTACTACAGTATTACACTATATAGTCATCTTTTAGAAAAATTGAATCACGCAAAAAGTATATAATAGAAAGGAAAAACAAACCCTCATTTTTTATATGTATATATATTTTTTAACTAGATTGGTAGAGCATATATGCTAGTTTCAATATCACAGGTACTGGTATAATATCCATAATACTGGTATAAAACAATAGATATAATTGTGATTGGCAAGAATACCAGTGTGTATATATATATATATATATATATATATATTATATATATATATATATATATATATATATATATTCCAAATAGAAAAATAAAAAATATATAAATATTCATCTCTCTCTTTAACCTTTGTGTTAACCTAATGCTGTTTAACTTTCATTATCTGATTCTATTTCCATTGAAGAATCATTATCACTAGATTGATTAAAGCAAATAGTTTCAATATCACAGGTACTGGTATTTATTGCAGATTTGGATGTTGACGAAGCCAATGTAGCACCATGTTTTACTTCACTTTCTTGGAATTTTGCATTTTGGGATATAAATACTAGCTTTGCTGCTCTGTCTGTGCTTAATTGGTTTCTTTTGGCTGTATGGATATTACTGTATGTGCTAAATGATCTCGGAGGTAATGAAAGGGCGAAATAGAGGTGTATGAGTTTGTGTAGGTATATATGTGAGTATGCATGCGTATGTATCTGGAATTCTGGATGTATGCATGTGTATGGGGTATACAATAGATATAAATGTGTATATAAGTATTTATGTATATTGGTATATATGTATATGGGTGTATGTGTATGTATATATATATGGATGGTCTCGTGGGGGGGGGGGGGGAATATGTCATCGCGGGTCTAAAGGATAGTTAAGTGGGAGATTCAAAATCCGAGGCATGGATGGGAGAGTCCTGGGAAGGTTGGACAATGGACAGTCAGCTCCCAGCCAGTGTTCTCGCAAGTTTAATGGATCTCAAGATACAAGACTTTCAGTGCAAGAAAGAGGCCAGTTTTTTCTGTAAATAGGCTGAAAAGGACATTCTATACTGGTACCATATGGCCTATTTTATTATTTATTTATTTATTTTTATAATATATATCATTGCAAAAGTATACCTTATAATTAAATTGGCAATATCTATATTAATTATTAAAAAAAACAAAAAAAAAAAAAAAAAAAACAAAAAAAAAAAAAAACGGTTTTTTTACATCACTACCTGTAACGGGGATCAGATATAGAGATTGTGGAAGGGGACTGCATGGTGTATGAAAATGGCACCCCCCCTCGAGTGCAGGTAGGAGACGGGGTGGTGATGTAGGAATATCCAGTAGGGCAGGGCATGGGCCTGGTCAATCCCCAGGATTAGCTCCTGGAGACAGAGACATACTGGATGGGAAGTGGCAATCAAGGCCTTCATAGTTCGTGAATATTCCTCTGCAGTTCCAGTGTACTATTGTAGTTTTTGGGGATCCATTATTTGATGATGGGGGATGGGTAAAGGTGTAGGTGCTAGGAGGTTGGAGTGTGAAGAGAGATCTGGGGTTCGTGAAGGTGAAGGATGGGTCAGAAGCATGGCTGGTTATCTGCCATTCACCAGAGAAAGAATCGGTCAGCCAGTCAACTGAGTGAGACTGGAGGCATGGATCATGGCAGCTAGGAGAACTTCGTGGGCTTCTGTGTTCGGGCCAGGAAGGGGCACTTTATTTTCCAAACTCCTCGCCTGTCTGGGGTCTCATGGGGGACCCTAGGTGGCGATAGGGGGTACCAGAAGGACCAAGCAGGTAGGAGGGAGGACGTGCTGAGGGTGGCTAACAGGGAGGGGGGCCAGGGATGTTGGGGGGACAGATACTGTAAGGGTGGAAGGAGATGAACCAGTGTGTTCTCATGGAGGGGTGAAAGGAGATGAACCCGAGTGTTCTCATGGAGGGGTGGATGGAGATGAACCCGAGTGTTCTCATGGAGGGGTGGATGGAGATGAACCCGAGTGTTCTCATGGAGGGGTGGAAGGAGATGAACCCCGAGTGTTCTCATGGAGGGGTGGAAGGAGATGAACCCGAGTGTTCTCATGGAGGGTGGAAGGAGATGAACCCGAGTGTTCTCATGGAGGGGTGGAAGGAGATGAACCCGAGTGTTCTCATGGAGGGGTGGAAGGAGATGAACCCGAGTGTTCTCATGGAGGGGTGGAAGGAGATGAACCCGAGTGTTCTCATGGAGGGGTGGAAGGAGATGAACCCGAGTGTTCTCATGGAGGGGTAGAAGGAGATGAACCCGAGTGTTCTCATGGAGGGGTGGAAGGTGAACCCAAGTGTTCTCATGGAGGGGTGGAAGGAGATGAACCCGAGTGTTCTCATGGAGGGGTGGAAAAAATGGCACCAGGAGGCAAGGGCAGATCCATAAGACTCATGGGCACGGCCGAGCTCCCCTCAGCCACACCATGTAGCTGCACCAGAACCACATCCGCTGGATCTTCAGGGGAGAGGTTGTTGTCCAAATTGAATCTTGTCATGAGGGGTGGGTCATGTAATTCGGCAACTATTGTCAGAGTCTGTTGGGATAGAGAAGTGGGACTTCTGCAGTGGGGTGATATGGTCCTCATAGACGAAGTGGGTAGTGTGAGGGTCTGAGCCATCTTCCTAGATCTAGGGGAAGAGGGAGAGACATGTTGAAAGGCAGGAGGGGCTGCCTACTCGCATCAGCCTCTCCGCCTCGTCAGTTTGCTCTGGGTGGTAGGTTCGTGTGTGTGTGCAGTGTGTGCTGGGAGGGCAGGGTTCGAGATGGGTGGGGCCTGGGTGTCCTGGTCCCAGACTCCTTGGGAATCTGTGGCAGGTGAGGTGCATGAAGAGAAGGGATACTGGGGGGGGACAGGAGGTTGTCAGGTCCTGCGAGGACTCCCTTTGGGAGGGATGGGGAGCAGTGATCAAAGGGGGTTTGAATGGCAGGCCAGGGCTGCGTGCCGAGAGGACAGAGCCAACAGCAGCGGCGTAAGACACCCCCAGCTTCACCTCCCGACTGTGCACCATGTCTCGCGCCTGTCAGAGGCGAACGAAGTCTGCTACCTGCCGGCCTTGGACCTACTCCTTGAACCTGAAGAACAGGCATTCGCAGGATGAAGAGGGGTGTGTGCCTTCACAAATGGAGCATTTGGGTGTGTTGGGGCACTTGTCTGGGTGAGCAATTTGTCCGCAACGAACACAGTTGGTGTGGCTGGCGGTAAACTGAGCTAACGTGTCCAAACTTGCTGCATTTAAAGCAACGGGTTGGGTCTGGGATGTATGGGCAGGCAGTAAACTAGCATGACGTGCAGTCTCCCATACCCAATAAAATACAGTTGGGAAGGACTAAGGTATTGAAGGTAAGTAGGCATGGGGTGAGGTAGGGGGTGCCTCCCTGTCAGGATGTGAAGCAATGGATGTTAGTGACACCCTAGGGTGCGAGGTCCTCCAAGAGCTCATTCACTGTGATCAATAATAGGTGGGTGGCGTAAATAGTGCCCTGAATCTGGTTCAGCTGATGGGAGATGGACACCGATCATCCAAGGACCTCAATGAGGGAGAGTAGGGCTTTCATTTCTGCGGCTGAGCGTGATTTTATGAGGGGAGAGTAGGGCTTTCATTTCTGCAGCTGAGCGTGATTTTATGAGGGGAGAGTAGGGCTTTCATTTCTGTGGCTGAGATGATTTTATGAGAGAGCCATCCCTCTGTGGTTGCACATCATAGAGGCTGGAGTTGCTGCAGCTCAAATTGCCTGAAACATCCATTCAGAGTTGGTCAGAAGGGACCCAGAGGTAGGCCGGATCACTTGGGATTTGTGGATACTTGGAAGGGATAGGGAGGCTGTAGAATCAAAGTGGACTGGGATATACAATGGTCAATAGGATGGATGTGAATGCTGACTTCCCCATCCATGATGGGGCTCTCTCCATGGGGAGGCAGGCCAACAGTGGGTGAGGGGGGCATTCGGGGAGAGTAAGAAACCAGGTTTTGAAGGCAAGTCTTGGACGGAACCTGACTTGCTCAAAGGCAGCTGAGGTGGGCAGGGGCGAGAACCCTGCTCCAGAGGGTGTATGTCCAAGGGCATGTTCAAGGTACAGGCTGGGGTCGGTAATGGAAGAGGAGAGTGCAAGTGTTTCGCTGCTGGAGGAGGGGTGACCTCAGGACATGGTCTTCCAGTGGTAGAGGACTCAGGTGCCTTGTTGCCCATGACCCAAGTTCTGGGACAAGTAATAGTAGTTTCCATACATTATTAATTTTGTAGAACACAGACCCAGGGGACGTGAGAGACTGCCTACTGGTGAGAAAGGGAGGCCGAGCGCAAACTGCAGGGGCCAGGGTACCTCATCCCCAGGGGACACACTGTTGGTTTAATAATGGGACTCTGTGATGCGAAAGTTTGCCCCCAAATGGCGCAAAGACCCTAGCCCCGAATCCCACTGGCCCAGACACCCAACCATCCAACACAGTGATGCCCTTAGGGTATCATCTCCAGAGGACAGCACTGGAGACCCATACTGGGAGCCAAAGACTTTAGTGGCATCTAGCCCATCTCCCCAGTAACCTGTCCAGCATGGGTGACCCTTCTGGGGGCTAAGCCCCTGCCAACGTAGCCCACTTGGTCAAAACAGGAGCCCACCCACCACGACAAGGTGGCCACAGGCAGGGGGATCAGGTGTACATATTTGGTAATCCAACCATGAGGTGGTGTGCTATCACTGACATAAAGCTATCACAAGGAAGACCACACATGGATGAAAGGGTCAAGTTATTATTTTCACAGAGGAGTTTTAAGTAGTTACTAAACAAAGAATTATCATTTAACACATTAGCATTGAGATTATTAATAACAACTACACATGTATCCAACTCATCAATAATACTACAGACCTACATCAATTTAATAAGGTAATCATCATTATCAACTGCCTGAAAAGGCATATAGATACACAGAATGACAAATATTTTATTGTCAACACAAAATTCTATTTCAGCTAGCCAGTTGAAATGAAGTTTTAATTCGCTTGTATATTTCCCATATCCTAACCTCCATAGGATAGCTACCCCACCAGGTGGGTGGCCTGCAAGAAAACCCATCTTGTTTATCTCTGGTGGCATCCCCTATCCCATCCCATGAAAGTCACTGGACAAACTATTCAGGTCCTTTAAGTCCTGTTTCCTGCAGACAGAAAATATCAACATTCTCTAACAGTTTATCAATTATGATCCGCTGGTGTTTGCTGTTATTGATTAAGCTTAGGCCTCTACAGTTAAGAGAGATTACCTTGAATGTTATATTAAGAAGATGTAAGGGTTCTGCTATCCACCACTTGAGAAGGAACATTCTCTGTATGTTGAATTCCATCTAAATGAGGTACAGCAAGTACAGCACTAGACCCAGCTGGATTTTCCTCCATGGTACAAGATATGATGTCTCCTTTAATTACTCTCTCCAGAATTTGTGTGAGGGGTTGCAATTATTTTCCTTCCTTTCTTCTTAGAACCAACATACATACACCTATTCCAGCCATACTGCTGGGTCTGTAAATACCCCTGGATCATCACAGACTGTTGTGATTTGAAAGGAAATGTATATTGTCCACTTAAGAGTCAATTTTCCTACATGTAATCTGAAGGTTCACTTTTTCTTCCACAAATGTATGTGGTTCCTCAGCAGTAAGATCAGGTTCAAATCTTGAGGTGAAGATATTAGCAGTCTTCATTGGAACAGCTCTTATATGATCTGTTTTGGCAGCCCCTATAATACCCCATCACTCTCAGCCAGACTTTGCCACAGGCTGTCTCCCTCTAGCCCAGGGATTTTTAACCTGGTGCTCATGAGCACCAAAGTGCTCTTTAAGCTGTGTAAAGTGCTCTCCACCATCACCTAAAACGTTGCTCACAAGCACTATAGTGAAGCCCTTGACCCCTCCTGCCTCATAAAAAAGCAATTTATTTTATCAAATGTAGCAATGAATGTTTAATCTGTATGAAAAGTTGCTGTATTTATGTAATTTCATTTGGGCCATCAGTTCTGAAGTCGCACAAAATATGATAGTCTCCCCTAAAATGCTGTATTCTATGCTTGAAGACATTCAGAGAAAATAAAGTTGTTTCAGGTCAAGAAGGGCATTTTTAATTTGTATTTAATTTAATACTGCACATTACGGTGTATATATCATATTCATATATCATTCAATTCCTTATAATTTTTTGCATATGATGAAAGTAAATTGAACAGAAGCAGTTATTAATTTAGGATTTTAGGTTTACCAGTTCAAAAGCTGTCTAGGCTGCACCTGAAAGCCGTGCATAATGTGTTAACTAATTTCTATTCATGAATCACGGCTCAGCATCTATTAAATGAATTTGCTCTTCAAGTCAATTTTATGTAGTAAGTATGGTAAATGAATAAAAATTGTGTCCTTTTATTTTTAGTGATTTTATTAGGAGATTCTAATTGACTTAGTGACATTTCAGTGACTTTGTAAGTCAAATTTGGTGAAATGGCAACACTGCTGCTTAGCCTCAGTCTATTTTACAGCCCTCAGTGATTGTGTGGCACTATTAAACATGTCATTTCATCTGTCAAACATTATTGCTAAAAAATCCATGCCTTTAATTAGTGGTGAAATAGTGAAAGAATGCATGGTATCTGCACTGGAAATTCTTACTACTGCTTTACCAGAAAACCACAGAAAATTGTTGATAAGTTACACTAAAAATATGCCTATGAGCAATGATACTGTAACAAATCGTGTGAACACTATTGCAGGAGTCATAGTAAAGGAATTGTGAGTTAAAATTGAAAATTGCACATTTCTTCCTTTGACATTGGATGAATCCATAGATGTTGCCTCTGTATCACAGCTCATGTGCTTTATGTGTTTAATTCAGTGATGGTACAAGCAAAGAAGAATTTTTGAGTGTATTACTACTTACTGGTCAAACAACTGGAAAGGACATATACAAAACACTTATGCAGTTTCTCACATTGCACAAAGTTGATCTTAATAAACTTGTATCTGTTGTTATTGATGGTGCACCATGCATGATGGGCAAAAACAAAGGACTTATTGCTTATCTTATTAGACATGAAAGGATACCCAATTTTGTGCACATCACTGCTTCATTCATGTTGAATCTCTATGCTCTCAACTGAAAAATGAAACTGATATGATGGATTGTCTTGAAGTTATTATAAAACTTATCAACTACTTGACATCAAGACTCCTAAATAAACAAATCCTATTAAAGGTGTTTTTGGAAGACTGACAAGCACCCTATTCTGAGCTTATTGTTCATGCTGAAGTTTGATGGCTCAGTCAGGGTAAATTGCTTGCCAGTCTGGGAGGTCTTTGAGGAGGTAAAGGCTTTCTTAATAGAAAACAAAAAGTATAATCTTTTTCCTGAAATTTTTACAACTGAACTCAAAATAACATTTTCATTCATGGTTGACCTTTTTAGCCAGTTAAATGGTTTGAATTTGAGACTCCAAGTAAAAAACAATTCTATTGTTTTTTTTATGAGGAAATAATGGCTTTCCAGAAAAACTTCAACTTTTTCTTAGTCAAACATATAAGGAAGATATGCATCAGTTTCCTGAACTTGAGAAATGCTTGGCAGAAACAGCTATCAATAAGTGTTCACCTCTTGTAACCAAAACTTAAAAATCTCATTGGCCAATTCAAAGAGAGGTTTGAATACTTGGAAGAATATCTGCCCAAATTTCAGTTTATGAAACAACCACTAAATTTCCAGATTGGAGATCTTACAAAAATTTTCATGCAAGATTGGTCTGCTCATTGTATCAGTTGCTCAGAGACACTAGCACCAAATTAGAACTTATAGATCTGCAGTCATCATTGGTGATGAAACACTTGTTTCAGCAAGAAGATATTTCAACATTCTGGGGATCCATTGCCTGTAAGAACAAGTTCCCATTGCTACAAAGAGAAGCTTTTAAAGTTCTTGCTATGTTCGGAACAACATATACATGTGAAAGTGCATTTTCACTAATGACCAATATCAAAAACAAGAAACGATCAAGGCTGACCACAAAACATTTGGAAGAATGTTTCTGAATAGCTCTTTATAAAGGACAAGTGAATTACAAGGAGTTAACAAATACTATTCAAAGTCAAGGCTCTGATTAAGGTAACATTCTGTAAAGATTTGTTGATAACATAAATTAAGCATCATGTAGTTTAAAATTAAAGTTAATTTTTACTTTTAAAAAGGTATTATTTTGGTTTGCTTTTTAGGTGAATATCATTGGTGCTCCTTGAGAAAAGTAAAGGCATTAAAGTGCTCACTAAGAAGAAAAGGTTAAGAAACCCTGCTCTAGCCTGTGCATATGTAGGACCAGACCCTCTTGAGGTTAGTGTTGTGCCGGATAGTGATTTTGCAGGATAACCGGATGTCGGCTATCCGGCAAATCATGATCACCGGATATCCGATATCCGGTTATCACCGGATATCTGGTATCCGGCCGGATATCTGGTATTGCAAATAATACCTGATGCATATGTTAAAAGCTCACTCGTTTTACCTAGTACCTAGGTTTAGGGAACCTTACTATTGTTTCTTACTCCAGGCTGTACGTTACTAGTTTTCTTGTTCATTTCAGAAAAATTGTGAAAATATAGACTTTCTAGTCGTTAATATTAGAAATAAAAGTGAATTATGTCTTCTAAATCAAAATCAATTATTTGGAAGTATTTTAAAGTCTGTGGTGTGGAAAATGAACATAAAGCAGAGTGCAAATTATGTGATGTTACAAACAATGGGAGGTACATCGTGCGTGGTAAAACACCGCAAGATCATGACTCACTTCAGCCATTCAGCCATCGCTTGCGCTAAACTCAAGACTATACAAGAATCACTAAAGTTGCCCACTCATAAACTAATACAGGATGTTCAAACCAGATGGAACTAGACATATTACATGTTAGAACGTCTGCATGAACAAAGGCAGGTAGTGACAGCATATGCTGCAGAACAAGACATTCCAACACTCACCGCTTATAACTGGGGTTTGGTGGAAAATATTATTAGAGTGCTACAACCATTTGAAGAATTGACCAAACAAGCAAGTAAAGACAGCGAACTGATCAGTTTTGTAATTCCAGCAGTAGCTACACTACATTCTTATCTTTCAAAAAGACAAAAAGATTGTGGGATCGAAACTGTCAAGCAAAACTTGAAAGAAGCGCTGGAAGACCGTTTCATGAAACCGACATGCAGTAAATCTGTAAACCTGGAGCAAAACTGCTTTACGGTGGCTACCCTTTTAGATCCCCGCTACAAGTCGCACTTTCTGAAAGATGCCAAGGGGTGATGAAACAGCAGCTTGTGGCAGAATTAGTTGAGCACGAAAAACTGCAGAAGAAACATTCTACTAGCCGGGCTGAAGCAGAAGTCGAGGAAGCAGAAGTAGCAGAGGTCGGTTTACCAATGAACTTGGCTGAAGAAACTCATGAGGACATATGGGCTTGCTTCGACCAACTTGTGAAAAAAACTTCAGTGGATCAAGAAGACAGCAGCAGTGCAGACGAATCATGCCAGCTACCCGATGTTTCTCAAACTTCAGACTCATCCAATGCAAAGTGTCCTCTGCTTCATAGGCATTCAAAGGCTAAAAAACTCTGCCTCTTCTACACTTCAGAAATAGATAAGTATCTGTCGCTACCAAACATACACAGGACTGACAACCCAATGAAATGGTGGTGCAACAATGTCAATCAATTTGAAACATTGAAACCAATGGTCCTTAAATATTTAAGTGCACCACCAAGTTCAGTTGCCTCTGAACGGTTATTCAGTGCAGCGGGTCAGGTATATGCAGACAACCGAAGCAAATTATTGCCAGCTAATGCTGAAGAACTGATCTTCTTGATGAAAAATATGAAATATAGTGAATCGTAAATACGTACATTAAGTCTATTTTCATTTATTTTTCAACACATATTGCCATACTATTGATTGCTTGTCTTCATTTTTTTCTATAATGTGTGATATCATGATATGTCAATGTTACAGATGTATTTAAATTTTTGATCTGTTTAGCTCAATTAGATCAATTTAATTCTCAGTTTCTGTTTATTATTATTGTGTTAGGGTGGTTGTCATAACCACTTCTTTGGATCCCTTGATTATTAAACTTATTTCTTCTCTCTTTGGGTCGCCATTGTTGCCACCATTGTTGCAGATGAGAGGTTAAAACTAACTAATATAGCTAATAATAAATAATAATAATAATAATAATGCTATTACTTTGTAGCTACCTATAAAAATGTTTATTAAGGATTCATCATCTAAGATATTTAATTAAAATTAAAAGTGCCGGATATCTGGCCGGATAGTGCCACTATCCGGCCGGATACCGGATAGTGCAAAAAGTGCCGGATATCCGGAAAAACTGGATCGTAACCGGATATCCGGCACATCCCTACTTGAGGGTTAAGGAACAACCACCATTAGCTACTCCAGTAGTTGCAGATCTTAGGTTGCTTGCTTTTCAACCCTTCTTACTACCATTGTCAAAGATGCATCCTCATCATGATCCAGGATTGCATTCACAGCATCCTGGTTCACCAAGGCCCCTTGGTGACAAGGGTGACATGTTTGACAAGTGCTTTAATTGAGCAGACCTTATTTACTGGTAGAAAATGATATCTATTTGACAAATAACTTTTAAACCAATCACTGATTGCTCCTCTGAAGCTGCAACAATATAATTTGCTAAGTAGAATATTATGGTCTATTATATCAAATGCCTTACTCAAATCTATAAACATAGATATCATTATTTCTTTGTCCTCTTTAGCTCTATTTGCATTTTCACTAAGATTTAAAATAGCCATTTCCATTATTTTAGTATTACAGAAGCCATATTAATTTGGATATAATAAATTGTAGGATTCTAAATAGTGCTGCATTCTACTTTTTACAAATTTTTCAGAAACTTTGCTGAATGCAGATAATGAACACACCAGCCTGTAATTAGTTGCTAGTGCAGGATCACTCCCACTTAAAAAGAGGTGTTACACAACCAATTTTTAGTACTGATGGGAATATTCCTTTGGTAACATTGTACTTTGATAATTTTAGCCAAAGTTATTTTTTTAGTTTCAAATATCTTATCTTTAACAAGCTTCAATAAAGGTACAGGTATGTTATGATTATTATTTGTTTGCATTTTTTAATTTACTAATAATATTTCAGATCACAGTAGCAGTAGCAGGAACAAAAGAAAATGAATTTAGTGGGCTGGGTGGCATATATATTAATAGTGGGTGATCATTAGTTAGTAACTGTGAGCAAAGCTTATCAGCTATTGAAGTAAAATGGTTATTTAAAGTCTGCAATAGAAGTATCATCAGTAATTTCTTTATTACCAACATTTAGTTTCTCTATTAAATTTTTCTTAATTTGGTTTCTGAGAAGACTATTTATGAGTGTTTTTCATGTCTCCTTTGGGAAAGCAAGTATTACAAATATGGAATGTGTCATAGAAGAACAAACATAGTTGTTTTATCCGCAACTTCAACAATGTTACTGTATAGAGTATAAGTAAGCTAACAATCACTGATGTTTGTGGTTATAATTTCAGAATTTGAGGGCATTGCTATTTACAAATACAGTATATATATTATACTGGTATGCATATGAAATCTTTTTGTCTGCTGTGAGGGTTTTTTCAACTCATATTATATAATTCGACCATGCTGAATTCGAAAATGACATTGGTTTTCCTCAATCAGGTCAGGTTTTTTCTCTATTGGCCATTTATTATAAGTCCAATTTTATCCCCAAATTTATTGATTTTTTTAGCTTAAACACTGTAGATACGAGCAATATTATAAGAACACTCGTGAAAAATGAAAACATTATGTGAATAAATACTTTTATTCATACAATGAATATGGAAAAAAGTTTATTGAGGAAGGAATGAAGTTTTTTTGGCTTTCCATCTGTGTTTTTCTTCAGGCACGTCTCGCTTCAAACACCAGCAATAGTCCGCCAGCATATTGATATCCCAGTTTCCCTGGTACCTCTCTTCCATTATTTTGATATCTTGGTGAAATTGTTCACCCTGTTCCTCACTATAATCCCCGCAATTTTCAGGAAAATAGTCCAAGTGGGACCACAAAAAGTGCATTTTTATGGACATGCACGACCCATGAGCTTTGAAAGCTTCCATCAAGTTTTCGACAACGGACTCGTATTCTGGACTTCTACGCTTGCCAAGAAAATCAGTGACAACTGATTTGAATGCCTGCCAGGCATTCTTCTCAGTTGGAGTCATTGCGTTTTTGAACCGAGTATCCTTGATCAAAGTTCGAATTTGAGGACCATCAAAAACCCCAGCATTTAGTTTAGCATCAGATATATGAGGAAATTTACTCTCGAGATATCGGAATGCTGAACCCTCCTTCCTCCTTATTCATTGATTTGATGAAATTTTTCATCAAGCCCAGCTTAATATGAAGTGGTGGGAGCAAAATTTTTGTTGGTGGTACAAGGGGCACTGAAACGACATTATGCGACCCAGGTTCAAAATTCTCTCTGGATGCCCATTCACGCTGTGCATAGTCCTTCTCATCCACTCAGCTATCCCATTTGCAGAGGAAACATGGGTATTTCGTGTATCCCCCTTGCATTCCCAATACAAATGCCACAATCTGAAAAAAAATGAAAATATTTAAAGAATTTAGAGAATTCGTTCTATCAGATAAAAAAATCTATGCATTGGACTGTATCACTTCTGTGGGGAAGTTAAGTGTTCTTATACGCTCTCAAATAACCTTTGGAAAAACAACATAGTCAATAGCAATAGTTTACTTATGATATTAGTATTACCTTCAAATCTCCACAGATCCTCCAGTTATGTTGGTCATATACGAGAGCATCCAGTAAAATTTTCATGTTATCGTAGCTCTCAGTAAGTTGTACGGAATGTGCTACAGGGACTGATGCAACCCTATTCCCAATGTTGAGAAGTACTGCTTTCAAACTTTGTTTAGCTGAGTCTATAAATAGCCTCCATTCTGATGCGTTATATGGCAGGCCCAAGGATTCGATTAGCCCCTCAACATTGCAGCAGTACACTAAGGAAGAGGTATTTTCGTGCACTGCAAAAAACTTGCGGAATTCTTCCTCTCATTTCCTATACCAGGAGAATGTTGTTCCCGGAGCCAGCAAGTTGTCCTCTCGAAGTCGTGAGCCCAAGATCTTGGCAGCTAATTTGGAAAGTCCTAAATCCCTGGTAAGATCATTAAGTTTGGCCTGGTTGAGAGGCCTCGGCTCATTTGAAGCGGTATTTTGAGGTATATACGACTGAGACTGGTCATTGGTCATTGATTCATCATCAGAATCATCGAAGTCCAGGGTTTGAGGTGGGTTGGGTATTGGAATTCCAGGACCATGGGTTACAGGTCTCATAGCAGAAGGAATGTCAGGGTATACAACAATGTGTTTATTCTTCTTGTTAACTCCTGAAAATAGAAACACAGAAACATGGATATAAAACTTGCATATGAAATAGAAGAAGCATTCAGACAGTGGCGGCTCGTGAGGGAAGGCTGCGGTCTGTAAGATATGAAATAGGTCGATGGAGTCTGTATATTTTCTTTCTTTTTCATTCATATTGTCCCTTCGGGGACAATATGAATGAAAAAGAAAGAAAATATACAATCATTGTATATGTAAATGTAACTTGTATAACTATGTATGTGTAAATGTATTTTCTATAACAATATGTATATGTAAATGTATGATTACCATTATGGTGAATATTATGCTATATATGGTGAATATTATGTCAAGTTTCATACGAGGATTTCAAAATATTTAAGAAAAATAAATTTATAAGCCCACCTTGGAGGTTTGTCATGCAGAAATAGCAATCTGTCACGTGATCCTTTCCTTCTCTCCAAATCATGGGAATTCCAAAAGGCAAAGATTTCGCTCTGCCTTTGCTCAATCTTCTCAATTTTTCAATGCACGTCTTGTAGCACATATGAGGGGCGAAATTTTTGTCCTCGTCCCCTAGCTTAATTCCAAAGTATGCTCTATACCAGGGGTGGGGAACCTGCAGCCTTTTGGGGTACTAGTTGCGGCCTTCTGCCTACTTGACATTCAGAATTCATACCGTACGATTTATATAAAAACCCTCACGTATTATCAAGTTTGATTTAAAATTAGTAAATATGTAGATTGTAGACTAAAATATGACATTTTGTTGTACTGTATATGTTAAATACTCAGCATGCGGCCTAATAGGGTCTTGGTTAAATGAAATGCGGCCTAATAAGGTCTTGGTTAAATGAAATGCGGCCTTCCAATGAAAAAAGGTTCCCCACCACTGCTCTATACATTGTCTTCACAAATTTAGTGATTTGGGACTGGTTATTTGGCATGGTAACCGTCCCACATATGTAGCAGTATCTATTGGGATCATTTTTACACGCTCTATTCATTATGAAATATTTTATCTATATGCCTGAAAAGTAAAAAAAGATATACAAGTGAAACAAGTGATGATAGATGTTACTGTTCCAATTCCACTTTGACAAAATCACGAAAAATTCTATTTTACTTATGAGGCCATAGTCGGATAACCTGAGCTGATTGAGAAAAACGGATTGCAGATTCGAAATCAGCAGGAAAAACTCTATAAGAATCACTTACAAAACCCTTGACAGCAAAATTGATGCATACCAGTGTTATCAATTGTAGATTCTGTTATTCAATTACCATAGTTGCAGACTCGAGTTGGTTTAGTAATAGTATGATTCAGATAGAAAGAATTGAATTTAAAAACTTGAGAGAGATTGCTTCAGATTGCAAATTGCAAACCTACAACTATGGCATTTGATTTTTAGAAGTTGCACAACATGTAAGTAAATTAAAAGCTACTGAAATTAGTCATTAGGTGGTCTATATATTGCATGAACATAATACACACTACTTTTGCCTTTTATATTAACAATCAGGTTTTCAATATCACTATTACATAGAGAAAATATTTCAATATAATCGCAAGTTTTATGTACATACACAGAGGTACTCCCCTAATCCAACCATCTTTTAGAGTATAAGCAACATAATTATCTATATAATACAGATATTTTTTTTTATATTACCATTTAACCAAGTTTCAGTGAAAATTATAACACAATTTCACCAGAGAAGTTTTCAAAAGGGACAAAAAGTAGTTATAATTCCTAGGTAAGTTCCAAATATTTAGATTTAGCACTGAAAAAAGATGTTTATAAATATACAAAAGCATTAAACACTCTTCCTCAATCCATCTTTCCCTCTATCTATGACCTCCAATCTTTCAAACACAGTGTGTCCAAGCATCTCAAAAATCCTGGACCTTTATTTTGGCTCTCTTCTTCCTCTATAGAGGGGCATTTTTGCAGGCATTTGCCCCTGGCCCCTCCTTCTTACATAAAAAAAATCTTACCTATCATTGAGACCATGCAATACTAGAATACACATGAAAATTTGTGATAAAAAATTTTAATTTTGAACTTTTGTTACATTTATAAAAATGTGACAGTTCATTCACTGAATAAGGAGGTTCCAGAAATTTCTAGATCACAAGTTCATCCCTATACACCATATAAAAACCAGTCATCCGAGTGGTGTTTGTTGGTTTAACTGAAGCTTCTGATGAGTGAATAATAATAAGGAATGGTGTTTGGTGTTTCTTCAAATGAAAAGTTTTTAGCATTATAAGCAAAACTGACACTATAAGAAAACTTACTTTGCTTTAGGAAGGCATTAAAACCCCAAACAGCAGTTCTTTGAAGAAGTCATTTACGAGTGTGTATACAGACAGCATTATCTACCTCAGTATAGCAATTAACCCCAACCTCATTTCATTATTATTATTATTATCTACTTCAGTATCAAGATCTCTCTCAAATTTTAGCTTTATTCAGAATAACCTAAGAAACAGATTAGAACTTGAAAAATCTAAAAGTCCCACAGAGAGTAGGGAAATAATATCAGGCAATCTTGAACTGTTGTCAAAGTAAATGATAGGAGCAATAGAATCTTTTGGCAGTCATGTAGCTATAAAACAAGGATGAATTGCTTGCCCCTGTTACAGAGCTCTACATGACTATGTAGGTTACCTTTGCTACCAACTCTTCCCAACCTCCAAATTCCAGCCCTTTCTAAAGAGTACACCTTATAGGCATTGTTCTCTCTAAGGTGTGCGCGTGTGCGCGCGCACATGCGTTGTGAAACCCGCGCACACAGCAAAATAAAATGCGCACAGGCTCAAGCGTATCATGAGTCACGACAGTAAATGAAGTAATTTAAAAAATATACCGTCACACAAGGTCTGACCATTTGCGTCAACATACTCTAAGTCGCTCTTTTAAGTATTAACCCCATTCGCCCGACTTCCGTATTGCGTAATACGGATTTTTTTTACTCTATGTATTTGCATTTTTTTCTTTTATATATTAACGGTTTGAATATAAACCTTCTCTTTCTTATTTTTGCAGAAAAATGAATAGTAATTATCTCATAATTCATAAAAAATAAAATTATTTTTTTTTTTATTCCTATTTTGTGAATGGATAAAATCATGTATTAATCTTGATAGTCTATTTTAAATTGCTGAATGCTAAAAATTGTTTTGAGAAATGATAACTAAAATAGTCATTTTCAATTAGTTATTTTTATTTTATTTTGTTGAATTTTATTTTACTATTTTTTATTTTATTCATATTTTTAGAATGGATAAAATGTTTTCTTTTTTGAGAATATATAATATTGTGAACAGTTTTTTAATATTCATTTAATACTACAGTAATGATCAAGCTATCATCTTATGGAAATAATATTTATTAAGTATTTAATATTTATATATATTTAATTTTGAAGATAATAGCGCTCAGAAAAGTTTGCACAATTTTTCACTATGAATCTAAATGTCTGCACAACGAAAATTTCTTGCGCACACCGACTAAAAAAAATTAGAGGGAACATTGCTTATAGGCTTCCCCCTTGAGTATGTAGCCTACTCAGCAGCAGGAAATCAAATAGCATCTCTATAGACACTGTGGGAATAGATGGATAAGTGGCTGTTATAATAACATGACCCAGCCTTTGTACCTTCTGCAAAGCCACAGTAAACATTTTGCTCAATGCACTAATCAAAACAACTTGTATAAGCTATGATTTTTTTTATTACACTTTTATATAACCAATAACATCTGTTTTGGTTTACGAGCCCAGGTCTTACCTACCACCCTCCTACATTGCATTAGGGAGCAGACCTGTTGCCTTCCTGGCCTTATCTCTACAATGGGAAGACCATTGTAATGGTCTTCCATTACTCCAAGATAATGCACTTGCTAGTTAACTGGAAGTACCTCATTGTTTAACCTAAGGGATGGAAAATTCCACTTCTTCATATGGGTAAACATTATTACCTTCATTTTAGAAGAACTAAAACTGATTGATTTTAGTAGCACATCTCTCCATTAATACAAAGCTGTGCTGAGCTTAAGCAACATTGGGTTGGATAGTAGTTGGATGGGAGACCATGCACTGGCATCCAGACTATGTAGCAACTTGTGGTTTGGATCCCACATAAAGCTGTAGGTCCTCTCCATCATATGACCTTAGGTTAGGCCTGTTCAAAAATCAACTTTTTCTTATTTTCATAGGTTTCTGTACATTTTCTCATGCTTTTTGACCTGAAAAAGCCGAAAATCACAACTATTTTGACCTAGGATGTTGGGAAGCATTGCCACATGGAGCTTTAAATTTTCTGCCTTGAAATCGGCCAAAGCGCCAATTCCGGGGTCCCTTGAATTATGTTTTGCACTTTAACTTTTGATCTAAACAAGATAGAGCAACAAATTAGGTAACAAATGAAAGAGCATAAAATTAATAAATAATAATAATAATAATAATAATAATAATAATAAATAAATAATAATTAATAATAATAATAATAATAAATAAATAATAATAATAATAATAATAATTATCTATCATTTTTCAGGAAATAACAGAAACTCAATCAGAATCTAGAAAACCATCTACAAGTTACAACTTCACAATGGCATTAAGCAAGGAGCTGAGGGAGCTCCGTGGGCGCACAGTTGATATCTTAGAACCTCCACGTACTGTCCACAGGCAGGTGTCAACTGGGCCATCTACCAGATCTCTCACTGAAACTTTCCTGGTTGGATACCCTTCAGCTTTTATCAGTGGTTCCCAGCTTCCCACCAACAGACAGGCGTTCCAGTATTTCCTTAATCTTCAGAATTTACCGGAAAATGCAGGGAGGCCCATGGTTCAAGACCTTGCATATGAAACAGTTGAATCTATCATCCCATTCTGGCAGATGGCTAGGATCAAGACAATGACCAAGTACAACGCAATGAAGCTCTTCATGAAACTACATGAGAAACATCGTGCTCTGGTGAAAAGCAAAGGAAGAGCAAGTAACCCTGGAGGAAAAAGAGGAGCATTTGTGCTGGAATTAGACAGCCTGTTTGATATAGAGCTCCAGATGCAATCCAGGAAATACAGAACAACAGACTGTTATCCAGAGAGAAGAAAGATGAGGATATCAGGTTCTACGAAGACCAAAAGACTGAGAGGAAAGGTCATATGTCTGGTCATGACAAGATTTTTGAGACAAGATCCCTGCAGCAAGCAGCGAGGAATGAAAGACTGCAGCATAGACAAGAACAAGGTAAAACTAATTACTTTGAACGTTACAAAAAGTTTTAAGTTTTACTCTATTGCGATATTTAGCATGTACTTAACAATTACTGTCTTAACATGTTGTACTACTTTACAGCTGCAGCAGAACAAGAGGCAGTTGTTCATGTGGATGACATTACCTGGGGTGACTCAACTGACAACGACGCTAACACAGAGGACATCCATGATTACCATCAGCCTCGTCCTGGATGTTCTCACCATCAAGACACTGTGACTAGTGTGACTTTGACGTTTCCAAGGAAGGTCATGGAATGTGATGTCATCTGCAATACAGCTGATCGTCTTGGTTTATCAGACAATCAAGTTACTGCCATGGTTTCTGCCACCTTGAAAGCTGGAGGGGCTGATCTGGATAACTTCGTCATCTCAACCTCAACAACACGTCGCAACAGAATGCTGTCCAGGTATAATATCAGCCAGTCACATGTCCAAGTTTTGTGAAAACCCCCCACATTACGCTGCCTTACACTGGGATGGAAAGTTGCTCAAAGATGTCTTGGGCAGTGAACCTGGAAGTACTTCAGAGACTTTAGCTGTGCTAGTGTCTGGTCCACCTTCATACACTGAAGGAAAGTTATTGGGAGTACCTGTCATCGACAATTCTTCTGGCACAGCTCAGGCTGAGGCTTCAATGGATTTACTGGAGACATGGGAACTTACGGATAATGTTACTGCCCTTGTTTTTGACACTACATCCAGTAACAGTGGAGTTCACAGAGGAGCTGCCAAACTGCTAGAGAAAATGCTGAAAAAAAGGTGTTTTATCTGGCCTGTCAACATCACATCCTGGAAATCCTAGTAGGAGCAGTTTGGGAGAAGCTGTTTGGGAAGGTGAACGGGCCAGATAATCCCTGGTTTGAGCATCTGAAGGATGTTTGGACGGACTTGTCCAAGGAAAACCCAAAGATGCTGGCTATCAACAGCAAATGGCTGAAGGAAAAGAAGAAGAACAGTGAAGAAATACTCCAAGACATTCTAACAGCAGAAAGGCTTCCAAGAGCCGACTACAGGGAAATGGCTGAACTGACAGTCATTGTTCTTGGAGGAATGCCTCCTCGAGGTATTCACTGGAGTCGACCAGGTGCCATTCATCAGGCCAGATGGATGGCCAGAAACCTGTACTCCATGAAAATGCTGATGTTTGCAGATCAACTTGAGTACAACAAAGACACTGTATCAAAGTAGGAAAGACTCAACACCTTCCTTGCGCTGTTCTACACTCCTGTATGGATGATGTCAATGTCTGCTGCAGATGCTCCCGTGAATGATCTAAGTCTAATCCAGGACATGTTGAAGTACAAGAAAACTGACCCAGAGCTTGCTGATGCAGTACTTAATAAGATGGAAAACCACAAATGGTACCTGCCGCAGGAAGTCGTGCCATTTGCCCTGTTCAGCAGTAGATTGAGTGACACATTGAAGCACGACATTGCTGCCCAGTTACATGCCACTGAGAAGCCAGACAGCTTCAGAACAGGAAAGCCTCTATTCCAGAGTGTCACAGCTAAGACCACCCTGGTTGATCTCATTGGCCCAGAATCACATTTCCTGCTGGACACACTGAACATTGGATCCGAGTGGCTTCTGGAACCTGTCACGTCTTGGCCACAGAATGAGGACTACAGAAAAGCGTTGGACTATGTTAAGAATCTGAAAGCGGTGAATGACATTGCTGAATGTGGTGTCAAGATGATGAGCGACTGCAAATGTCATAACAACAGATGCCAAGCAAAGGGACTATCTCCTTCAAGCTGTGGAGTTCAACAGACGCCGCTTTGACAGCTTCAAGAAACAAACTCTCAACAACTGACTGTGTAAATGTCATTATGAAATTAATCATCATGTAATGCTTTCACTTCTTGATCGATTAGACTTGTGACAAAATGTTAATCTCAAATTTGTGTCATGAATAAGGCGCCTTGTCTGCCTTGAGTGTGAGAAAACGAATTTTGTGATATTTCTGAAATCTTTGTATGTACCAATGTGCCATTTCTTGTTCCAAGACTATCATAATTGCATAAGTTAGAAAGAGAATTAAAAACACTTTAATTTGGTGCCTATTTTGTTGCTCTATCTTGTTTAGATAAAAAGTTATAGTGCAAAACATGATTCAAGGGACCCCGGAACTGGTGCTTTTGGCCAATTTCAAGGCAGAAAACTTAAAGCTCCATGCGGCAATGCTTCCCAACAACCTAGGTCAAAATGGTTGTGATTTTTGGCATTTTCAGGTCAAAAAGCATGGGAAAAAGTACAGAAACCTATGAAAATAAGAAAAAGTTGATTTTTGAACAGGGCTAACCTTAGGTGTTGCGAAGGAGGTTAACAACCTCATCATTACATTTTGATTATGCAAGGTTGGCACATCAAAGCCTCTATACAAAATGACAAAGCCATCCACAACAAAATTCCATAACAGTGGAGACAGGATACTCTTGCAGACAAGCCCTTGAAGAGTCATTATACCCTACACATCAAGGATTCCATTCTCAAGCATATGGATTATCCACCTAGCAACTGCCAGATCCACTCTTGCCTGAATCAAAGCATCTCCAATGGAGACATATGTAACATTGTCAAAGGTATCTTCTATGTCCAGAAAAATTCCCAAATAGGTTTTTAGTACTAAAGACTAGCTGGTGTAGCACCACCTCAGTTGAAGAACCTGCCTTAAACCCATACTGATGTCCAGACATAACTGGCCTGAGCAAAGGCTCTAAGTGCCAGTAAATTACTTGTTCCATGGTTTAAAGCTGAACCAAGGTTAAGGTAAAATGGTACTAAAACTTTGGCTTTAACTAAGTCTCTCTACCTGGTTTGGGATAAAAACCTCTTTAGCATTTTGCCAACTCTTTGGAATATATCACCTCATTAGTGATGCTTTACAAATCTTCAGAAACCAGGGCTCACTGACATGCCATCTCCCTATGGTTTCATCAGCCCCATGAGCTAGGTAAGCCAGATGCCAGACAGTCAAGCAAGCATTTCAGAGTTTAAACAGGAGATTATGTATAGCCACCTGATGCCTTTTTCACACTCCAGCCTATGCCAACTCACTGATAAACCCTAGAATCAACCCAGAACTTTAGGAATATATATCTGTGATTCACACCTACCTTAAGCTACATCTACTCATCATCACTATAGCCTTCTTATACCTTTCTTTTGAAGTGTCAATGTTTGGGTTCTAAAGTGATCAACAACTTCCATCTTGTTGCAGATTGTAGCAACATCTAAAGCTGAGAATTTGCCTGCATTCAGTAAATTTGGCTTTGCTCCTCTTTCTATCAATATCTGGATGGCTAATAGACTTCCACCTGCCACTGCAAACATTAGAGGTGAAATACCTGAAAAAAAGTACATGAAGTTAAATTAATCAAGCTCATCAAATGACTGGCAAGAAAATAATGTTCACAATTCATTTGCTATCAATCTGCAATAGGCAGAAAAGTACTTTGTACATTTTTTATAGACCCAAACTACTGTCACAGGAAAAGGGTTTGCCAAATCATAAGATGGTATGGTAGTAATTTAAACTAATTCCTGATTAAATAACAGAAGAAAATTGAACTGCTATATTCAGCAATTAACTTAAGTCATTACCAAACTCAAACTCAAAGTAATTTTACCTAGGTTGAAGAAGATATTAAAACCAATTAAAAGAAGCACGTGATTTATTTGACAAGCAGTTTTGAGCCATTTGGCAATACAAGGTAAAGGGCAATTTAAGTAAAGGGCCTATTATTTATGAGAAAATTCAGACCTACAATGACACCTTAAAAAGACTGACAAATTAATTAAATAATCAAAATTATTACAAGTCAATTAACGAGTTCACTTTAGTCAAAAAAAAAAAAAAAAAAAAAAAAACCTGGAGTGTAGTAGTCATTGTAAGTAGAGACGACCATATCAGTCAGACAATAATATAGTAATAAGATAAATATTTAAGTATATGACAGTTTCATAATAATGGTAACAAAAACAACTGTTTAAGCAAAAATTTGTCACAAAGCCAATGTTAAACTGAACCTCAGTGGAAGAAAAACAAGATCAAACTGTATAATGCAAAGATCAAAACTGAATTGGCTATACAAAAAACTAAAACTATTCATTCATGATGGAAAGGCTACAATCAAACTTGACTTTACAGTACAAAGACTAAACATGGAACTGAACTTGCCAGTATAAAGGCTATGAACTTACTATTGATACAAAAACTTCAACTATTATTGATACTCACTTCATTAAAGTACCTGAAATCTTGTGTATATTTTCATTACATAAAATATGATATTTATGCAATTCTAATCTATACTGAATGAATTAAAAAAAAGGGTCAATCCTTCAACACTTGATGTTTATTCTTTATAAAAATAGTTTTTGAAATTTCGCTGCCTAGTTTTTAAAACACTACATCTTATGCTTAGATTCTTGGGCTAACCCTATGAACACTGAAGGCTCTACCATTTTTAGAGTCAGTTTGTCCTAAATCAGAAGTTCTGCTTGTATTTGATACAAGTTTTTTTTCCATTCCATGGAAGTCACTTTTGATGCACAAAACAAAGTAAGCTTTGCCTATTAAACAAGTACAGTACTTATGTCTCCCATTTCGGAAACAGACTCAGGACAATATGGGCTACTTGAGGTGGGCTCAGCATAAAGTTTTCCATCCCTAGAAATGGGCCTAACAAAGAAATTGGCAACAGTAGGTAATAATTTAACTTGGACAAAGGCCAATTCACACAGTATACTTAGTTGTCTTCATGGGTGTCTAAGTCAAAGATTTAATCTCAGTCCACTGACCCAGTGGGTCCTAAAATTTCACTCACATTCCAGGAATCTTTACAAGATGGAATAAATTACCTAAGTAATACATCTCTCTTATTTACACTATTTCATGAGCACATAATATCAGTTCCTCTTACATAAGCTTTAATAACAAAGTACAGTGTGATTCTTTAATTATGCCACACTTTAAAATCAATTAAAATTCAATGGATTACTTTATGTTCATGAAACTTTGTACAATTATTGCAGAAGGATAGGAATTTTTTGTACATGCACACAACATTCTCAGTGCTCCCCTTCATGGAATTATATATTGTATAATTTCTTTCTTTGGTAGAAATGGAGAGGGGACTTCACATTCAATAACTACTAGAGTTTCCAATGCCTTGGAAATTTCTTTAAAGAAATACAGTATATCCCCATAAGAAGAAATCACAGGGATAAAAGTGGGAATAACTGTTTGACATGACTCCAGATTCCTGGGATCTCGGGAGCATTGCTCCAGTAAATTTGACCATAGGAAAAAGTAAATTTGGGTTTGGGTTTTGTTCATCCGCTAGACGTTATGCAATTTTTTTGCGTATACATTCTTGTACAAACCAATTTTTTTAAATTACAAATTTAGTTATTTTAAGTTTAGTTGGTAATTCCATATTTAACAATTATTTTTATTTTTTGTTAAGCTTCAATGTTTTGATAATTAAAATTTTATTAAAACGTATATTTTTTTAATATAAAATTATCAGGATTGGCCTATGTTCCATTGATCTCGGCCAGGTTTGATAAATTGGCCAGATAATTACTTGTGCGGTTTTAAGTAATCCACCATGACTCTAGAATTGAAAAGTTTAGTTAAGTTTAAACTTACTTTTACTTACTTTAACTTACCTACTTTTACTTACTCTTCCTTACTTTTACTAAGTTTAAAGCACTTACTTTTACTTACTTTCATTGTACTATATTTACTTACTTTTACTCACTTTTACCATACTATATTTACTAACTTTTACTTATTTTGTATTTTTTCAGGTAGTCAATAATCAATAATGGATCCTAATATTGATGAAGTTGGAGAGAAAAGTGAGGGTGTTAAAAGGGGTTACTTTTGTGGTCAATGCAAGAACAAATATTCAAGAAGCAAAACTGGGAGGAACATTTTAATTCCAAAAAAAATATTTGTTACAATACAAGAGGTCCCAGAGTTTGGGCCCACAGCTTAGATATTGCAGTAAAGAAATACCAGGATGAAGTGCAGCAAAGAGATACGGCAAAGCAGTCATTTAGTTTGTTCACAAAATGTGCTAGTGCTAGACCTCAGAAAAATGAACCAACTTCATCAACTGCTAATCTAGAAAATGAAACTTTTTCACTAGATGTTTCACAGACTGAAGAAAGTGCTTCTCCTCCACCTAAGATACAAAAGGTAAGTGAGGAATCTGCGCATCAGACTAACAAAACTGCTTTAGAGGAATTTGAAAATTCCCAAATCCAGAAGACATTGAATGCAATTTTGCGCCTAACAAAAGAAACTCACCAAGCTGTTGTGGTTAATAAAGAGAAGAGTCAAAATATGCCTTCAAGTTCAAGTGTTGCATCCAAATCTAATAAAGCAAAAAGCAACAAATTTGACATTTCCATAGCCCATTTAAGCAAGTGTAAATCAATACAAGAAATCCTGAACAATGATTTGATCAAATCTACATTCAAATTGGTGGAAAAGAAGGATCTAGGGCATGCTGATGATTCATTTTCAGTACCAAGTGATATAATGGAAAACATTGCAAATAGTGACACTAATATGCCTGATGTAGATATAGCTGTTGAGGATGAAGATGATGATAATCAAGAAGATATTGATGATGCTTCTGATGATAAAATGTTTACATTATATTGCATAGCTTACACAGACCCCAAAGCATGTGCTTCAGACAAACATTCTAACATAAAAGGTTACTTCAATGTTAAAGATTTAACCTATGTATGCAAACAAGGAGAAAATCAAGAGAGATGGTTTAGAAATCTGAAAACCCGCCTGAAGAGACATTTAATTAAACTTCAGCATCATCAAAGAGCTGCTGTTTATGAAGTGATGAAAACATCTTCTCGGAACACTACTAAACGCAGAGAAGACTTATGTGGCAACATCTTATACTACATAATGAAAACAAACACTGCATGGGCTCTATATCCAGTACTTCTAGCTGTATTACATAGGTCAGGTTGTGAGGTTGGAAATTTGAATCATAGCACACATGCGTGCGAGACAATTTGTGAGCTATTAGATAATCAACTTAAAGAACAAACTGTAAAGTGGTTCTTAGAACAAACTTCAGTAACAATAACAGCTGACATTGGAACAATTTTGGGATTAAGCATGCTAGTTGTATTAGTTATGAGTGAAGAAGATAAGACTGTAAAACTTGCTAGGATAAATTTAGTACGCAGCAAATCAGGAGTTTATTTGGCCAATGAAATTTTTGATGTGTTGAAGTCTCCTAATCACTTGAAACTATCTGAAGAAGCAATTAAATCCAAGGTATCTGGAATGGTTGGAGATGGGGCTTTTTGTAAGGACAACGAGCCATTTAAAAATGAAATGAAAAAGTTGTTTGGAGAAAATTTCAAATTTCGATGGGACTTAATGCATCTTGTGAACAGAGCCCACATTGATGCATTGAAGAAAATTTGTAAACTAAGTGAGCTTTTAGACTTTATTCAGAATCACTCTTCAAATCTGAGATCAGGCCTTGACTATACCAATATGGTTCTTGACAATATCATTGGTTTTAAGAGACCAAAACTCAAATCTGATACTCACATGGTTAATTACGAATTTGATCAATTTGACAGATTTGTGGAAAATTGTGTTTTTTGATCATCCACAAGAGAAAGAAATTAGTGCCAAGTTCTATGTATTGATTTCCTATGTAACAAAGATTATGTTGCAAATAGCTCAAAAAACCACAGTTAGTGCAGAATTTGTAGAAAATATATTTTATAAAGAAGGAGGGAAAACTGTTATGTTAAGAGTGATGGAAACAATTTCCAAATTAGCTAATGGAGGAAATGCAAATGATGTAGTTTCTGAATTTAAGCACGATACCACAGGGCAGCAAAAGGAACTAACAGCTGAGGATTACATCCTAAATGAAGTTTACAAATACATCAAGAAACATTCTGATTACTACCAGGTTGCTGAAGTTGCTAGACCATCCAGAACCAGATCTGAAAGTAGTTTTACAAAAGACTCAGTGATAAATTGGCTGACAGAATATATAGAACAGCTGTGGAAAGGAATCACAGAGAGATTAAAGCATTTTGATAAAGATGGATCAACTGCCTGGAGTGAAGCACCAGCTGAAGGGACATTCTCCATTCTTGGTTACATTGTTGAACACAAAGGATCCATTAAGCCATTTCATTTGACTAAGCTGTGCAGAATTGTGAAGGAGGGTCCAGCTCCAGGCACTAGATCTGCTGTAATGATCACACAGAAAGCCATTGATCAGTGGCCAAGCATACATGGCGGTAAATTCACAACAAATGCCTACATGCAAGGTCTAACATCGTCCACTGTTGCTGCTGCAATGAATAAATAAACTTAAGGCGAGTTATAAACTGTACATTATTGTATTATTATGTTTAGCTAAAACAATTTGTAATTGGTATGTCGTCAATTCAAGAGTTTACTATCATTAACCTATCTAGTGGTGTAAGGGGAAAAAAAGTAAATTCAGAGCTGTGCTCCAGTAAATTTTTTCAAATCTGGAGTCATGCTGTTTGACAATATTCCCAACCCAGAAATTTCATGCAGAGTCCAAAATTATATTTTCTAAACAAGATCTTGCACCATCTTGCTGAAAGCAAAATCTGTCCATTCTTGAAGGATGCAAAGATAAACATTTTGGTCCACCATAAAACTTATCTTCAAACTGAAATTTACAACCTTTGATGCAAAGTTTAATTGAACACTTAACTGGCACTGCATGTTCTCCTTAGAGGAGGAGGCATGTAGTTAGTGTGTTTAGAAAAGCAGTCTCTATTATAATAGCAATAGTAGAGAGAGAGAGTGAGGCAACATTGTAGTGAAAAGAGAGGGATTGAAGACAGTCCGTAAGAGGTGGGGAATTGATGATACGAAAAGCCTTTGATTCCACCCAGTCAAGTAGAGCTGTGTGGGTTGATACCCAACACATAAAAAGCATACTCCATACAGGGGAGGACAAGACTCCTGTACAGAGACAGCAACTGAGTTGGGTGAGGAAACTGTAGAGCCAGTACAGCACACCTAACCTCTTAGAAGCTGTTTTAGAGAGAGAATATACCTGATCTTTCCAAGAAAGATCACGGAAAAAGGAAACACTAAGAATGTTAAGAGAAAAGGAAAGATTGAGTTCTGTAGTGTTGAAGGTAAGGGGACAGTCATGTGGAAGATTGTGATGAGTAGATAGATGAAGAAACCAAGTTTTTGAGGCATTGAAAGACACAAGGTTTTCTCTGCCCCAGTCAGACATAGTAGAAAGATCAGGTGTCAGGTGCATCATAGCTGTCTCTCACAAATCATAGTCACTGTTAAGAGTAACCCTTTGTGAAGTGGTTGGAGAAGTGAAGGGTGGAATCATCTGCATAGGAGTGGATAGGGCAGGAAGTGTGACTTAAAAGATCGATAATAAATAAAAGGAAGAGAGTGGGTGACAGGAGAGAGCTCTGAGGAACACCACTATTAATAGCTTTAGAAGAACAGTGGCCATCTACAACCACACCTATAGATCTGCCAAAAAGGAAATCAGAGATGAAGGCACAGATAGAAGGATAGAAACTGAAGGATTTGTGCCAACTATCAAAAGCTTTTCATATGTCTAGTACAATAGCAAAGGTTTCACCAAAAACCTGAAAGGAGAATAACCAAGAGTCAATGAGATGAACAAGAAGACTGCCAGTAGAGCATCCCTTGCAGAACCCATTCTGACAATCTGAAAGAAGACTATCCATAGAGGACCAGTTAGGGTGGTCCTCAAGCATAGGGGTGGATTTTCAAACGTATATTTCTTTTGCTCCCAGGGTCTCAATCTGTGAGGTTATGCATAAAAACACTGTGGTTAAAATGTCATTGAGAAATAATAATATTTACCTGTGCTCAAGAAGGTTGAAGTTATGCCCCTATGTGGGCCGTTGACACGCCTTGCTGAGAGGGTCGGATTGTGTGTGGTGTTGCTCTCACCGTTGACAGATTAGTTTTTTTTTTTGGCTTGCCTTTAGAATTGGTATTAAACGTTTCCAATGTATCTTCCCCAGGTGTTATTTTGGTGAAATGGCCAGTACATGTTCAAAAGACTTCCTTGTGACGCCAGTCTCTGCACTCACGGGGAGCAAGCTGCCATCCATCGGCGACGTCCTCGGCCTGACTCTGCACAAGCTGAGCACGAAGGCAGCAACGACGACGAGGGAGGCTGTCACGGCCATTGCTGATGAAGTGCTTATCTTGTGGATGAAAGCGCGGATTCCAACGACGAGACGAGAGCACATCACTGAGAAGCTAGAGAAGTTGTATGGCGAATACAAGCTTCTCAAGAAGAACAAGAATCGACGCTCAGATGCCCAGATTGCACGAGAAGCCTCCTTCCAGCAGATGTTCTGCAACCTCTTCGATGTCGCCCACGCTGACGCACTGAACATGATGAACATCGAGGAGGACAAGGCCTTCCTGATGGCCCAACGAGAACCCGGCCGCAGGGGGACCATGGGAGGAGCTGATGTGGTCCTGGCTCACAGAGTGCAATGTTGCGCAGCGGAGGGAGGCTGAACAACGCCGTCGGCGCCATGCAACTGAAGAAATGGCCACTACTTCTCAAACAGCAGAATTGGCTTCTTCCAGCTCAAGCTCTTCACCCCCCAGCGACTCTCCCACCCGTGGCGCTGTCGGAGGTTGCAGCCCACCCAAGCGCAGTCGGCCGGCGAATATCATTTCACCGGCACTGGCGGCTAGCTTGGACCGCACGAAGCTGACTGACCGCGATGCCGTTTACATGCTCGGTGAGACAGCTCAGTCCCTTGGCCACAACATTGATGAGTTGAACATCAACCGGTCGTCCTGGGTGTTGCAGAGCACTGGAAGAAATTCCCGGATGCTCGGAAGGCCACGCTGCAAACCGGGCGACAATGAGTGGTGTCAGCACCCGAGACCCCCGCCCCTGAGCGGCTAATACCCTTAAATGGGGGGGACCCGGAGGCTGGTATACCCTATAAACTTCAACCTTCATGAAGCACAGGGTAAATATTATTATTTCTCAATGAAATTTTAACCACAGTGTTTTTATGGGTAACCTCACAGATTGATGCCCTGGGAGCTGAATAATTTCAACTTTCGATTTTGAGGACCACCCTAATAGAGGTGTTTAGTCTGTTTAAGAATCTTCCTATTAAGGATAGATTCAAAATCTGCTCACCACCACCTCACCTTCTTTAAACCTCCTCATCTTTTCCTCACTGAAATTCAGGTATCTGGGATGACTGACAGCAACCCCTTTTCTGTAGCCTCCTACTTTCTACATACTCAGTTTCACTCCAAAGGAGGATGTTTCATATATGTACACAATGACCTAACTTGTTCCTGTATTCCCAAGCTTGAATCCTCCAAATTCTATACCCTCTGACTACAGCTTACATGCCTATCTCAAGCTAAATACATCTGCATTGTCTACATTTCTCCTAATTCTATTGACTAGCCAAAATTCTTTGACTACCTCACTTCCAAAGTGGAATACATTGTATCCCACTCTCCTTTTGCTGAAATCTCCATTTTAGGCAAGTTTAATGTTCACCACCACCTTTGGCCTTCTCATTTCACTAACATCCCTGGTGAACTAGCTTACAAATTCTCTACCCTGAATGACCTAGAGCAGATTGTACAGCACCCTACTTGTATCGCCAATTGCCTTGGAGATAGGCCCAACACTTAGGATTTATTTTTCATCTCATCCTTTCTTTGTCAAACATTTTTCTCTTTTCTCTCTCCTATCACTCAAATTCAGCCTTTGGATTCTTCTAAGAGGAGACTGCCTTTGGAACTTTGGTGCCACTGATTGGGAGGTGCTCAGGCAGTAATGGGGTGGTTGTGATTTTTTTTTTTTTTTTTAATATTTACTCCAATTCTTCTGTGATCCACTTGTGTAACTAGCTACATAACCTATTATTATTATTATAGGACACCAGTCACGTTATTCCAAAGTTTTGGGTTCTGCTTGTTTGGTGCTGTTTATAGGTTGATTAAATTATGAGAGATATGTTTGCCATAATTGTCAATATTTATATTTATTACTTCTATTTTTGGCTATTTATTATTTATGTGTATTGATTTCATGAGTAATTTATGCTTTCCAGTGGTTAATTATGAAGTCATGATTCCAGTTAATGTTTGTTGATTAATTGTCTATCATTTTTTTTTTTTTATTAATTGTACCCTGTGCATGTGACTCATAATCTTGTGTTGTCTAGGCAACCAGTTGGGACTCAACTCAACTAGTACAGACTCATCAGGCCTTGATTGTGAATCCAATCCAGTTGGAACTATGAAATCCACTGAGGTTGTGTCAACCACAGTTGGCCACTGGGATCTGCCCCTGGAATCAGGCTTGTGACCATAAAACTACTGACTAGATATCTGCTTTATATAACAAAAATCAGGTCACAGGGTCAAGTCTGGAGGGTAGCTGGGCTGGGACAAAGGTTCACATTCTGTAAAAGACATTTCTGGTACTTGTCTCCCACTTGCCTTCTATTGTTTCTGCTGAATCTGACTAATTGTTACTTGTTTTGCAGAGGTTTTTGTTAATTGTGACTCATTGCCAGTTTTTGTGTATTTTATACTTTCATACTGAATAACAGTGTTTATTCTAGATATAATAAAAGAGAAAAAAAAGAGATTAATTTATTTCTATTAGGTTTACCTTGAAATTCCAGTCCCTTTCTTGGACTCTGAGTGGCTGGGTCTGTTGCCTGATGGAGATGAGGATTTAGTAAATAGAATTTTGGGAAGTCTTTTACAGTTAATGTGCGAGTTGGACCTGAATAATCTCCTGAAGATAAACAACTGATGTAAGAGGCACTACTGGATACCTGAGGAAACTATCCCCTTGCCCAGTCTTTTGATGTGAAAGGGTACTGGGTGGCTTAATGATACAGATGCTTGGGGACTATGGCCTACTCAGCCACCATAGCAGTATTTCTCCGATTTCCCATGGAATGATTACTACTTCTGTGGCCAGAGCCCCTGTGTGTGCACTCAGTGCATCATGGAGATGATTCTCTCGGATATAGAATAGAGGCCTACATTCCATATTCTATTCCATTCCTACTACTAAAGCAAAAAAACCTTGGTCTAACTTAAATTGTTCTAGTGCTATCAACAACAGAGAGGAGGCTTTCAAAAGGTACTTTTGCCATCCAACTCCTGTCTCGCACTTAGCTTATATTTATGCCTGGAACTGTGCAAAATCTATTATTCAACTTGCCAAAAATTTCTTCATCAGACAAACGTGAAAATCTACCCAATTCTAATTCTTCTTACTCTTTCTGGCATCTAACCAAGAACCTCTCCAACAACTTTAATGCTACTTCTTTCTCCCCTCTTTTCCATTCCAACAGCTCAGTTGCTGGCTCTTCTCCTAATAAAGCTGAACTCTTCACTTAAACTTTCACTTCCAACTCAACCCTGAAGTGCAGTGCTGTTCATTCATCATCTCCTACCTCTAACTTTATTATGTCTGAAATTAGAATCTCCTCCAAAGATGTTCTTTCTGACCTATCTGGGCTCAACTCTAGGAAGGTGTATGCTCCTCCTGTTCTCAAGAACTGTGTTTCTGTGCTGATACCCTGCCTAGACAAACACACTTGTTTTTGTCTTTTATCTGGTACTGTTCCTTTGTGCTAGAAGTTTGCTCTTATTCAGTGTGTCCAAAGAAGGATAACCTCTCTCAACCCTCCAGTTATCATTCAGTTGTGTTGATATCTTGCCTTTCCAAAGTTTTTAAATCTATCCTTAATACAGTAGAAGTCCAAAAATCCGAATGGCTCGGGGATTAGGGCAGTTTGGATTTCCGGAAAATTCGGATTCTCGGGCGGTAACCATAAAATTCACGTTACAAAGGGAATAAATAAAAAAGAACATGTAAATATTGCTAATGTAATACGTAAATAAAACAGAAATGCTTATTATGGACATTCAGTAATATAATTAGCAAACATTGCGTCCGTACATATTTTAAACAAACAAACAAAAAAATCGTAAACATCCATTACACACACGTAAACACAAACATTTTCATTCACTCAATTCGATCGCATCGTCCGCATCTGACAATCTGTTTGTCGATGGACCACTTTTATCTGCAGATGCATCTACTGGTTTAACTCTAGCTTCACGTAAATAATTACGTATATCGCCTTGCTTTCGATTCTGTATTTTTTTCTTAATGAAATCATTCCGCACCATATGCACGCGCATGACATCTTGAAGATCAAAATTCTGCTCGATAAATTGAATATATTTATCAAGGTGTACGTATACTGTAGCAACTTGTTCACAGCATGTATGTGCAGCAGAGACTGGCGCGAAAATGTTCGCGCCATGCGTTCGTTTGCATGCACGAACGAACACAGGTTGCGCATCAGCATTGCTAAATTTAAATTTTGACTGAGTTTTAAAATGTTTGGATTCTCGGGCGGTTCGGATTCTTGAGGTTCGGATTTTTGGACTTTTACTGTAGGAAGATTCTTAAACACCTCTCTTCTCACAATCTCCTTTCAAATCATCAGTATAGGTTCTGCAAGGGATGCTCTACTGGAGACCTTCTTGCATATCTTTCCAACTCTTGGTCATCCTCCTTTTGAGATTTCAGTGAAATCTTTACTATTGTGCTAGACATATCTAAAACTTTTGATAGAGTGTGGCACAAATCTTTAATTTCCAAACTACCCTCATTCAGTTTCTATCTTTCTACCTGTACCTCATTTCCTTTATCTGTTTACTCATTATGATCTTCCACACGACTATCCTCTTACCTTCAACAACACACAACTCAATCCCTCCTCTTCTCTTAACATTCTTGGCATTTCCTTTTCTTATGATCTTTCCTGGAAAGGTCACATATACACTCCACCCTCAATATATGCGAATTCACATATATGTGAAGACCCCCTTTCAAACACACACTTGATATATGCAAGAAAAATTTGCCCATATGCAAGCTGTGTGAGATGCTGTGCTGTGTGTTTCTGTACTGTCTTCCAGCATGCCTGGTGCATTGTAGACAGTCACTCACACACCAAACCCAGCTAGCTGCCTCAGTCTCGCAGATACTTCACTAGTATGGGTATCTACACTTTTTTGTGTTCTAATTATGGCTTCTAAGCAAACTGCTTCAAGTGTGCCAAGCCCTGGCCCATCAGTTAAGCGTAAGAGAACTTCACTTACCCTAGAAACTAAATTAGAAATTCTTAAATGAGCTGAAGCAGGTGAGGGTGCATCTACCCTCAGGTGTGTGTTTAACCTTGGCGAGTTGACCATTCATAACATTAAGAAAAATGCTGAGAAAATATGTAGTGCAGTGATTCATTCATCCAATCTTAGGTTTTATTTATGTCTTTTATTATTTATATTGTTTTAATATATCATTACTGTTGTATTATAATCTTGCTTGTGTGTGTTTTTATGAAAAAGTGGCAAAATTGGGGTTGGGGGTGGCCAGACAAGCAGGGTTGGCCAAATTTTTTTTTTTTTTTTTAGAAAAAAACCAACTAATGTGTTTTTTCAAATTTGTTCACAAAAAAACAGAAAAAACCCAGCCCAGTCAGGGTTTTTCATGGGATTTTTCATAATAATGTTGACAAATCATAAATATATACATCTTTACGATCTTGTATTGTATTCCTACTTCCACTTTGCCTAAAATTAAAGGATAATACAAAGAATCACCATTAACAGCCATCAAAATAGATAACAAAATCAAAATTATGACTGGTTTTACCTTGTCTGAATACCCACTAGGCCATTACCCTTCCCAAAAATACAAAACAGACCAGGAATAAACTTGGCAAGCAAGTTAGCAACCCATTTGAGACAAATTTTTCCAAGTACAGTACTCAATTTGCTAGACAACCTTGAACCAAACACATATGGAACACGTATATAATGAGTATGCTGTATGCAATATGCACATTTGGAGTCTAACTCAGTCCTCACTCCTCAGAGTTGCTAAGTGTCACTATTGTGTCTGACTCTGACTGGTAGTATTGGTTGTGTTTGCTTCTGGAGAAAAACTAAATTGTGTTTGCAATGCAGTTTTCAAAATCAATGTAACTAGTTTACTTCTATCATATTTTTCCTCACACAGAAATTTAATCACAGAAGTCATATCCAATATTGCATTAAAATGCCTAGGTTACCAGGTAGTGGTCACAAGCAAGCAAGCGAGTGGCTTGAAGTGTCCCGAATAGAAAATTCAAGCAAAGTAAAGTGTAATCACTGTGGATTAGAGCTGACATCCAAGGTAGAACGTATAAGAGCACATCTTGGCAACTGTGACAATAGGAATTGTCACAAAGATGATGGATCAAAGGGAGGCTCAAGTCATGCATCAACATCACCTGACCAGAGTCGAGAGTCTACAGCTTCACCAGTAGATTCTCCACTTCTCTCACTAATGTCACCATCTATATCAAGCATCTTGCAGGCATCACAAGGAACATCTTCAAGATCAGAATTAGAGGTCATGTCTCCAACTCCAAAAAAGTTAAACTGGTCCAAAATAAACTTTTTGGTTATGCCTGCAAGACCACAGAATCACAAGGGAAACATATTGACCTGCAAGTAGCGAAGTTCTTTTATGCTAACAGCATTGCTTTCAGAGCTGCTGAATCAAAGCAATATAAGGAAATGATGAACTCCCTGAGACCAGGTTATCACCCTCCATCAAGAATGGATCTAGCAGGAAAGTTGCTGGATGAAGTTCATTCAACAATTGAAGAGAACATGAAAAATTACTTGAGTGAATCTACAATCACACTCCTTCAGGATGATGGTCATCAGTGGAAAATGATCCCATAATTGTGTCATCAATTCACACTGGAAAAAGTTCCTAACTGCTAACTACTCATGACTGCGGTACTGAAAAGAAAACAGCGGAGTTCTGTTGTGAAATTGCAGCCAAGAGCATTCAACAAGTAAAAAACACCTATGGAAAGGATGTAAGTAGCTGATAGTTTTTGTATTAAACATAATTTACTAAACATAGATACATTTAAATAACTAAACAAATAGTTGAGAGTATACTGTATCTCCTATGAGTTAACATTACAAAATGACTATATGTAGCCCAAGCAACAACACATTGACATTAAATTGAAATTGCTCTATTAGCCTAAATGGTCAATACTTGATTACATTTTTCCAATACAATAGAACAGAAACCCAAATTGTGACTTTGTGTAACGTCATTAATTTGTTTTTTCTTTTCTCCTAGGTATTTGCTTTATGCACTGATAATGAAAGCAAGATGGTTCAGATGAAGGAACTCCTAGCTGAACAATTCCCTTCAGTTCTTACCTATGGATGCTCTGCTCATTACCTGAATCTTGTTGAGGTGGTGGTGTCTCCAAACACTGTACTGAAGCACATTGTCCAAGTTCAGAAGTATTTTCGTAACCACCACCAACCTCATGTATGTATTTGCCAGTTTTTCTGAGCAACCTATTCCAAATGTTTATATCGTAGATCATATTTCTTATTTTATATTCCAGGGATGTAGATACCAAAGGTAGACAAAAAACAATTTCAAATAAAATAAATTCTATCAATTTCATATTCAATATTTTGAATTTAATACCATAATTTTTAAAATGTGATCAGCATTACAAAAAAACACTTCTGATTCTTGTTCATAACTGATTAGAGTGTAAATTAATGATCTGGTATTTTCATTCAATTTTTTAGGTCTGGCTGAAGGAGAAAGGGGGATTTTTGCCCCTGATTCCCAATGATACTCGTTGGAATTCTCAGCAAGCATGTGTTGACACGTTTGTAAAGAACTTCTACAAGTACATGGAGATAGTGAATGAGTAATCGGTGGAAGAAAGCATCAACACCATTCTAAACAATGCTTCACTGTATCACTCAGCTGTACATCTACAAGGACAACTGAACCTGGTTTCCAAAGCTCTAAATGAGGTAAGCAGTTGGAGATGAGTCCAAAAAATTGTTTGGTTATGCACATAGTGACATGCAATGATATGCTACTTGAAAACATATACCTACCAGTATTTCAACGTACCAGGCATATTCATTTTCAATGCATAGGCTAGTAATTGTTACATGAAAGGTAACTACAAAACAATGGCTTAGTATAGTTTGAATAAATAAATAACATTTTTAATAGTGTTCTGCATTTCTTCTTTCATCAATAACTTCAGTGATTCAGCAAACCTGTTAACAGCAGTGCAGGTGTGGAATGGTTTGGGCAAAGAAAAAACTTGGAGCCCTACATAACCACTCTCAACAAAAGGAAACAACAAGCACTGCCGCTATTCTTCTATGTTGCTAATTTGATAGATCCTTTCAGAATGGGTGCAGGACTTTCTTAAGAGGAGAAGACTGTGGAAGAGTGGATTGCAAGTAACAAACCAGATTTTCTGGTTAGGTTCATGGCCTTCAAAACTAAGGATGAATCTTACTTTCCCATTTAGTCTGGACAAAACTTTGTAACAGACTGGGTGTCGAGAAGGCAGGAAAACTGGTAAAGGTGCACAAATACCTGCAAAATGCACACAAAAGTCTATCTCTTGCAGAAGAGGTCCAAGAGGAGAGTACAGATTTTGAGTGGTAGGGCAGCCACCAGAATAGTAGATAAAGCATCATGGACATCCAGTTCCTAGTCATTTTCATAGCAATGCTTATGTAATTGTCTGAGGTTTTTCTTACTTGATATTAGAGTTTTCTTTTTTTTTTGAATCTCAGGAAAAATTATTTATTTTGGTTAGGCTAAGGCCTCAGTTTAAGTGTTAAGGGTGGTACAGTGTTATTTAGGGTTTTCAGTACCTATTTAGTATATCCAAGAGTAGCATATCAGTCATTATGAAAGTTAATTGCATTACATTGATGAATTTAAAAAACTCATTTTATTTTCATCTTTCCTCATTATATTTTTATCCTTTATCATATAGCATTATATTTTTGAAACTAATTGGCAATAAGTTGCTGAAAATATTTATATCTTGATTTGAAAGTCCTAAAAAAGGTTTCCAAGTATTAGAATTTGCAAAATATTGAAAAAACCCAAATTCCTGAAAAGACCCAAACTGTATAGGGTTTTTTCAGACTGGGCTTTCTTGAAAAAAACCATTGGACCAATTGTGCCAACTCTGCAGACAAGGTTGTGGAACACATCCCTATTATCCCCATATATTTAAGTATTTGATTTATGCGATGATTTCACAGAACATAACCCTCACATATATCAAAGGTGAAGTGTACTCTCTTTCCAAAACAAATTCTAAGAGGTTAGGTGTGCTGTACCAGCTCTGCTGTTTCTTTACCCCAACTCAGTTGCTGTCTCTGTACTGAGATCTTGTCTGCCCCTCTATGGAGTATGCTTCTCACGTGTAGGGTGGCTCAACCAACATAACTCTCTTGACTAGGTGGAATCAAATGCTTTTCATCTCATTAATTCCCCACCTTTTACTGACTGTCTTCAATCCCTCTCTCTTCACTGCAATGGTGCTTCACTCTCTCTTTACTATCACTATTATAATAGACACTGCTCTTCTGAACTCTCCAACTGCATGCCTCTTTTAAGAAGAGCATGCAGTACCCAGACTTTCAACACACACTCATTCTTTTTCTGCCCAACTTTCAAATGCAAGGGCTCATTGGTATTTTCAATCTTTCATCTACTCAACCAGTCAACTCTGAAACAATCTTCCTCAATCCAGCTTTTCCCCCCTATCTATGACCTCCAATCTTTCAAATACAGTGAGTCCAGGCATCTCAAAAACCCTGGACCTTGATTTTGGCTCTTCTTTCTCTATCCAGGGAGGAGGGCTTTTTTTTGTAGGCAATCACTCTTGACCCTCCTACCTGCATAAAAAAAAAAAAAATTAGTAGCAGTCATCATGACCCCACTAACAGAGTATCTAGTAGGTGTATATTAACTGGCCTGATCAATCTTTAAACAACCCTTACTGGCATCATGCCTCCATTTCACTGCAATTCACATGAAATTTTATTGCTCAATGTGGATAGTACAATAAGTACACATTTGTCATTCTCACATTCAAGTGAGCTCTACTAAGCATATGCGCAAATGCATAATGTGTACATGGCTTAAGGATTAAAAGTCTATACAAAACATCAGGGCAGGATATAGATAATTAATAGAACTGAAAAAAAGAAATGCTTCAATACATGATATATTGGGAATGGTACTTATATGAAGTACGACTATAAAAATATAATTTAAAGAATATATGCTCAAGTGTGAGTTAGACACAATGTAGATATTTTAGATAATAGATAAACTACATTAACCCTTTATCAGGCAGTGTTACTTCACTGATTTTGTTCTGGCTAATGCCAGATGATTTTATTCAGTCTCAGAAAGACCTCTGTAGTAAAGATTAAGCAAATGTCTCTTAACCCTTTACCACGCAGAGATCTTTCCAAGACTGAATAAAATCATCTGGCATTAGCCAGAACAAAATCAGTAAAGTAACACTGCACAATAAAGGGTTGCAAGTTGGCTTAGTATGGAACTATTTTCTTGCAATCAGTGATAAAAAAAAAGCAAGATGCAACATCTGCAGGGAGGAACTTGTACAATGTGACAGAAGTACTGGACCCTTAATTTTGGGGGAGTATTCCTGGGAAGGGAACATTCTCAGGTTTACAACTCTATACATATGTGCATCAAGTTTCATCAGTTTATGGTGAGTGGTTCAAAAGTTATTGTGTGAACATCAATTTGACATTTGACCTCTATTTGTGACCTTGACCTTTGATGCAGGAACCTGATTCTTCTTCACAATGCATCATCTTGTGATTATACATACATGCATGAAGTTTCATTAATTTATGTAGTTTGGTTCAAAAATTATAGTGCAGCCATGAAAGTATGATAAACAGATGAACAAGTGCAATCCAGTATGGCCCCTCTACATTTATTTGGTCAGGAACAAAAATAAATAATAAGGGCAGTACAAACTAAAATTGCAGAGAAAAGGTCATCTCTGATTTTTTTTTTTTTCATAATCTTTTCAAAATTGCAAAATTAAAATGGTAGATCAAATATAGGTAAAGATTCGGTTTAGCACCAGGAACCCAATTTTTGCATGAAAATAGGTTTTTCTGATGTACAGTATTTCACTGTGCTTCATGCAAATGTGACCTTCATTTCTTGCGCCTCTTGAGAAAATGTGTAATAAATTATTTAATAGTTTCATCTTATTAATCTATCAGACAGTTTAAAGGGGATAATGTTATAAGAAAGGGGTTTACTGACTGGGGATATATATAACCTAACCTAAACAAGCCAAGCCAAGCCAAGCCAAGCCAAGCCTAACCCTATTTCTATGCAATAGCCTAGTAGGCCTATTTTTCTCACCTTACTGGAGAGGTGGTAGAGGGTACAGTTTAGCTGCCTCAATAAGAAAGTGATGCAGGTGGGTATCTCAGTCAGAAAAGTGTGCTTGAAATAAATAATGAGCAATGTACGTTTTATAATGTGCCTTTTTATTACAGTACCTGTTCTGAGTACCCAACTCTTCAAATCTTTCCAGAGCCTTTCAATATTTTGAGTATGTACACCAATGTCTGGGTCCACAAAGTTTTCACTGTGATTGACTGTTTTATGAATGTAGCCACAGTCTTTTAAGGAATTATATGCCTTCCAAGTCACTAATAATTACACTTCCAGAAAGCACAATGTTCAATTAATGGTATGAGAGTATCAATCATCTACAGGTAAGATAAATATTTTCTTTGAAACTGTTTCAATCCCACCAAATAGCCAGACACCGGTGACATCCTGTCCATGATGATACTTTGACATTCCAAACTTAGACTAGTCTATCTCAACCGAGGCCACTGATGGTTTCCTGATTAAGCAGCCAATTCTTGCACACTTCAGAGCAAAATGACTTCCAGTTCACTGCAGTTTCTGAGGAAATGCCTAGATAGTGTTGGACATTATGCTGGTTGAAAGACTTCAAAAATTTGTGGCAAAACAAAAGATTCTGGCTCAGTGAGATATGTGCCTGGTCCAGCCGGTACACAAGAAAATAAATTTGCAATCAAATTCTACATCTGTTAAACCTATTTTCAATGCAAAAATTGGGTTCCCAGTGCTAAACCAAATCTTAACCCAAATATATAATACACTTTACTTAATAAAAATTTACAATGACAATGGTTATATTAAACTTAACAGCTAGTTCATAACCTTTGGCTGGCTCACAAAAGTAAGGAATTATAGGGGGCATGAAAGTGGGACAACCATAAAATTAACCTATTTAGAATCTTAACTTCCTGACCTACCTAACTTAAAATGTTGCCTCCTACACTGTTTTTGATAAAATGAAACCAACATAATTCAAAATCACACACACCAGTTTTATATGTCAGTATATTAGCACTAATGCCTTTATCAAGATAAAGTTTCATCACAATATCCCTCCCATAAAGTGCAGCTATCATCATTGGAGACACTTGGTAATTATTTAAAACATTCCTCTCAAAGCTGGCTCCTTTCTCTAATAGTTGGCGAACAACTCTAACATGTCCACTGGCAGAAGCAAGCAACAATGGAGTCAAACCTGAGGTGAAAGCAAAATTAGATGTACACCAATCTGTCAAAACAAGTGAAGCCTACATTAGTTCAGTCTGAATTGATTTTAGCTGTAGATTAGATTAGATTTTGACAAACAATAAAAATGAGAAATTTGCTTTAGAATTACTTAGTACTAAATGTAAGCAAAAGTCATGAATAGGATTATCACAGTCTTTAAATGTTATGAAACATCTACAATCAAGGCCTGTGCTTATCTGACAAAAAATATTCTTCAATATTTATCGAAGAATTCTTATTATTGCGAGTTGTTATTATTACAGTAAATTATTATTTATATTTTCAGTGGTATTTTTGCTTATGTTGTTTACCTATGTAGCCATGTCTGAGGAAATTCTTTAACCCAATGTCCAATGTAATTGTATTTTAGTGAGAAAGACTTCTTTTCGCTATTAGCTATAGATTACAGACAACTCACAAATCATTGCACTAATGGGGCAGTTAAGGTGTACAATGAAGCAAAAATGTGATGATGCTGAGGTTCATTATCATATAAAATATGAAGTATTCCCCACCCACATACTTATTAACCAATTTATTATTTTTTTAGGAATAATAATTGTTCAAAATAAATAAATGAAAAAAAATAAGGGGAATAATTTAAATTTAGGTACAAATGACTCTTCACTATTTGCAAACGACTATCCACACAAAATTGTCATGTACTGGTAATTTTTTTATAAATGTATAATTGTTTTCTATTTCCTATAATTATTTTGCTGTTTTTATTTATGTACTACTGTATATTGTACTTTAAACTATATATTCTTTTATATTCAAACTTTCATTTCTCCTTATTCTACAATAAAGTATAATATTGAACTTTTATTTACCCTTATTCTATAACCTACTACAATAAAGTCAAATAAAATACAATATTAGAGTATAAATCTACAAAAATACTATAAAATATAACCAGAAAATGGCCATTCTCTAAGTCAGGGGTCCCCAACCTTTTTGTGCTGAAGAGCACATTCAAGACTACCGGTAGTGCGGCAGGCACCATTTACTTTTTCAAGGCAAATTTATAGTTGGACTTAATAATGAACATAATACACAAAAAAAAACATTTAATTCCTATGTAAAATAATGAACATAATACACAAAAAAAACATTTAATTCCTATGTAAAATAATGAACATAATACACAAAAAAAAACAAAGATGGGCTAACTAAGAATCTTAGAAAAATTATCAAAACGATAACTTAATTTATTTATAAAGAAATAATTATTTTCAAATAAATGAGCATGTTTCTGTAATTAACTACTAAAATTTAATAAAATGTTAAGTATGTTACATATTTTAAATATTTAGTAACTAAATATTTAAAATATGTAACATATTTAACATTTTATTAAAAATTTAAATAAAAACTTATCAATTGTAGTCAGTCAGTGGCGGGCACATGCAAAAGGTCGGCGGGCACCATGGTGCTCTCAGGCACAGGGATGGGGACCCCTGCTCTAAGTGAATGTCAAGTATCCACATGCCTCGAGGAATGGACATACATGGATAGTAGAGAGTATACTGTACAAATAAATTTCTAAAAGTACAGATGAGTTGATGGGGTAGGGAACCCATATAGGGGCCTGGGCCACTCATTCTTTGAATGCCTTCCCCAATGAAAAGGCAACTGAGGAGGTCGATTCTAGCAGGCTCTGGCAGGTAAAATATACTGTAATTAGTTTTTAATTGGAGAGAGTATGTAAAAAAAAAAAAAAAAAAAGTTATACTTATATTACAATGTAATTTAATAGTACCATAGAATGGGGTAATTCAGGTCTCAGAGGGTAATTGAGCCCAGTAAAGCATAAGCTTAACGGCCAAATTAAATAAAATAAATGCTCCAGCTTCACAATTATTGATGTCATTGTAAATCGTAAAACCAATGTATTTATTTTATTATTATTAATAAAGGTTTTTCAATTCAATTGGGGTCACATTTTTTTTTTTTTTTAACTGAAATTGGCACTAAGGTTATTTGACATTTTATTGTCTAAATTTTTTCACATTTTCAGGTGTTTTTTGTTTACTTTTCATGTTTTTCTTGCTTCTAGAATTACCCTGAACTTGATCCAAATTACCCGTTTACAGTAGTTTTTTAAGAGGGCATTTTTTTTTCTGCAAAAAGCAAGGAAGAGGATGGATTTTCCCTCATTTTAGAAATTTGTAAACATTCATTTATATATACAGTATCTGCAAAAAAATCTGGCAGTTCCCCTTCATTTCAGTGCTTATGCATGTCAAATTTATTTGCGTTGAAAACCATTATAATTTTTACCAGTCAAACTTCCATACATCTGGTAACTCAGCATGAGTCTGGTATAACATGCGAGTGAATGAGAGCCTCAATTACCAATTAGTGATTGGAGTGGAAGGATGTCATTTTTGTGCTGCTTTGTGGTGAATTTTGTTATTTTTTTGTCTTGAAGGAAAGTGTTTATAATTTTTATATCAATAATTCATGGGCCCTCTGAAGCTTACTGTGGAGGAGAAACCATGTATTCTTGCATGGAAACAAGAAAATGTGCCTACATGTGAAATATCTAGATGAACAGGTCATGCACATGCCACCATCTGTCCACTTGTTGCTGCCCAAGGCCTCCCTCCTTTGCCAACAGGAAGGAGTGCATTTTGCTAATTTTTGGAACAGTTTCTACGGCAGGAGAGACTTGTTCCTCGAAGATGGACTTCATCTTAATGAAGTTGGAGCTGCGCGTTTAGGAAGACTATTTCATAATACTGTCTCTTCTTTTCAGGTTGCCATAAGCCGAACGGTCCCAGCGTAAATTCCACAAATTTCCCCCGCGCTCGCGAAGGTGTCGCAATTACAAACAATTTGAAGGTTCTATCCTTAAATGCTCGTAGCCTACGAAATAAAATAAACGAATTTTTTTCTTTAATTGCTTGTAAAGACTATGATTTAATTTCGATAAATGAATCGTGGCTTAGCACTGAAACACGTGACTTTGTAGGGGAGTATCAAATTAAAGGTTATAGACTTTTTGTTAAAAACAGAATAGGTAGGCGAGGAGGCGGTGTTATGTTGTATATCAAAGATAATATTGCGAACGTTATAGAAGTAAAGCACTCAATTCCAGAACCGATAGATTCGACTATAGCAGAACTTAAATTCAACGATTTCAAACTTCTTGTTGCGGTTATATATAGGCCCCCAAATCAAACAGCTGCTACGGACGAAGCGTTATATCGTGAACTAAAGAGAATAATCGGTAGTGAGCAGGCTTTAGTTATGGGTGACTTTAATTGCGCCAACGTGAATTACGATACAATGCAGGGAGACGCGGAAGGTAATCGTTTAGTTAATTTTCTCGAGGATAGCTTTCTTATTCAAAAGGTTGGGGAACCTACGAGGTTAGACAGTATTTTAGATTTAGTAATAACTACGGATGATAGGCTAATTACTGATCTTCAAGTAATAGAACCGTTGAGCAATAGCGATCACAATATGGTAGAGTTTGTCCTCTCAGTAAGTCACTCGAAACCAACTAACTCGACTAAAATTCCTAGCTTCCAGCACGCAGACTTTAGTAAATTTCGAAATAAATTTTCACACGTCAATTGGGAAAACGTAATGGGGAACTCCAACGCAAAACTAATGTGGGAATCGTTCGTAAAGGTATTTAGGACTATAAATGAGGAATGTGTACCGTACAAAATTAAGCGTGCGAAAGTAAACAACAAGCCCTTGTGGTTTACTTCTAGAGTAGGAGACATTATAAAGAGTAGAGAGAGGGCTTATAGGCTATACAAGTCCGATAAAGATAATCTGTTGTTACGAAACAACTACATATCTCTAAGGCGTGAAGCTAAAAGTGAAATAAAAAAGTCAAAACGCGAATTTGAAATCTCCATAGCTCGTGACGGTAAAGAAAATCCCAAGCGATTCTTTCAATACGTCAATAATAGAAATCCAGTAAAAAGTGTCTTAGGTCCATTAAAAAATGGAAATGGAGATCTAGTCTCTGAAAACAAGGAAATGGCTACCTTGCTAAACGAATTTTTTACGTCAGTTTTTACTATAGAAGATGTAACGAATATCCCTACGGTCATAGACATAATACCTTTTGATAATGGTAATATTTTGGATAATATTGTCGTTAGTGAAGGGGAAGTAATGCGCTATATTGATAAAATGAAAATGCGTAAATCACCGGGTCCGGATTCCATATATCCCATACAACTAAAAGAATTAAAAGATAGCATTGTTGTGCCGCTAACAAAGATTTTTAATGCGTCTATTTCTGAGGGGTGCGTACCAGATAATTTCAAGTTAGCAAACGTAACACCTATCTTTAAGAAAGGCGATAAAGGTGCGGCGGGAAATTATAGGCCAATCAGTTTAACTTCTGTTGTAGGTAAGCTACTGGAATCAATAATTAGGCATCGTATAGTCGAACACTTAGAAGTGCATAATCTGGTCAGAAATACGCAGCACGGTTTTAGGCGAAACAAATCTTGCTTAACTAATCTTTTAGAATTTTTCCAAAGCGTGGTTAACGTTTATGATAGACATCGGGCGGTTGATGTAGTGTATTTAGATTTTCAAAAAGCGTTTGACACCGTGCCGCACAAAAGACTGATTGAAAAAACTAAGGCTCATGGAATCAGGGGTGTAGTAATAAATTGGCTAGAAGAATGGTTGCGAGGCAGGAAACAGAGGGTGGTCGTTGATGGAGCGGAGTCGTGTTGGGCTAATGTAGCGAGTGGCGTTCCTCAGGGTTCTGTATTGGGCCCCTTGCTTTTTCTTATATATATTAACGATTTAGATGTCGGCCTAGTCAGTACAGTTTCAAAGTTTGCGGATGACACGAAGCTGGGTGGTAGGGCGATTAATGACGAAGATAGAGGTAAAATTCAGGAAGATCTGAATAAAATCGTTGATTGGTCAGTCACATGGCAAATGAGATTTAACGTGGATAAGTGCAAAATTATGCATATAGGTTCGCGTAACGGTAATTTTGCGTATAGTATGTCAGGGAAAGATTTAACAAGCGTAGAGCAGGAAAAAGATTTAGGAGTTATAGTCACTGGTGATTTAAAAGTAGCGAAACAAAGTACAGCGGCGGTCAATAAGGCGAACAAAGTGTTAGGTTTTATAGCTCGAAATTTTGAGTACAAATCGCGCGATATTATAGTTCCTCTTTATAAATCATTAGTTAGACCCCATTTGGAGTACGCGGTCCAATTTTGGAATCCGCATATGCGCAAAGATATAGACAAAATCGAAAGAGTTCAAAGACGAGCAACTAAGATGATTCCGTCTCTTAGGTCAAAGTCGTATGAGGATAGGCTTAAAGAGTTAAAATTGACTACACTCGAGACTAGGAGGTTAAGGGTGATCTAATCCAGGTTTTCAAAATTATGAATGGGTTTGATAACGTAGATAGAGATAGCTTTTTCGAAATATCTCAATATAATAGGACTAGAAATAACGGGTGTAAGTTGACAAGTAGAAGGTTCGAGACAGCAGTTGCGAAAAACTTTTTACGCATAGAATAGTAAATAGCTGGAATAGTTTGCCGGTAGAAGTAATTAGTAGCACGTCTATAAACATGTTTAAGAATCGATTGGACGCGCATGTTGATAGAAAGGGTATAGTTTAAGGTAGTAAAATTAAGGCTTTGTGGGGATAGATCCCACAGCTCAACACAAGTGTTGTGGGATATAGGGAGGCAGCGTCTTGGGTTAGGGGATACTCTCTGTCCTTACACACCCCATTTAAAGAGATTCCTCTGCCGAGCGGTGCCCCCCATAGTACTGTGAGGTATTGAAAAACTCATGATCTTCACTTGCCCCACAAACACCTTTAAATGGGAGACCCATAATGGGTGCACACACATTTCTACATTACTGTACAGTCTTTACAGCCACACCTACACTTTTCCTCGTATGTGTATACACAATACACGATTACGAACACAGTTAGGTAGACCAGCCATGAGTGGATCCTAGGGTCTTTGTTGGTCTGAAACATTATAACATTATAATATTGTTCCTCTTAGAAAAGGTGGCTCTGGCCAACCAAGGAAGACATCTAGGGCTACTGACAATTTATTAAAATGAAGTATTAAAGGAACCATCTATTTCTGCTGCACAAATTAAGAAAAATCACCCCCAAATCCTTACAAATGTCTCTGAACAAACTGTGCAGCACAGGCTGCAGTACGAGCTGGACCTCCCCTCATGAGTAGCTGCAAGGAAACTAGAGGTGTACCAGAACCAGTTTTTTTGCTGGAAACCAGAAGCCCAGAATATCCAGCCAACAAATTTTAGTTCCAGCCAGAAGCTGGAACCTTTTGTGTTAGTTTAGGCCCTAACTAGTAGGTTTATAATTTTAAATAATATATGTATTATTAATTTCTAAGTTGGTAAACTTTAACTGTGTTTTCTGGCAATTTTTATTTTTGGCATTTAGATGGTTCTCGCATGTGGTGCCTCATTATTAAGAAAGATATTATTTCACTTGTTTTATCACTTTTATGTTTTCTCTTTACAGATATAAATATTAAATGTATTTCATTTAGCTACATATACATATCTTTCATAAGCATAAGGCTAAGTTATAGTCTATATTCTATAATAAATTTTTAAAAAGTGAAAAAATATTTTAGAATTGATGATAATGATAGCAGTAAAGCTATTTGCACTCTATGTCCTGAAGAGAGGCTTGTATCAAGAGGACCTAGCAATAAAGGTAGCAAATATTATAGCACAACCCCACTTTTTAAGCACCTACAAGGTAAACACCATGACATTTATGATTTGGTACAGAGAGAAAATGAAGAAAGATGAACCAAATAAAAGATCCTTTGAAGAAGGTATGACTTCCTCTGCAACTACAGCAAAAAACTCAAAACAACCAACAATTTTTCAGGTGATAGAAAAAAAAAGTAAGTTTGGGATATAAATGACAAAAGTATAGAAATTCAGAGGAAATTAAGAAAAATGATTGCTGCTGATCAGCAGCCATTTTCTTTAGTTGAGGATAAGGGATTTAAAAGATTGATAGAGCATTTGGCTCTGCAGTACAACCTACCTTCTAGAAGATATTTTAGTGAGCAGGTTATTCCAGACATATATACTAGAGTAAAAAATAAAATACTTAATGAAATTAGCAATGCTGAATAGATATCTTTGACTGCAGACATATGGACATGTTTGCACAATAATGAAAGCTTTTTAAGCTTTTCAGAACATTGGGTGACTGAGGAATTCAATGCAGAAAGTGCAACATTACAAATCAGCAGCTTTAGAGATTACAGTTGGCTATACATGATGTTTATTTGCTCAAATAACAGTTAAAGATGCTATGGCAGTGAGCAAAAAAATATTGGACACTTTCATCAATCAGCCTCAGCCACATCAAAATTGACCAGCATTCAAAACAATTTAATCATTCCAAACCACAAGCTAATTCAATATATTGAGACTAAATGGAATTCAACCTATGATATGCTAGCTTGCATACTAGAATAGAAACAAGCATTAACTCTATATGGTGCTGAAAATAACTTAGACATGCCATCACCTAACCAATGGGCACTGATTAAAAATGTAATAAACATATTAGAACCATTTAAGGACTTCACATTGAAACTAAGTTCTGAAGATGCAGCAATATCAATTGTTATCCCTGCTATCAAAGCCCTAACGAATGTACCTTCAGAAACCTTGGGATAAATCTGGAGTGAAAACCATGAAGACAAGTTACTCAACTCTATATCTGAATGTTTGGATCATTGTATGACGAAAAATGTTTTGCACTTGCTACTGTCATTAATCCACAATACAAACTATCACCATTCAACAACACTTATGACTATGACAAATTAAGGATTTAGCTGAAAGGAGAAGTATTGCTTGTAAACAAAATGGAAGAAAGTAAAAATGAAACAACCTCAAGTAATGTTTCAGAGATTGACAAATTTGGCAAAAATTCATCAGACAATCATTTTGGGATTGCTTTGAAAAAGTGGTACACAATCAGAAAGAAAAGCGCAAACAAATTGAGGAAGAACCTGAAGAGAAAAAGGCTTAAGAACCTGAATTCAAAATGACAAAGAAAGAAAAGGAAAGTCACCAGAGAGCATTCCATCAGTAACAGAATTCATAATGAAATTGAGCTATACCTTGACTCACCTCAAATTGACGGGAACTCTAATCCTCTCGCCTAGTGGAATGAAAATAAAGGAATGTTTCCTAATACAAATCTTGCCAAAGTAGCAAGAAAGTATTTATCAGCTCCACGTTCAAGTGTGTTCAGTGAGCACATGTTTAGCCAGGCGGGTAACATTTACACAGAATGATGGAATCACCTACTGCCAGAAATGGTTGATAAACTTTATTTTTTTCATGCTAACTTACTGAGGTATAATTTCAACTATTGAAGCACAGTTTTTTACCTTGTACACAGTAGTTTGTTTGAGTTTTCTCTTCCACTCTTTTCTATCGTGTGTTTATAATTTAATATAAATCTAATGTTTCTTTTATTGAGGAAAACATTAAGCAAGGAACGTTTTTTTTATATAATTTAGCTAATGTATATCCAAAAATCATAAAAAAATGGCAATTTCAAAATAAAAGCAGTTTTATAATTTTTGTTTTATCATAAAACAATATAAAAAACTATTTAGCAAAGAAAATTTTTAACATTTTATCATATATTTCATTTATTTGATACATGCAAGTCGCCAAAGGAATGGCTAAGGACTTTGCAAAAATATATCAAAATCTGTTTATAAATAATTTTATTTTCCTTCTATGTTTTTTTATTTAATATCATTAATCACATCATTAATCACATTTGCAAAGAAATATAAGCACTGGACATCAGAGCAATGGAGGAAAGTAATGTTTAGTGATGAAAGTTCATTTAAATGCATTACAACACGTAATGGAAGAGTACAATGACCAAGTAACATCAGCAGGTACTCAACCAAACTCACTGTAAAAACAGTAAAACATTCAGATTCAGTAATGATGTGAGAATGTTTTAGTGGATAATCTCTCTCTCTCTCTCTCTCTCTCTCTCTCTCTCTCTTTCTCGGGGGGGGGGTGAAGTCTGTTGTACAAACCTGTCCCGTGGGTTACTAGGGCCCCTTCCCATCCCACTCTGTCCTTTTAGCTTAGGTTAGGGATGTTCTCCTCTGACTGCAGAAAAAAAAAGAAAAACTTTTAGTATTGTCTTTTTCTCTACTGTTACGATTAGGACGCTACTGCTATCTCATGCGTGGGAAGAGAGGCTTGGAACCTCTATAAATAACACCATTTAACTTCAGTTGTAGGTAAATATTTAGAGGGGATAATAGCGAGTAGGATTGTTGACCATTTGGATTCTTACAAGCTACTTGGGGACTCCAACATGGGTTTAGACGGCATAGGTCGTGTCTCACCATCATGCTCGAGTTTTTCTACGTCATGTTGAGTGAGTATGATAAGAGTAGGGCGATTGATTAGAAGGCCTTTGATAAGGTACCTCACCGCCGGCTAAAGGCCGAAGTGCGCGCGCTGGGAATTGGTGGGGAAGTAGGTAGGTGGATTGGAAACTGGCGAAAATGCCACAAAGTTAATCCCTTTCGTTAGGCATATGGGCTACAATCGACGCTTACGTGACGCGGGTTCAAAGATGTCGATTTTAGAAGCATGTTTAGTTCAAATGATAACCCAACTCGCAACAATGGTTAGAAGTTGGATTTGAAACGATTTAGGACTAGTATATGTGGGAATTACTTTAACACGTTGATAGTTTAAGATTAAAACATAAGAAAACTCTGCAGGAGTTCGCTTGCACGGTGTCTCTGTGAGCAAGGTAAATATAGAGCTATTTATATATTCTCCACTTTCCTGTGAAATTTCCTTGGCTACTTTTCCAGGGTCAAGGTATTTTCTTCAACCTTTTTCCATACCTGCATCTGGCAGGGAGGGAGCGGAGGTGGGGAGAGAGCCTTCTACTTTTCTATCCAGTTTTCTACTACTGCTAGGATAGTTGAAAGAAAAATAAACTTTTAATAACAGGAACAGTTCCTCGGTGGATTAGTTCAAGAAAAGGTTAGACCAAATCTTGCACACTATTTGAGTGTGTAGAAAATTTTCCCTGGCACCCGTTGCCATTGGTACCTCCTCGGTATGGGCCGCAAGGCCTTTTGAGGTACTTCTTTTCCTTGTAACTCTCTCTCTTCTCTCTCTCTCTCTCTCTCCTCTCTCTCTCTCCTCTCTCTCTCTCTCTCCTTTTCTATCCAGTTTTCTACTTTTCTACTACTGCTAGCATAGTTGAAACGTAACCTGTCCCGTGGGTTACTAGGACCCCTTCCCATCCCACTGTCCTTTTAGCTTAGGTTAGGGATGTTCTCCTCTGACTGCAGAAAAAAAGAAAAACTTTTAGTATTGTCTTTTTCTCTACTGTTACGATTAGGACGCTACTGCTATCTCATGCGTGGGAAGAGAGGCTTGGAACCTCTATAAATAACACCATTTAACTTCAGTTGTAGGTAAATATTTAGAGGGGATAATAGCGAGTAGGATTGTTGACCATTTGGATTCTTACAAGCTACTTGGGGACTCCAACATGGGTTTAGACGGCATAGGTCGTGTCTCACCATCATGCTCGAGTTTTTCTACGTCATGTTGAGTGAGTATGATAAGAGTAGGGCGATTGATTAGAAGGCCTTTGATAAGGTACCTCACCACCGGCTAAAGGCCGAAGTGCGCATGCTGGGAATTGGTGGGGAAGTAGGTAGGTGGATTGGAAACTGGCGAAAAATGCCACAAAGTTAATCCCTTTCGTTAGGCATATGGGCTACAATCGACGCTTACGTGACGCGGGTTCAAAGATGTCGATTTTAGAAGCATGTTTAGTTCAAATGATAACCCAACTCGCAACAATGGTTAGAAGTTGGATTTGAAACGATTTAGGACTAGTATATGTGGGAATTACTTTAACACGTTGATAGTTTAAGATTAAAACATAAGAAAACTCTGCAGGAGTTCGCTTGCACAGTGTCTCTGTGAGCAAGGTAAATATAGAGCTATTTATATATTCTCCACTTTCCTGTAAAATTTCCTTGGCTACTTTTCCAGGGTCAAGGTATTTTCTTCAACCTTTTTCCATACCTGCATCTGGCAGGGAGGAGCGGAGGGTGGGGAGAGAGCCTTCTACTTTTCTATCCAGTTTTCTACTACTGCTAGGATAGTTGAAAGAAAAATAAACTTTTAATAACAGGAACAGTTCCTCGGTGGATTAGTTCAAGAAAAGGTTAGACCAAATCTTGCACACTATTTGAGTGTGTAGAAAATTTTCCCTGGCACCCGTTGCCATTGGTACCTCCTCGGTATGGGCCGCAAGGCCTTTTGAGGTCCCTCCCTCCCTCCCCCTCTCCCTCTCTCTCTCTCTCTCTCTCGTTGTTTCCAGTCAAAGTGTAAATCTGTTTAAAAATAGGCTAGACAAAGTACTGAACACACTCATAGTTTAAGATTAAAACCTCAGAAAACTCTGCAGGAGTTCGCTTGCTCAGTGTCTCTGTGAGCAAGCTAAATATAGCTATTTATATATTCTCCACTTTCCTGTAAAATTTCCTTGGCTACTTTTCCAGGGTCAAGGTATTTTTTTCAACCTTTTTCCGTACCTGCCTCTGGCAGGGAGGGAGCGGAGGGTGGGGAGAGAGCCTTCTACTTTTCTATCCAGTTTTCTACTACTGCTAGGATAGTTGAAAGAAAAATAAACTTTTACCCGGTGCCATTGGTACCTCCTCGGTATGGGCCGCAAGGCCTTTTGAGGTACTTCTTTTCCTTGTAACTCATCCAAATAAGAAGGGAATAAACTACTTGGCAGTTTATTCTGTTTACACCCGAAAGTATATAAAGTATCAGTGAATCTATGCATATAAGTTATAAAGTGAAATGCATTAAAATTAAGAAAGTGCAATACAGTTTACATAAACTATCACCAGTTTAATGTATATATTTAAACCATAATATGGTTGGCATTTGAGAAATTTTGAAAGAAGGCAGGAAAAAGGTCATAAAACACAAAGGTCAGAAAACCCTTGTAACCATCAAAAGGAAAGAAAAGAGGAAGGGAAAAAAAGTGTCTGCATTTCTTTTTACAATAATTAATGAACAGCATGACCATGGGTCCAAATTCTCACAATCTGCAATTTGTGTAATCTGGAAACAACTGAAAATGCAGCAATGTGATATGATGTGATTTCTGTCAAAAAATGCATGACTCTCTGCATGAATTGGGATGAGAAAAAAATCTCTCTCATCTGGAACGTGAAACAGATCATGGGAATCAAATGTGTGTGTGTGATGCATGTACACAGACTGTAAACTCCTTTGTGGTATTTAAAGAAATGGAGAAAGTGAATTAAAGTGTTACAGAAAAGGAGGGAATAATGGGGAAACAAAAATCCTGAAATGTCCCAATGAAAATCTGGGTGGATGAGAGAGAAGAGGAATAACAAATAAAATAATATAGAATGAAGACAAAAGAAAAGTGTGTGTGTCTACCAGGGTTATTCAGTCCGCTTTTGGCAAGACTCAAATAAGAAACTAGCTAATTGATGGAAAGTCTTGCTTTTATCAGTGAATGACCCACCTGCTATAAGCTATCTATGGTATAAATATTATATCTATGGTACTTACTGAATAATTAATGAAAAATGGCAGTCCACTCCCATCATAGTTTCAGGGCAAAGTGGTCCTAGCTACTGGGGTAATTGGTCCGGGTCCCAAAAGTCTGTTAGCTTTTACTTGTAATCCACTGTTTGCTCAATGACTGTCACAAGAACATGTTTTCACACTAGTAAGTTTGTCATTTGTTGTTTTTTTGATATATATATATATATATATATATATATATATAATATATATATATATATATATACACTGTATATATATTTTTTTCAAATACTTGGGTAATACTATAGGTTACTTTCAATGTAACAGTTGCTAATATTTACATTAAAACAAACTTCTCACTTCACTATAACAACTATTAGCTAGTTGTTCTTTTTCCAGAGCTTTAAACAGGCCCTGAAGTGTGTTAAATGCAAAAGGTATTGTGCCTTTCACAGTGAGAGGTCCATACACAAGGTTGGCCTGATTGGACCTGACCTAGTTGTCCCCAGTGAGTTTTTACAGAAAAAGCCCACCTGAAAAAAACAATTAAAACCCACTCAAGAAATCTTCCACACCAACAGCATTTCTTTTTGCAGTTTGTACTTTCATCAATTGCCACCAAGTAGAGGAAGACTTTCTATACAGTTGAATGACTTGATTATTAAACATTGATACTGAGAAAAGGTTCTTGTCTTTTATTTTGAAAGCCAGAAAATATGCTTGATATTGAGGCTTGTTGCGGATTATCCACTGTTCTGCTGCCATTGCTTGCTCTTCATCAAGTTCTGCTCCTGTTAATGCATGCATGCATACATACATACATACATACATACATACATACATATATATATATAATGTATATGGTTGTAAATTGTGACTTGGTCTGCAATTGATATGGACCGTGACTTATTTTTGGTTGGCAAGATAGTGGTATTGATGGATACCGTAGTGAAATTGGATTCTTTGGATCTGATATATTGGCATGTCAATTATAAATAGATATATAGTGTAACATATTTGTGGATATTAGTCTATTATGACTTGATCCTCTGGATCCAGAGATTCTACCTCTAGTTTTAAATCGATAATTAATTAGTTTTAAATTGATAATTATTTAGTTTTGTAAAAATTGGTTGTTGCCAATGTACAGGCAGTTTTTACATAGTGGAGCCACTACAGTGCCCACTATAAAAATTTCTTATGTTCTTTGTGGTTTGGAACCCACATAAAATTGTAGGTCCCCTCCACCACCATGGAGGACATGCACAATACACAATTACGAACATAGGTAGACTAGCCATGAGTGGATCCTAGGGTCTTTGTTGGTCTGAAAAATTATAACATCATAATGTTATAATGTTTCAGACCAACAAAGACCCTAGGAAAATAAAACCCCACTCTAATAGACAGAATTTATTCGTGTTTCTGTATCCACCCGAGGAGGATGCCAGTGGGCATCGAAACTGTTGTGGAAATAAACTCTGTCTATTAGAGTGGGTTTTTATTTTCATATTTTGACCTTCACATAGAAAAAAAGTGAAGTTTTTTGCATTTAATAAAGACCCTAGGATCCACTCATGGCTGGTCTACCTAACTGTGTTCGTAATTATGTATTGTGCATGTCCTCTGTGGTGGTGGAGGGGACCTACAATTTTACGTGGGTTCTGAACCACAAAGCATTAATTTTATTACCTTAAACTATACCCAATCTATCAACATATGCGTCTAATCAATTTTTAAACATGTTTATAGACGTGCTACGAATTACTTCTACCAGCAAACTATTCCAGCTATTTATGATTCTATGCGTAAAAAAGTTTTTGGCAACTGCTGTCTCAAACCTTCTACTTGTCAACTTACACCCGTTATTTCCAGTCCTATTAGATTGAGATATTTCGAAAAAACTATCTCTATCTACGTTATCGAACCCATTCACAATTTTGAAAACCTGGATTAGATCACTCCTTAGCCTTCTAGTCTCGAGTGTAGTCAATTTGAACTCCTTAAGCCTATCCTCGTATGACTCTGACCTAAGCGATGGAATCATCATAGTTGCTTGTCTTTGAAGTCTTTCGAGTTTGTTTATATCTTTTCACATATGTGGATTCCAAAATTGGATCACATACTCCAAATGGGGTCTAACTAATGATTTATAAAGAGGAACTATAATATCACGTGATTTGTACTCAAAATTCCAAGCTATAAAACCTAACACTTTGTTCGCTTTATTGACCACTGCTGTACTTTGTTTTGCTACTTTTAAATCACCAGTGACTAACTCCTAAATCTTTTTCCTGCTCTACGATTGTTAACTCCTTCCCTGACTTACTATACGCAAAATTACCATTACGCAAACCTATATGTAAAATTTTGTACTTATCAACATTAAATCTCATTTGCCATGTGACTGACCAATCAATGATTTTATTCAGATCTTCCTGGATTTTACCTCTATCTTCATCATTAATCTCCCTACCACCCAGCTTCGTGTCATCCGCAAACTTTGAAACTGTACTGACTAGGCCAACATCTAAATCGTTAATATATACAGTATGAGAAAAAGTAAGGGGTCCAATACAGAACCCTGAGGAATGCCACTTGCTACATTAGCCCAACATGACTCCGCTCCATCAACAACCACCCTCTGTTTCCTACCTCACAACCACTCTTCTATCCAATTTATTACTACACCCCTGATTCCATGAGCCTTAGTTTTTTCAATGAGTCTTTTGTGCGGTACGGTGTCAAACGCTTTTTGAAAATCTAAATACACTACATCAACTGCCCAATGACTATCGTAAACATCAACCATGCTTTGAAAAAATTCTAAAAGATTAGTTAAGCAAGATTTGTTTCGCCTAAAACCATGCTGTGTATTTCTAAGTTATGCAATTCTAAGTGTTCACCTATACATTCCCTAATTATTGATTCCAGTAGCTTACCTGCAACAGATGTTAAACTGATTGGCCTATAATTTCCCGCCGCACCTTTATCGCTTTTCTTAAAGATAGGTGTTGCATTTGCTAACTTGAAATTATCTAGTACACACCCCTCAGAAATAGATGCATTAAAAATCTTTGTTAGTGGCACAATAATGCTATCTTTTAATTCTTTTAGTTGTATGGGATATATGGAATCCAGTCCGGGTGATTTACGCATTTTCATTTTATCAATATATAGCATTACCTCCCCTTCACTAACCACAATATTATTCAAAATATTACCATTATCAAAAGGTATTATGTCTATGACTGTAGGGATATTCGTTACATCTTCTATAGTAAAAACTGATGTAAAAGATTTGTTTAACAAGGTAACCATTTCCTTGTTTTCAGAAACTAGCTCTCCATTAACATTTTTCAACTGCCCCAAGACACTTTTTACTGGATTTCTATTGTTGACATATGGAAAGAATCGCTTGGTGTTTTCTTTATCATCACGAGCTATGGTGATTTCAAATTCGTGCTTGGACTTTTTTATTACACTTTTCGCTTCACGCCTTAGAGATATGTAGTTGTTTCATAACCACAAATTGTCTTTATCGCACTTATGTAGCCTATAAGCCCTATCCCTACTCTTTATAATGTCTCCTACTCTAGAAGTAAACCACAAGGGCTTGTTGTTTACTTTCGCATGCTTAATTTTGTACAGTACACATTCCTCATTTATAGTCCTAAATACTGTTTCAAACGATTCCCACATTAGTTTTGCATTGGAGATCCCAATTACATTTTCCCAATTGATGTGTGACAATTTATTTTGAAATTTACAAGTCTGCATACTGGAAGTTAGGAATTTTAGTAGAGTTAGCTGGTTTCGAGTGACTTACTGAGAGGACAAACTCTACCATATTGTGATCGCTATTGCTTAATGGTTTTATTACTTGAAGATCAGTGATTAGCCTATCATCCATAATTATTACTAAATCTAAAATACTGTCCAACCTCGTAGGTTCCCCAACCTTTTGAAAAAGAACGCTATCCTTGAGAAAATTAACTAAATGATTACCTTCTGTGTCTCCCTGCATTGTATCATAATTCACATTGGCGCAATTAAAGTCACCCATAACTAAAGCCTGCTCACTACCTATTATTCTCTTTAGTTCATGATATAATGCTTTGTCCTTATCAGCTGTTTGATTAGGGGGCCTATATATAACCGCAACAATAAGTTTGAAATCATTCAATTTAAGTTCTGCTATAGTCGAATCTATCAGTTATGGAATTGTGTGCTTTACTTCTATAACGTTTGCAATATTATCTTTGATATACAACATAACACCATCTCCTTGCCTACCTATTCTGTTTTTAACAAAAAGTCTATAACCTCTAATTTGATACTCCCCTACAAAGTCTCGTGTTTCAGTGCTAAACCACGATTCATTTATTGCAAATAAATCATAGTCAATACAAGGAATTAAAGAAAAAAATTTGTTTATTTTATTTCGTAGGCTACGAGAATTTAAGGAGAGAACCTTCAAATTGTTTGTAATTGCGACAGCTTCGCAAGCGCAGGGGAAATTTGTGGAAATTACTCTGGGACCGTTCGAGTTACGGCAGCCTGAAAAGAAGACACAGTATTATGAAATAGTCTTCCTAAGTGCACAGCTCCAACGTCATTAAGAACACATAGATTACAGCATCTATCTTTCTCTCTCTACCAATCTATCTGTATATAAACTTTATAAAGATTATCATTTTTATAAATATTTCTCAAAACATTCTATGCCCACATTGAAAAAAAAATATATATACCGGGTGTCCGAGAATTATCTGTACAATTTTTGGCTGTTATTAAAAGTCAACCATGAAGTGTAGAAATTCCAGTGTTGTCCCATTTTACAGAGAATCTCATTAAGTTTTTTCGGATACCACGTTTTGACAAGTTTTTTAGAAATGTACGCGGGTGACAGACATTGATGATTTAAAAGCAAGAATCACAGCTGCTATTGAGTGAATTGATGTGGATATGCTCAAAGGTGGGCAGGACCGAGTTCCAAAAGGACCGAACTCCAGGAACTCAGTCCTTTTTAAGGACCGTGACCGTGAGCGGGAAAGTCGGTCCTTTTCTCAGTGAGGACTGAAATGAGGAGCGACGGTCCATTTTTAAGCAATTCCGGACGGTCTTTTTTAGTGATTTTAGTGTGTTTAGTGATTATTTGAAGTTCTAAAGAAGATGGATCGTTTCCTCCAGAAGACTCAGAAAGAGACTGAGACTGAACTGAAACTTGTTTCAACACCTGGAGGAGACGAAGAATCTACTGATGTTAGTGCTTCAACTTCAAGTCAAGCAACTGGAGCTCCTAGTGGAAGAACTGAACCCGGCAATCCCTGGCCGTACCTGGACAAATACTTTGAATACCTGGGCCCCAAGGGTGAGCAGAACCTGGAGTACAAGTGCTTGCTGTGTTCATCAAGTTTAACACGCCTATCCCATCCAGTGCCGCCGTAGAGACAGGGCCGGATTTTCCAATAGGCAACATAGGCCATTGGCCTAGGGCCCACCAGTAACTGGGGGCCCACTGGGGACCTTCTACAATCCCTTGACACAAACAGTATCATTGACAAATTTGCCATAGAAAAAAGCAGGAAAAAGTCATTTTGAACTTCACATAGTTGTGCTTGCAAAATTTATTATGCTTCAGTTTCATTGTATTTTTCCATTATTCCTATGTGTAAGATGTACATGATATGGAACTTGATTTACTTTGATGTACTTGATATGGAACTAATTTGATTAAAAATTATTAATGTGTAATGTATTACATTATGTTGTAATTCTTATTGCAAAATTTATTATGCTTCAATTTGACTATTTTTTTCCATTATTCCTTTGTGTAAGAATAAGTTGTACATGATATAAAACTAATTTGAATAAAATTATTGATGTGTTACATTTTGAAATGCTAGTCTTCTTGAAGGGAAACTCAAGCATTTAACTTAACTTTTTTTCATCATTTATGTATTGTATTAATTATAATTTACGTTAATAAAATTAAAGATTTCCGGTGTCTTTAATTTCATTTTTCATTTTAATCAAATTTTTCACTTATATTATATATAAGGACCGAGGACCGAGTCATTCCTAGGTCCTATCTTCAGAAAGGACCGTGACCAGGACCGTCAGTCCAGTTTGAGGCAAGGACCGTGACCGGGACCGTCGGTCCAGTTTGAGGCAAGGACCGGGACCGGGACCATCGGTCCTTTTTGAGGCCCGGGTGCCCACCTTTGGATATGCTGCAGCATACATGGCAACATTTGGAGTATCGATTGGATGTTTTGCGAATCACTAATGGTGCACATATCGAATGTTTGTAACAACGTTACTTTAATAAAAGAAACTTTTGAAAATACAGATTCTAAATAATCTTGTTTAAGAATTTTATGTGTTATCAAGAATTTTATTAAAAGATGAAATTGTACAGATAATGTTCAGACACACTGGAATTTCTAAAAAACTTGACAAAACTTGGTATCAGAAAAACTTAATGAGATTCTCTGTAAAATGGGACAACACTGGAATTTCTACACTTCATGGTTGACTTTTAATAACAGCCAAAAATTGTACAGATAATTCTCGGACACCCTGTATGTATGTATATATATATATATATATATATATATATATATATATATATATATATATATATATGATGAATAAAACCACGAAGGAAAGGAAACACAAAATGGTGCTCAAGCGCTTTCGTCTAATGACATCCTCAGGAACACTGAGGATGTCATTAGACGAAAGCGCTTGAGCACCATTTTGTGTTTCCTTTCCTTCGTGGTTTTATTCATCATAATATTTTTCACGTGTTACTTTCGTGAAATAATTTTCATATATATATATATATATATATATAAGCAAACAACCACAGGGAAAAAGAAAAAAGAAACAAAATCTGAGCGCTTTCATGCTATATTCACATCTTCAAGGACAAGAAATAAATAAATCCTATTTCTTTCTTGTCCTTGAAGATGTGAATATATCACGGAAGTGCTCGGATTTCATGTTTCTTTTTCCTTTGCCAGTCTGGTCCATCCGGGGAATTCTCGTTTGAGGGTTTTGGGGTCCCAGACCTTGAGGGCTTTTCTTTTCTGGGATTTTCTGAGGGTGGAGGAGAAGAGCAGAAGAAGGGGAATCTTCTTCACTCAGAAGTGGAAAGATTGTGTCAGGGAGGGGGCAGTAAGAGTGTGGGATTTGCAATTCTTGAGAGTGAGAGTGAAAGGGAAAATGTATGTGAGAGAGAAAGGAGTGTAACCAAGCAAAGTATTGTAACCTTAATGGAAAGTGTGAGGGATGAATGGAGAGTAGATAGAGGGAAAGGAAGTATAAATGAAAGAATGAGGAAGAGAATGAATGTGATTGATTTTTGTGAGGAAGTGAGAATGTTATTGCTTGCCAAATAGAAAAATAGAAGAAAAAGTGTTGAATAAAAGCTTAGATGTAGAATTAACAAGTAGTATTAGAGAAGATATTAGAAGTAGATAGGTTAGAATGATAGAGAAAGTGCAGCAGTGTTTAGGGAGTGGTGATGGTAATGTAGTATAAAGTAGTGGTGTAATGTTCTATAGGAAAAAATAGTAGTATTGTATGATGTGTGAAAGAGCGAGTGGTTGGAAATTCAACCAGGTGGCAGCCTACATTTTGAGGCCAGAAGCTGGGCTGTGCTTGAAGGAGGAAGGTGTCTGGGTGAGTTCCCCAGACCTGCTGATCCCTGGCTCTGGTGATTTGTCGCCTTGCAGGTTTCAACCTCATTCCTTGTATTGTAAATAACTATTGTAAATAAATATTAAAAATAAATATTAAAAAATGAAATTGTAGATATATTTTTTAATATAACGTAAATTATTAAAGAGAAAGTAATTGTTAGCTAGATGTTAGCCCTAAATATTGAATGTTTGAATGTTTACTGTATTTGTTAAATATAAAGATTATTAAATAACTGAATTATAATTTAAATAAATAAGTGAATGATTTATAAAGTAAATTTATAAATATCAGTTATTCTTATGATAGCCATGTATGTAATTAATGATTTAAAATTGAAAACAATTAATTTGTAAAAAAAAAAAAAAAAAAAAAAAAAAAATATATATAAATAATTTGTTAATAAATATTTTTGTATAAAGATTGTAAGGAAAGGAAGAGAGAACCATATTAGGATAATATAGTAGGTGTGTAGGCTGTATGGCAAGACAGGTGGAAAGGAGCTTTGGGGGGGGGATGTGGAGGGTGAACCCTTTCCCCTTTTAGTTCTCAGCCCTTTCTCCCTGGCCTTGATTATTATTATTTATATATTAAATTTCTTTAATTTTTTAATGAAATACTTGTTATAGATAGGATTTTAATGGTTCTCTCTTTCTTTCCAGCGAAAAGAATAACCAATAAGTCTTAAATACATATAAATAGTAAAGAATGAATAATTATTAAATAAGTAAACAATAAACATTTTAAACAACAACTAGTAAGAAGTAAATAAATAAAGAATAAGTGTTATATGGTAATATGTTAATGTTAATATTTTAACGAATGAAAAGAATAAACAATAAGTTATATATAAAGAAATGTTAAACTTGTAAACAAGGAATGAGGAATAAAACAGTTTTATTAAATTAGTATGGGAAAAAGAGTGAGTTGGATGGTCGCTTGTTAAACCCTGTTAGTAAATGGATAATAAAGTACTTGTTTATTAAAACATTTTAGTAAACAAAAAAAAAAAAAGAATAAACAAATTTAATAAGAGAGATTCTTCTGAGGTTTAAAAGTGTCAGTGTGTGTGTCAAAACTCGAGTTTTGAGAAGTGGGGGAACCAATTGGCGTGTGTGTGGAAATGTAAATAAAAAAATAGTTTAAGTGTGTAATTTGACAAGCGAAAAATAAAGAACATAACAGAGGAAACTAAATTCAGGCTGGATTTGTCTGAGAGGCTGAAGACCATTATTGGACCAAGGGAACTTTAAGTTCTGTTAGGAAGAGGATGCTGGAGATATTGAAACACTAACAGAAGGAAGCTATTCTGGCAAGACCTGTGAAACAAGTGAGAAACTGTTGGCGGTACGAGCCAGAAGTCGTGGAATCGGAGGTCTGGGTGGTGAGCCTGGATCCAACAACCCTTCAAGGTAAGCAGCCTGGTTTTTGTGGAGGCCTTAAATTTAAAAGAAAAATGGAATTTGTTTATAAATAAATTTTTTGGCAAATTCGAAATTACCCGTTAAGCGTAAGTACCCCATAATTGATTTTATGATACTATATTACTTATTTTTATGACTGAGTAGTGAGTAGTTATCTATTTATCTATTCGACTTTCTCTCTCTCTCATATATATATATATAATTGACACAATTGTTCGCAATTTCTGAGGCAGCACCCCCATAACTGAAAGTCACGAGCTGCCACTGTGTAGAAGGGACACTTGGTTATAACAGAATCGCACATCATGACTTCATCAGCAGTGTTGATTTCTTCACGTCAGGAAAGTTTGCCCAGCTCTGCTCGATAACTTGGAGGGCATATTGCAGCTGCTCTTCATTTTGAAATTGCCCTGACTGTGTCGCGTCTTGTATCAGGGCAATGCCTCACTCTGCATGGTTGTTGGTCATTGCTAAAGAGCGTACGATTGCCTGGGCAGCCCTGAAGTCATCCCTGTCATTCCATGTACCAGGGTCTTCATTCAGGAATGTATCTGGCATGCCTAGCATCGTGAACAGTTTTCTGCTTTCCTTTGACACAAAACTGGCGAGCATTTTTTGTTCCACCATCGCCAGATCCACGAATGCCCATTTTGGTGGGTTGTCCTCTCCTTCCTTTTCTGTTGAAATTTTCAGAATGGCCTGCTTTGTGGTTAAATCCACCTCTGGATCAACGAGGCTTAGAAGAATCAAATCCTCTGACAGGTACCATAGGTAGCTGGTAAACTTGCATGATGTAGCTGCACTGATGTTTCATTGAGGGTATGTGTGAAGCTGCTGAAGAAGTTCGAGATCATTTCTAGTTGCGGTAGAAGCAAGAGGTGCCAGAAACCAAGCCTTGAGGTAAACCTTTGCAAGAAAGATGTTAAAATCTCTCAGTCCCTTAGCTTCCCTAGCTGTCAGATGAAACTGAGACCGGAACATCCAAACTTTGAGGCTGTAAATGGCTTTTGCCATCCAGTGAGCAAGATGCATAGGCCCAGGAGCTCGAAACATCTTCCCACATGAAGGTGTGCTTGCGAGGAAGATCAGCATAAGGTTGAGTAGCTCGCGATAGTCATCTCGGGGTTGGTGTTCCAACAGCTGCTGCTCAGTGAACGCAATGACCTCATTCCAGACATCGGCGAACTCTAATGCAGCGAAGTCATCCAAGAAAGCATCCTCGTACCTTTCTTGGTCAATGGATGGCCACTGTGCTTGGAACTGCTTGAACAAGAGGATTTCCAGTGCACTGTTGGGGCCCAAGCAAGTTTGAAAGGCGGCGGAAACAGGTCATTGAGGTCACAAATAGGGGGCAAAGTTTGAAGCCCTTGAGCCACCCCTAAATATTATTCAATCTGGCTCATATTTGACTCATCTTAGTTTTTACCAAAATGGAACCACCTGAGAAGGTCAGAGGTAGAACGTTCCAAAATGTCAAAATAAGGGCCACCCTAATAATATATATATATGAAAATTATTTCACGAAAGTACATATATATATTATATATACAGTAATACCTTGCATAGTACGGTTAATGCAGTGCCGAAAAAATACCGTACTGATGAAGGTATTATAATGTTTTAATGTAATGCGTTCCAATCATACGATTATATGCATCTGTTCGCAAAAATATTTAGCCATTTGCTTACTGCAAATCAATGCACATGGAACTCTTGCACACACTTGCGCATAAAGAAATTAAAAAGGATAAAAATAAATTAAAAAATAGTAGTACAGTATGTACTAAAGATTTTTATTAGTAAATAAACAATGTACTGTACATACAGTAAAGACAAAGATAATTTTTATTTTGAAAAATATTTGAACAACGTAGTTTGCACAGTTTTTTTCTTCTTTTTATCAGCATACATATCTTTATAGCATAGAATATCATTTTGTAATGCCTGCCTAACTTTAATGCCTCGTTCAATGTTTGGATCCGCATTCATTATGAAGTCACAAGCATCATCTACTTTTGCAATTAACGTTGATAGCTCATCCAATGTGAATTCTTTATTAGAACACTCAGCATCATTGCATTTCCTCTTTCCACTCATATTTGCGTATAAAAGGGGTACAAGTACTTTGTATAATAAAGAAAAAAATTGTGTACAGTATATAAGGCTACAACTTCACTGCTCGGAATCTGGAGCGATACTGATGTATGCATCGCGCTAGTACTGGTACATAGCTTAAAAATGGTATGCATGTACTGTCATACAGTAGCAGTCCAATATCAGTGCGTAATGCAGTTAAAAAAAATTTCATATTTTTAAATTTATAAACCGTATTATAGCAAAACCCGTACTGTTCAAAACTGTACTATGCAAGGTATTACTGTATATGTATATGTATATGTATATATATATATATATATATATATATATATAATATATGTGTGTGTGTGTATGTGTGTGTGTTGTGTGTATGTGTGTGTGTGTGTGTGTAGAATGCATCTCGGTGGTGTAGTGGTTAGCGTCGCTGACTACGAATCCATTGGCCCCGGGTTTGAGACCCAATGGCAGCTGGTGCGCAGCAAAACCCAGCTGTTCATCCTTCCACACAATAAAGAAAGTGGTTGGTAGATAAATGGGTACCCTAGGTGGCCTAGTGGTTAAGATGCTGGGCTGCTGATGGGGTGTGGTTTGGATTCCATGTTAAACTGTAGGTCTAAGGTGGAGTGAAAAGCTTGACCTTCATCAGAATGAACAATTCGGGCAGAAGCTAACCAAAGGTTATATATATATATTATATATATATATTATATAATCTATTATAGTATTCTATATATACAGAATATAGCTAGTATAGAACTATAGAATGTATACTTGCATAATTTTATTGGGGTGACATCAAGCTGTCTGGCTGCTTTCTTTCAAAGTAGCTATGCTTCTTGAACATTCATGCACTTAGATGAAGATTTTTGTGGTGAAGGTTCAAGTGTACAAGTATCATTTCCTGAACTTACTTTCTTGCTGAATAACTTGTTTTTCATCATTTTTATTGATTTTCTTCAAACAGTTTGTACAAACTTTTGACGAATGACTGAAGCCATGTACAGCATCACTATTTTCAATAACATGATTTGGGAGTAATCTCAAAGCACTCACAATAACTTTTTTGTGTGTTTTGAATGGGTTACAGCAACAATAGGTATAGTTTTTACATTCAGTTGCCATTTTCTATTAAGTAGCGTATGTAGCTATGTATTGTAAAATTCTGCAAAGAAAAATATTTCCTCAATATATGCCTCTATATTGCTAATTATTTCACACATGTACACAATAAACAAGAGAACAGAACACTTTGCTTCCTAAGCACACTTCCTTTGATTACTCAACAGTACTTAGCCTGAATCAAAAGCTAACACAACTAGTTTTATCTTTATTAATGTAGGTATTTTAAATAGCTTTTGAATAGACTACAGATCTACAGAAGCTAAGGCTAACATAGTTGAATAAGAAAAGGGTAAAATAATTTTATATTTGACAATTTGCAAAAAAAATTATTTTTTCAGTGAAGTTACCACTATTCAAATCTCAAAACCCATAGTTTACACCTAAATACACAGCAATTTCTTAAATGCCACTTATACAGATAGAGTTTGAGCTTAATCTGATATGAAATTTTTTTAAAAATCCATTGAGGTAGGGGGATAAAACCCCCCTTTAATAATACAAATTGTCACAAATTTTTTACTCCCCAACTAAGCTGCTATCCATGTCTATACTAGGGATGGAACCTGGTTTTAAAAAAACTGGTTTTTAACCTGTGATGAAAATTTTTAATCATCACCGAAACCGACGATAAAAACCAGTTTTCACATTTTTGCGCAAGTCTCTGATCACTTTGGTCCATTTTCTATGAAACAAACATTTCCAAACATTTAAAAACATAGTAATTACATTTTGCATTGTTTTGTATCATTCTTTATTTGTTTATAAATGTAAATAATTGATGCTTGTCTTGAATGTTTTGTGGATGATTGCACATTGATCAGTCAAGATTCTAAGATTTAATACTCCATCATGTCAAAGAAATCAAATGCTTGGTATCATTTCACTCATAAGAATAAAGAAGAAGCAGTGTATGACATGTCACAAAGTTTTAAAGTGTTGTGAAGGTTCTACTTCAAGTTTATCATCCCATATGAAAAATATTCATGGCATAAACATCGACCAGATTAATCAGCCATTGAAGAAACAAAGAACAGTGGAAGAGTTTGTGCAAAAAAAGTCCATAGAAGAGGAAATTTCGAAACTTGTGTGTGTAGATGGACTGAGTTTCCAATCAATTGCTAAAAGTGAATTCATTCAAGAAAGCCTAAGAAAGATAAAATACGACAAGCCTCATCCAACTTCCCATCATGGTGTCAGAAAAATGGTGCTTAGTTTTTATGAGGAAAAAAAACATGAATTGGTCAACTACTTCAAGAATCAGGTGAGACAAGGAATCCACTATTCATTAACTATGGATGAGTATACATCTTTGCAAAACCAAAGATATATTAATATTAATGTTCATGATCATGATCAAAATCAACATTGGACTCTTGGTCTCATGAAAATAAATGGTTCTCTCGATAGCACCAAAACTATTGCAATCGTTAGAAAAAGATTGGAAGACTTTGGCTTGGACCTAGATAAGCATATCATGGGTTGCACCACCAACATGCCTCAGTAATGGTCAAATTTGGAAGAGAAATAGTACCTGATCACTAGCAATGCATTGCACATGCTATACATCTCACGGTTTTGGATATCTTGTATTCAAAAACTGCTGAAAATTCAGTTGAAGGGAAGGAAAAGTGACCCTACCCCTGAAGATGAACACTCTACACATGAGTTAAGCGAAGATGAGTGTAAAATTTTATGCACTGATATAATTTTTGAGTCCGACATAGATGATGTAATTGTTCTTCCAAAACTTCGAGAAGATTACTTAAAAGTAATAAATCAGGTGAGAAAAATCAACCGCATATTTCGAAAGTCTCTTTTGAAAAATGAGAGATTGCAGGATTTTGTCAAAGATGAATTTAATGGAAAGGAAATGAAAATGAAGCTTATCCTTGACTGTAGAACGAGGTGGAACAGTCTTTTGGCCATGATAGAAAGATTTTTGAAACTCAAAAATTGCATTTCAAAGGCCCTCAGAGTGATACGCTCAACAGAGACAATTTCAGATGAAGGATGGAATGCTCTAAAGAGCCTCTTTGACACGCTTCATCTACTGGAAATTGTTTTGAAGGGACTCTGTTCCAAAGATGCAAATTTGCTCAAAGCTGAATCTTCCATGAAGTTCATTTTGGATAAATTTGAAAGCAAAAACAACCCTTTAGCTTTTGAGCTACGTCAGTGTCTCATTGATCACTACTCATCGAGAAGATAAAAAGAAGCTGTCGCCTTGCTGAGTTTTCTCCACAATCCTGAGGTCTTGAAAAATGAATCATCAGCACCATTCCTCTTTCCTTCAAGACAAGCACTTAATAAGTATGTGGATCATACATTTAAGAGGCTTTTTCCAGAAGCTTGCCAGATTTCAGAAACAGACAACCAAGTCCAATCAATTGCTTTGAAACTTGAAGATTCACAATGCAGCTCAGGTCGTGAAGTAAATGATGATGATCAACTTATGAATGAGTACATGTGTGAGATAAACAAACTGAAAATGAAACCCAAGAAAGATTCTTCTGAGACCTTTGACATAAACAATGAATTAAAATATTTTGAAGCTACTTTGAATAGAAGCGAAAATTTGGATTGAATGTACGAGGTGTTGCTTACAATAAAAGCCACCAGCGTAGAGTCCAAGAGTGTGTTTTCAGCTGCTGGTTTATTCATCACAAAGATTCAATCAAGAATGTCAGATCAGACACTTAATGCTCTTTGTTTTCTCAAGTGTTATTTCAAAAATCAAGTTCGATAATAAACTTTTTAATTCAAATGTTACACATACTTGATTGAATCAATTGAAACCTTATTTCTGTTTAATATTTTGAACATTTACCTCCCTAAAAAGCATACAAAATCCCATTGGTGAAAACTGGTAAAAACTGGCTTTAAGAATATAGCGACGGTGAAAACCAGTTTTACACTTTTTGGTTATTTTCCATCCCTAGTCTATACTCATTTAATATTCGACAAATTACCTTTCAAATGCAATTTGAATCATTCTTCTATCTCAATTAGAGGCTAAGATATGGTAATTTGTAATTTGGGGATCCCTGAGAACCCCCCAAAGTTGGAAGCACCATAACTTTTGAAGCATAAGTCCAATCAATCTGAAACTTGAAATTTCAGGTTTTTTGGTATAGACAATGCTTACAACAAATTACAGGAAAATTGGAAGGGGTGTGGTGTTAAGCACTGCATGATCTGTCCTGGAATTACCCAATGACAACTATAACATCCTCCAAGCCGACAGAACAGTGAGATGTAAAGGAAGATGTGCTATTTACACAGGCGAAAGGTATATGGCAGAAATGACTAAGTGCCTCAAACAGCTATGTTGAATGTGTAGCAACAAAAGTTGAAAAATTAAATATGGTACCAATTGTACAGACCCTAAACATGCCAACCTCAAAATTCTCAAGATTCCATTACAGTGATAAAAAACTGGGTAAAGGATCTACATTCTTCAACCCCAAATATTTTTCTCTGTGGTGATTTTAATTTTCCATTCATGAAATATAAAAGGATAGGAAAAAATATATGTATACATCAGGACAAGGAGGGGCACACAGGAAGACCAGGAGCAAGTAAAAATGCTACTAGCTCTAGCTGATGAATTTATGTTAACGCAATAACAAAAAAAACAAGAAAAAACAACTGCCTAGATTTGGTATTTACAAACAACAGCGACCTAATTGATAATGTAGAAATATCCCCAACTACAATATTGGATCACAACATTATTGAAATAATAACCAATATAAAAGCAATAGGAAAGGAAAGAATATGAACAACAGAAAAAAGCAAATTCAAAATTTTTAATTTTCACTCCAAAGCTATAAACTGGAAAGGTGTTGCATCCAGCATGGAAGTAATAGATTGGAAAACAATCTTCAAGGCCAAGACAACGGAAGAGATGTTAATGACCTTAGAGGAGAAGATGCTGGAAATTGTAGAAAGACATGTCCTGAAAATACAACAAAAAGGAAAGAGAAGCAAGTTCAAGAAACAAAAGAGAATTTTGCAGTCACTCTTTTTCTCTTTTGGAACAATGAAGTACCTGTAAAGATAATAACATCAGAGAAATATTAAATGATAAACTGCAGAGTATCAATTGCATCATACAGGAACTAATAGAGAAGCATACAGAAAAAGAAGACAATGACACTATAGAAGCAATAAAGGTTAACTCAAAGTACTTCTATAATTTTGCAAAAAGGAAGTCAAAAAACTACATGAACATCAGACCTTTGAAAAATGAAGACAATGCTTTATCTGATAATTAATCTAACAGAAGTATCCCAAATATTAAGAGCTCAGTATGAATCATCTTTCAGTATCCCAAAAATTTACAAACTGATATGCAATAGAAACACATTCTTTGAAAGAGAACTACAAGGAAAAGTACAATGGACTTCAACTTTATGACAGATGATATTACACAAGCTATAGGGAAACTAAAAGCACACTCAGTGGCAGGCGCAGGCAAATGGAATGCCACACTGACCAAAAACTGCAAGAATGCAATCACTGAGCCCCTATATGGGATATGGAGACGATCACTAGACATGGGAGAAATACTGGGCATCCTGAAGAGTGTGAACATAGTCCCAATATATAAAGGAGGAGATCGATCCAAGGCCAAAAACTATAGGCCAGTGATGCTTACATCTCATCTCACTAAAATTTGAAAGAATTGTTAGACAGAAAATCTATGACTTTTTGGAAACTCAGAAAAAATTAAATGATAACCAACATGGGTTTCAGTCAGGCAGATCATGCCTATCACAACTAATGGAACACTACAACAACATTATTGATGCACTTGAAAGTAATGAAAACTATGATGTAATATACACAGACTTTGCCAAAGCATTTGACAAGTGTGACCATGGAATCATAATACATAAACTGAAATATATGGGAACAACAGGAAAAGTAGGGAAATGGATATATAATTTCCTTAGTGAACAGTGGTAAGTCGTTACAGTACAAGGAATTTCTTCTTCAGAATCAGAGGTCCTCAAGCTCAGTACCACAAGGAACAGTATTAGCTTCACTACTCTTCATAATCATGCTAACTGACATAGATAAGGATGTTACCAGAGAGAGCACAGTAACATCCTTTGCCAGTGACACAAAGATCAGTAGAAAAATAAGAAACCCAGAAGATATAGCCTCTCTACAAACAGACATGAACAGAATCTACAAGTGGATGGAAGACAACAATATGATGTTTAAAACTGAGAAATTTCAACTGTTATGGTAAAGAAAAAGGGAGGACCTAAAATCCATAGAATATTATACCCCAAATGGACAGGAAATTCAGAGAAATTCTAAAGCAAAAGATTTAGGGGTTGTAATGACTGATGACATGAAATTTGAAACACAAAATAAGAGCAGTAAATAGAGCAAAGAGAATAACTGGGCAGATACTGCCCTCCCTTTAAACGAAGGGATACAAATATAATGATGTAGTGGGATTTTAAATCTACCACTAATTTTTAATAACGTTTCTTATTTTAATTTTATTATTGAAACACCTTTCCTTCCTCTCTCTCTTTTTTTTTTCTTTTTTTTTTGCAAGGGACCTGGTCCTTAGCTACCATTACATCTCCTTTTATGATGCAATTTTGATTTAACTTTCCCTTCATTATATTTTCCCCTCCACATCAGTCCCTCTGTAGCAAAAAAAACAATACACCCAATAAAATTTCTCCAATCACACACATGTACACACAAGAAATTCATTCACATACAATATCCATACAAACAACATATTCAATCTTTTTTTCTAATTTCTACTAATTTAATCCATTTTTACTAAAAAAAATTTTTTATATATTTTTCACAAATGTTTAAGTTTACAGTTTAATTTATTTATGGACTTTCCCTTCATTTTTTTTTTTTTCCCAATAACATGCTAAATGCTTTGCTTTACAACTTCCTTTTTTTTCTTTCTTTTTTTTTTTTGGTGGCATTCAGTTTGCTATGCAAGCTGATGTTTACAGGCATTATTTAGTTCTCTCATTACTACCAGTTATTAGGGATGTACCGATATCGCAAATTAAAAACAATATCAGCTGATAACCAATACCAATATCCAGCTAGGGTTTATTAGTTTGTCATATTTTTGCAACATATTCATAATTTATTTTCTGTGTTGAAAATTTGGCAAAAAGCAATAATCCGTTTCATTGAAGATGGCAATACTGCATTAGATGTCATAGTTTTGTTTGTTATACAATTGGACTATGGGCCTATGCTGGGCTTAGTAAATGTGTTTTTTGGGGAACTTAGCTCGAGATATATTTGGGAGCACCATCAACAACAGTTGCAAGCGAATGCATGTTCAGTATTGGAGGAAACATTGCCAGTGCTGCTAGAAATCAACTCTCTCCTGAACAGAGCAGCTGCTATTTTTACACGAGAACTTAACCTTTGTGAAAAAATAACAAGTTATATGAAGTGATAAAACAATAAAATATTGGAAATTTCATCCTCTAGATAGTCTTTTATTCATAATTTTGAAAAAATCATACTTTTGAAATATCAGCCAATGCTGATATTTTTAAAAATCTACTGATATATCAGTACATCCCTACCAGTTATTAAATTTTTTTTTTATGGATACATATACATATGGCTGAATGTCTTCTAATTTCTTTCATAAACTGAGGGAAAAATCCATCCTCTTCCTTTCTTTTGTTTCAGAAAACACCAAAAAATATGCCCTATTAAAAAAGACTACTATTAAATTACTTTTTAACACAAGTATAATAAGTTGTCTTTTTTTAATTTCATTTCACAGAAACACTATAATCAAAAGTTAATTATTGTTTACCTGTCAAAGAGTGCTAGAATCTACCTTCTCTGTTGCCTTTTCATTGAGGAAAGCTTTCAAAGAGTGAGCAGACCAGGCCCCTGTATGGGTTTGCCTAGCCTGTCATCTCTTCCATACTTTCAGAAATTTACTTTTAACATCAAATTAATCCCCTTTTGTTTTTCTTTTATTTATTTATTTTAACAATTTTTTATTCCTAAAAATAAACAAAAAATGGTTAATAAGTGAGTGAGGAATGCTTCACTGGACATAAATAAATATGGGTTTAATCCCCCTACAATGATTCCTCTACTGTACTGAAAACACTGATCATACCAAAGTTGGAATACTGCTCGGACCAAACATGCCAATATAAAAAAAAGAAGACACAGCCAACTAGAAGGGATTCAGAGAAGCTTCACAGCCAAGATGAATGGGTGCAAGGAACTAAATTACTGGGAAAGGTTATGCAAATTAAACCAATATTCACTGGAAAGGAGGAGAGAGAGATACACCATTATTTACACTTGGACAATAATGAAGAAACTAGTCCCTAATCTTACTCTGGGGTATTGTCAATACCCCAGAAGTTTTACAATCAGAGGTGATGTGCTATAGCATCGCTGGTGAGATCCAAAGCCCCAGGTGTGGATGGGGTGATGCAAGAATTGTTGGAGGCTGGTGGGGAGGCAGTTGTTGGATGGTTGCTGAAGCTGTGCCAGAAAGCACTGGAAGAGGGAGTTACACCCAAAGAATGGTGACAGGCAGTGGTAGTACCAATCCATAAAAAGGGCGATGTGACGGTTTGTGGGAATTACCACCCCATCAGCCTGCTGCCTCACTCATACAAGGTGCTAACCAAGATACTGCAGAAGAGAATTAGCAACAGAGAAGAGGCAATCCTAACAGAAGAACAGGCAGGTTTTAGATCGGGTAGAGGGATGATTGATCAGGTGTTCACGTTTTCACAGAAGATGTGGGAGATGGACAGGGATATATATTGCGTGTTTGTGGATTTTCAACAGGCTTTTGATTCAGTTTGGAGAGAGGCACTGACGGCAGTGCTGGAGTTTTATGGACTGGACGATGGTGTGAGCCAACTGATCAGAAGATTGAATGAGTCGACACAAGCAGTGGTGAGGAAGGGAACAATAGTGACAGAAAGCTTTAGAACGGAAAGCGGGGTGATTCAGGGGTGCCCCCTCTCGCCTCACTTATTCAACTTGTACCTTGAGATGGTAATGAGAGAAGCCTTGGAGGGATTTGAGGGCAGTGTCGAGATTGGAGGACAGAGAATCAATAACCTGAGATACGCAGATGACATCGTGCTGATGGGAGAATCGGTGAAGCAACTACAGGAAGTGGTGGACAGATTGGAAACATCATGTACAAAGTATAAGATGACTATTAACAAAAATAAAACAAAGTCAATGAAGATAGGAAGAAGAGAAGCTATTCAGGTAAGGTTGTCATCAGGAACAATAGAACAAGTGGATTCGTTCAAATACTTGGGAGTACGGTTCACGGAAGACAGAGATACATTCAAGATGGTGAGTGATAGAGTTGGACTTGGGTATTAGGGTGGATCGATTTTACATTTTTTTCGATTTCCATATTCTAATAGAGACAAAAACTTGCGCATGCATGAGAAAATAGCCTCTGCAAAATCTTAGCTTAATAGGTAATCATCTTCTGCCCCCGGCAGAGCAATGAAAATCATATTTTAGTAGTCAAAAACATATTTTTAAACCCTAGCGTAGAGTCATAAAATTTTGCGTGTGTGTTATTTCATGCCTAAGCAACGATATAAATGCTATGGGAAATATATAAATGCATTATTTAAGACAAAGAGCCGATCTGAAAATATGTATAATATACATATTTTCAGATCAGCTCTTTGTCTTAAATAATGCATTTATATATTTCCCATAGCATTTATATCATTGCTTAGGCATGAAATAACACACGCAAAATTTTATGACTCTAGGCTAGGGTTTAAAAATACGTTTTTGACTACTACAATATGATTTTCATCGCTCTGCCGGGGGCAGAAGACGATTACCTATTAAGCTAAGATTTTGCAGAGGCTATTTTCTCATGCATGCGCAAGTTTTTGTCTCTATTAGAATATGGAAATTGAAAAAAATGTAAAATCAATCCACCCTATTGGGTATGTTACCTTCAGAAGGTTGACAAAGGTATGGAAAGACCGAAACATCACACGAAAACTTAAACTGCAACTGCTGAAAACAATAGTGATACCTGCAACCTTATATGGATCAGAATGCTGGGTAATGAAAAAGAGAAGAGAAGAAACTATTGGCATTCGAGATGCACTGTCTGAGGAGAATATTGAATATAAGATGGGAGGACAGGGTGACAAACCAGAGAGTGAGGGAAATGGCTGGAGTGGAACAGAATATAGTGGAGAGAGTGCACAATGCACAGAGGAGATGGTACGGGCATGTTGAGAGGATGGAGGTGGAGAGATAGCCAAGATTGACACTGCATGGCCAAGTACACGGAAACCACCCAAGAGGACGACTGAGATGGACATGGCTGCAGGGGTTCGGTGAGGCTAATGAAGGTTTAACGACCAGAGAGCTGGTGGATCTGGCGAGGGATCGAGACGAGTGGAGGCAATACTGACATATCAGATGGTACCCTACCTGAAACCTCAGAAGGGACATAAGTAAGTCAAGTCAATCTTACTCTGAACCCTATATCCCCCCCAAATAACAGTGGAAAGTAGAAAAGGAAGACTGTGTTGTGTTTCCAAATTAAAGGCTAGACAGGGAACATCTTTAACCCTGAAAGAAAATAGTTTTGTTGTGAGAGGACCAAGAATGTTTAACCAGCTGCCCAAGGAACTAAGGAACATGAGTGGTATTGCAGTGGACATCTTCAAAATAAGATTAGATGCCTGGCTCAGAACAATCCCAAATGAGCCAGGTGTATCTGGCTATGTAAGGTGGAGGGGACAAGAAACCAACTCTTTACTTCACCAGACCAACTTGAGAGGAGTGACAAGCTTGACCTTCATGAAATGAGGAATCATCACATGGAATATTTGAAAGGTTGAAAGGTACCATATAGATATATGCACCTCAGTGGTGTAGTGGTTAGCATTGCTGACTACAAATTCATTGGCCCCAGGATCAACACCTGGTGATAACAGGCAGCATGCAGCAAAACCCAGCTGTTCATCCTTCCACACAATAAAAAAAAATTGGTTGGTAGATAAATGGATACCCTGGGTAGCCTAGTTAAACTAGTTAAATATTAAACTGTAGGTCTAAGGCAGAGTGACAAGCTTGACCTTCATCAGAATAAACAACTCAAGCAGAAGCAAAACCAAGGTTAACCAAGGGGTGTGTGTGTGTGTGTGTGTGTGTTATATATAAAGAACGACGCTTGTGTAGAACATTCTGCACAAGATGAGGAGGAAGAATGAACAAATGAAAAATGAGGTTACCACCCGGGAATCAAACCCGGGATCTTCCGATTGCCAGTCAGATATGCTATCCACTACACCATGGGCCTCGATTAATCAAATGTCATAACTCTCCTACATACGAGCAGAAACCAATGCCCTGAGGGGGCACCTTCGCATGTCATACATATATATATACATTTTAACTGCAAACAACACACAGTATAATTAATGTAAAGAACGACGCTTGTGTAGAAGAACATTCCGCACAAGATGAGGAGGAAGAACGAACAAATGAAAAATGAGGTTACCACCCAGGAATCAAACCTGGGATCTTCCAATTGCCGGTCAGACATGCTATCCACTACACCATGGGCCTCAATTAATCAAATGTCGTAATTCTCCTACATACGAGCAGAAACCAATGCCCTGAGGGGGCACCTTCGCATGCCATACATATATATACATTTTAACATATCTGACCGGCAATCAGAAGATCCTGGGTTTGATTCCCGGGTGGTAACCTCATTTTTCATTTGTTCGTTCTTCCTCCTCATCTTGTGCGGAACGTTCTTCTACACAAGCGTCGTTCTTTACATTAATTATACTGTGTTGTTTCCAGTTAAAATGTATTTAAATGTACAGCATACGAAGGTGCCCCCTCAGGGCATTGGTTTCTGCTCGTATGTAGAAGAATTACGACATTTGATTAATCAAGGCCCATGGTGTAGTGGATAGCATATCTGACTGGCAATTGGAAGATCCCGGGTGGTAACCTCATTTTTCATTTGTTCATTCTTCCTCCTCATCTTGTGCAGAATGTTCTTCTACACAAGCATCATTCTTTACATTAATTATACTGTGTGTGTGTGTGTGTGTGTGTGTGTGTGTGTGTGTGTGTGTGTGTGTGTGTGTGTGTGTGTGTGTGTGTGTGAAAGTTATACTAACAATTTATTAGTAAAAATAGATTTTTCCAATTTAAATTTTTTGTGTTAGTATGAATATTGTGTGTATGCATGTGCATGATTGGAGAAAACAATCTTGTGTATACAGTATTTTTAATAAAATTTAAAAGAAAAAAATAGTTATTTTAGCCACAGGAAGAATGTTAAAGGGAGGGAGGGTTAAATAAAATGTATCAGAAGACAAGGGGAGCTAAGGGCCAGGTCCCTTGGAGAGAAAGAGGAAAAAAAGGGGGTTAAATAATAAAATTAAAATAACAATAATAATAATTTAGAGATAAGAATTAGTAGGAGGTCTAAAATCCTACTACAGTGATTGTAAAGAGAGGGGGAGTGAACGAGAGTCAGTAAGAGGTGGGGAGTTGATGAGACAAAAAGCCTTTGATTCCACTTGGTCAAGAAAACTATGTGGGTTGAGTTACCTGACACATGAGAAGCATACTCCATACAGGGATGGACAAGACCCCTGTACAGAGACAGCAACTGATTGAGGGTGATGAAACTGCAGAGCTGGTACAGTACACCTAACCTCTTAGAAGCTGTTTTAGAAAGAATGTATATGTGATCTTTCCAGCAAAGACCACAAGAAAAGAAAATGCCAAGAATGTTAAGAGAATATGAAGAACTGAGTTGTGGTGTATTGTTGAAGGTAAGGGGATTGTTGTGTGGAAAACTGTAATGAGTAGATAGATGAAAGAACTGAGCTTTAGAGGCATTGAAAGCCACAAGATTTTCTCTGCCCCAATCAGAGATAGTAGAAAAGTAGCCATCTCACATGAAGTATGGAATGACTGTATACTTTGTGAAGTGGGTGGAGAAGTGAAGGGTGGAATCACCAGCATAGGAGTGGATAGGACAGGAAGTGTGATTTAATAGATCATTGATAAATAAAAGTTAGAGTGGTTGACAGGACAAGGCTCTGAGGAACACCACTATTAATAGCTTTAGGAGAAGAACAGTGACTATCTGCAACTGCAGCTATAGATCAGACAAAAAGGAAATTAGAGATGAAAGCACAGACAGAAGGATAGAAACTGAAGGGGGGCAATTTGGAAATTAAAGATTTGTGCCAAACTCTATCAAAAGCTTTTGATATGTCTAGTGCAATAGTAAAGCATTCACCAAAATCTTTTGAAAGGAGAATGACCATGAGTCAGAGAGATATGCAAGAAGATTGCCAGTAGAGCATCCCTTGCAGAAGCCATGCTGACAATCTGAAAAAAAATTGTAAGAGAGGTGTTTTGAGAATCTTCCTCTCAAGGAGAGATTCAAAAACTTTAGAAAGGTAAGAAATCAAAGCAACATATATTTAAAATTTACTTACACAAATACCTAATGATAAAGGAATTACATTGAATCAATCATATATACCATAATAATAATAATTATTATAGTGTTGGTTTAACCTTGGTTTAGCTACTGCCCAAATTGTTCATTCTACATCCTACAGCTTAATGTGACCTCCAAACCATGCCCCACCAGCAGCCCAGTCTTAACCTCCAGGGTACCCATTTATCTATCAACCAATTTTTATTGTGTGGAAGGATGAACAGCTGGATTTTGCTGCATGCCACTGCCATCACTGGGTCTTGATTCCAGGGCCAATGGATTTGTAGTCAGCAATGCTAACCACTACACCACTGAGGTGCAGAGTTTATGTTATAGTTATATGTATGTATAAAAAAAAAAAAAGGCTTGGAGCAGTAATGCACACAAATAAAATTCATAATTAAAAAAATGCCTTTATTAGGTGTTTTGGGTGCAATTTTTAAAAGTAGGCCACAAAAAAAAACTTTTGGAGTTGGGTCCACTTGCCAACCATGTTTAGCCCATTTATAGGTTTCATCTAATTAAGAAATCAACCAAAGCCAACTTTGGAAGTTAAGCCTGCTTCATATTATACATACCAAATTTGTTTCTTTTTTCTATATCCACTCCATGTATCAGAAGAACAGAAACTATACTCTCATGTCCATATCTAGCCGCTTGCATAAGAGGGGTCCAACCAAAAATATTTGCAGCTTCAATATTTGCTCCATTTTCAAGCAATATGATGACAACATCTAAGTAGCAACAAGCCGCAGCTACATGCAAAGCTGTATTATCTTCTAAGTCAGGAGAGTCTACATTCACTCCTACAAGAAAAAAAAAAGGTGGAAAAGAAATTTAAGAAAATTTAAAAAGGGAAAATTCATACTTGAACTAAAACCATTCATCCTATAAATTTAACTCCTCAGAGGTGTGGTACAATATTCCTGAAGTACAAAAGTAGCCCAAAAGAATGGGACACTTGAGAAAATTGTATTGATAGATATTTCAGAATTTGGCCTTCATTTGTGCAGTTACTTGCTGTATCAATTGGTCTCACTAATAGACCATTTCTTTCAGATTGTCAGTATGGGTTCCACAAAGGAGACACCACTGGCAATTTTCTTTCATCTCTCTTTGACTCTTGGTCATCCTCCTTTCAAGCAGGGATGGGGAGTCGGCCAAAAACAACCGACTCCCGAGTCGGTATTTTTAAAAACTGACTCCGACTCCCGACTCTTTCAAATATATAAGTATAAATAAATGTAATAAAGTAGGTACGATAATAATACAGTTTAGTAATTTAATACAATTTTAATGTTGTATTACACAAAAATAAAAATTAACAGAAAAAGAAATTGATCTTGTATAAAATATTTATAACCTCATTTGGTTAACAATTTTAAAATTTTAATGTTGCATACGGTACCGTAGCTAAATAAAAAAAGTTGGTAAAGAATATTTTGTTTCCATTATATATTATGATATGCTAATATTGAAGCTAAATATTAAAAAAAGGCTAAAAAAACATACTTAATAATTTAACTCTCTAAGGAGAATTTGTTCTTAAGAAAAGTATAGCATCAATTATGTCTTCCTTCAACTTAGCCCGTAGGTGGGATTTAATTAACCGAAGAGCTGAAAATAATCTTTCAACGCTGACTTGTGTTGGTGGCAATGCAGTAACAGTTCTGGCTACATCTTGCACTAATTCATGATACTTTGGTATGGCATTCATCACATCAAGTTTTAATGAATGATCAAATTTCTCTATTTTTATTAAAGCTGCATTAAAGTCTTCTCTGAATTTGGTCAATGGGGTTATTTTTATAGGTTTATCATCTTGACTCAAACGGCATCGCTTAACTTTTTTTGATTTTTCTTCATTATCGAGATATTTTTCAAAATCCATTTCTTCTTCAGAGTTTGAGCAGGAGCTTTGCATAATGGCAGGACTAGAGCAGCTTTCAAATTCTGAATTACTTGCGGCATCTATTTCATTTAACATTTTCATTCACACAGCTACATCACACAGAGCTGACTTTCCTCTAGCAATCTGTTCTTCAGTTAAAAGTACCCTGTGCATAGGATCTACATAAACTGCAGCCAATAGTACGTATTATTCAGTAAATTTTCTTCTCTATGCTGCATAGACATTCTTATACCATCTGCAACAATGCCGCCAATTTGAGATAGTTTATAATTAATATTTTTCCATTCCTTGTAAAATGTGCCAGGTGTCAATTCAGCTGCTTGAAACTTCTTTGTAACCACATATGGGTACTTAAGTAATGCCTCAAGTTGACTTGCCTGCTGCCACTGGATATCAGTCATTGTTACATCTGGGTTTGCCATATCGATAAGGTATGGCTTCAATTCAAGAAGGCGCTTAATCATTTCATAGGTACTCCCCCAACGTGTAGCTTGATCTATAACTGCACCTTTTCCGGATCGACGTTTTAATATTGCATCAAGTTTAGGCATTCTTGCAGCCACTACTATGTTGCGTAACCTACCTACTACATTAGCAGCATTCCTTTCTTTTAACCCATCACGAATTGCCAGTTGCAATGTGTGGACTGCACATCGCATATGGGGGATATTTGAGAATCCAGCAAAATCATTGTCTATAGTGTCAACACTGTCAAGTTTGTCAGCAGTTTCATCAGTATCTTCTTCACTACTGTCTTCAAAAAGATCTCCTTTTACTTCACCATCATTAAGTTTCTGTACTGTACTTGTCATATTTGAAGCATTACACTGGGCAACACGTATTTTATTGAATGATATCTGACACTTGATTCTAGGTAATTTGGGTGCGCTGAATACGAATTTCAACTCGGTTTGGCTCTATCAGGTCCTGATTCTTGTCGACAGCCTATGTGCCATTTTCCAGATTTTTCAAATTAGGACTAAAAAATTAAGTCGTGTTAAATTTTTTTTTCAAGTTTCATGAATACAAGCAGTTCAAACTACAGTAAAATTACATTATAACGATAGAAATGACTTAAAATAAAAAAACAAACATATGAAGCTTTCACTGTGGCAAAAATTTCTTTTGTAAGACTTTCTAGCGTATTTGCTTGTTGATGGCAGGTCTCTTTTCAAGCACCAGCAGTAATCAGCCATCATGTGGGAATCCCAGCGGCCTTGGTACCGTTCCTCCATAATTTTTATATCTTGGTGGAATCTCCCCCTTGTTCGTCACTTACATCACCTAAATTACTTGGAAATTGGTCAAGATGGCTATTCAAAAAATGCATTTTTATGCTCATATTGCAACCTAACTCTTTGTAGTCCCTTAAAAGTTTTTTTTATGATTTCTTCGTAGTTATCTGCCCTATAATTGCCTAAAAAGTTTTCTATCAAGTCCACGAATGAGAACCAGCCATTTTTTTCGCGTTCATTCATGACATTAGGAAAATTGCTGTCTTTAATCATTGTTCTTATTTGTGGACCGTCGAAAATTCCCGCCTTGATTTTTTCATAACTTAAACTTGGAAATTTTGAAGTTATGTATTTGAAACACTCGCCGTTCGTATCTAAAGCTTTTACATATTGTTTAATGAGGCCTAGTTTTATATGCAGAGGAGGAAATATGATTTTATCTCTGCTCACTAAAGGTGGATTAATTACGTTTTTTTCTCCGACAGTAAGTGATGTTCGTGCTGGCCAGATTTGTTTGAAATAATGTTCTTCCTTGGCTCTGCTGTCCCATAAGCAAAGGAAGCAGGGATATTTAGTATACCCTCCTTGTTGTCCTAGCAGAAAATTAACCATTTTTAAGTCAACACATATGATCCACTCGTGCTCCCTATATTTGATAAGATTTAAAACCTTTTCTATATGTTCATACTTTTCTTTTAATTTTGTTGAGTGCCCAATCGGTATCGAGCCGTATAGATTGCCATTATGCAACAACACACACTTAAGACTTCTTTTCAAACTGTCTAAAAACAAGCGCCAATCATTTGCATCGTAAGACTCAACCCCCATCTTCTTTAACAAACCAACTATGTCGCAGCAATATACTAAACTATCATCTGTTCTAAAATATTTAACAAGTAGTTCTTCTCTTTTTCTGTAAAATGAAATGTATGTGTTTGAAGTAAGCAAGTTTTTCTCTAAGTCTTGAAGCTAAAATTTCCACAGCCTTTTTTGGCAAATTTAGATCCCTTACAAGATCATTCAACTCGGCCTGGTTAAACTTTTGCGGATCGTTTTGACTTTCAAATACGCTGGGGTCAAAATCGGTGTCTGACTCCTCAAAGTGCATAACAATATTTTCAGGAACATCTTCAACTAATTCTTGAGTTGGCAGACCCTTAAATTTTGGAATGGGGATCTCATTTGAATGTAGCACAGGTCGTATCGCGGTGTCGAAATTTGGGTACTCGATACAATGTTTATTTTTCTTAGTGAAGCCCGAAGTCTTGACAAAGCAAAGGTAGCAATCGGTCTCGTGGTTAGTAGGCTCTCGCCACACCTGATATGGAAAAAAAATTGTAAAGCATTAACAAAAGCAACGAGAGACTTGTTTTTATGAATTTTATCAAAAGTTATCACCCAAACATTTAACATTTCTATGTGTTTCAACCTTATGCAATATTTGAGATTCTTATAAACATTTTCTGTAAATTTTTGTTTATGTACCTAAGTTACAATTACATTTAGGTAAGTTACAGTATACTAGTGATTAAATTACGTAGTTTTATGAAATCATAAACTTACCATCGGAACTCCAAAAGGTATTTTTGAATCCGAACCCTTCATCCAATGTCGCAGTCTTTCAATGCATATAGTGCAGGCTTTATGTGGAGCCCACGATTTATCTTGGTCCCCCAGTTTTATGCCAAAATAAGCTAAGTAAGCTCTTTTTACGAAGTCAGTTATATTTGCTCGTTGATGTGGAAGTGTAAAATTTCCACATATATAACAGAAGGAATCAGGGTTGTTTTTGCATTTGAACTTTCTAGTGCTTGATGACATATTGCTTGATTGTTCTGCCAATTTGTAAAGGTATTTAAAGCCCTTAATTCATATAAATTTAAGAAAATCTGAAATATAAACACAAAAATTAGTTTAAATAGGTACTTATTATGAAATAGGTACTTACAATCTATGAAATTAAACTAGAAACACGGATGAGTAGGTACAATATAAATTACGTCTAATTAAATCAACTATATTAAATCACGATGACAAAATTACTCACTAAATCATATGCCAATTCAAAATTATGTTAATGCCCAAACTTAATTAACTAACTCAACTGACTGACTGACTGACTGACTGACTGATTGAATTGACTGATTAACTCTGGAAACGAGTCGCTTTTATATATTTTAGTTGTCCCTCTAGAATACTCTACAGAGAATAACGCTCGAGAAAATTTTAGAATTCTATGATATTTTTAGCTTAATTTACTAATATTAAAATGGGTTAAAAATGACAAAATTAAAAATATTTTTAGGGTGTTACATATAAAAATATACATAATACAACAATACCATAACAATAGGTACAAATACCTAGATAAAAACCTAGTTGCATAATGTGTAACTGCAAAAAGACTTAGCGAGTATTGAGAAAAAAACCTTTTTATGAATACGACGAAAGAGGAGGGGTGTTGAGCAAAATCAGGACCTGATAGAGCAAAACCGAGTAAAAATTCGTGCTCAGCGCACCCAAATTACCTAGAACTAACTGTCAAATCTAATTCAATAGACAAAAAGTTGAAATTTGTTCCCCAGTGTTATCAGTAACAATTGATAATATTTGCTCTTTAGTGATTTCATATTCTGTCAAGATGGTTTCAATTAGCTTGGTCAGGTATTTGCTTGAATGTTGAGCTTCAGTGTCCTTCACTGCCAGAGTACGTATAACTAGTTTTCCTTCATCATCAATGAACTGAACATTTATTGCCATATAATTAATTCTTTGTCTCGTGCAGGCATCCATCTTAAGAAAGAAGAATTTTCCTTGCAGCATTGTTTTCAATAAAGTTTTCTGGCTTTCTGCTTCCTTTAAAATCATGTTTCGAATATCATGTCTCTCTAATGACACTCCTAGTTTTGCCGCCATTTCTCCATTTAATCCACGGAAAGCTGGGGAAAATAATGTAAGTGCAACCCCATTCTTTACAACTAAATCTATAAGGTATTTTTAAAAATTTTTCTTTGTCATTGATATTGTAATTCTCTCACTGTGGAAAAATTTTGTAACAGAGACTTGTTTGCTTTTTGAAATAGAGGTACTGGCCTGACTAGAAGTAGGTTTCTGGATTTCCTTATCATGCTGATCTACAACCTTATAAATATTGGGATGTTTGTTTCGTAGATGGCGTTTCAAGTTTGAGGCTCGAGTTGGAGCATTAGCATGTTTCCCAGTGTAAGCACTAATTTTTGCATTACACTCTTTACCATCCTTTTCTACTTGACAAATAAAAATACTTTCATCCTCATTTAGCTTAAAATATTGAAAGACTGCTGATTTTCTACTAGGCCCACGACTCATTACTAATAGGGGCTAATTAAATTAATAATTAATATATTGCTAATTTTTATATGGTACCTAGTATCCTGAAATAGAAAATAGAAATATGAAATTCATTTGCTAAGATTTACCAGAACAATAAATCAAATGTGGAAATGTGAATCTAGAATTAGTTCAGGAAGATATTTATTTAGGGCAGAGTAGTATTCTGGTAAATTGTTGGCATATAGAAATTGAATCAAAGAGTCGTTTTTACCGACTCCCGACTCCGACTCCCCATCCCTGCTTTCAAGATGTTGAAACCTTTGCTGTTGCACTAGACATATCAGAAGCTTTTGATAGAGTCTGGCACAAATCTTCAATTTCCAAACTGCCCTCCTTTGGTTTCTATCCTTCTATCTGTGCCTTCATTTCTGATTTAATTTCTGGCTGATCTATAGCTGCCATTGTAGATGGCCACTGTTCTTCTCCTAAAGCTATTAATAGTGGTTTCTCAGGGCTCTGTCCTGTCACCCACTTTCTTCCTTTTATTTAGTAATAATCTTTTAAGTCACACTTTCTTTCCTATCCACTCCTGTACTGATGATTCCACCCTTCACTTCTCTACCTGCTTCACAAAGTGTCCCTCTCAATAGTCATCCCATACTTTGCAAGAGACAACTATGAAACCTTGTGGCTTTCGGTGCCTCAAAAACTCAGTTCCTTCATCTGTCTACTAGTAATAATCTTCCACATGACTATCCCCTTATCTTTAACAATACACAACTCAATCTGTCCTCTTCTCTTAACATTCTTGGTATTTCCTTTTCCTGTAATCTTTTTTGGAAAAATCACACATTCCCAGTACTCTCTAAAACAGTAAAGAGAGAGAGAGAGAGAGAGAGGCAACATTGCAGTGAGGAGAGAAGCTATCTTTAATCTGTTTACAATAATCCCTTGCTTAATGGGAATTCAATTTACGGAGTTTTGCTTTAACAGAAATTATTATATAATAAGGGAATAAAATTCAGTATAACAGAAGCAAGATTTGTTATAATGGAAATTTGAGTCTAAAAAAAAATCACTAACTCAGTCACTAAAATATCTAATCTATTCTAATTTTACACAGGCAGTAGTTCACACCAGCAACTCATGCTCACCACAACCTTCCTTCCTATCCTCTCTCCCATCCTCCCTCCTCACACATCTCCATTGTCAGACACCTTTATTCTTACTTTTTGTATCTCCAAATATAATTATAATAGGAGTCTGTGGGAAAATAGGATTTGATATACAGAATTCCACTTTCTGGAAGAATTTTATGGAACATAACTTTCATAAAGTGAGGGATTACTGTACTATAACAAATGCTGCTGTTCTAAATACTAACTGCATGCCACCTTCTTTAAGGAAGCTTGCAGTACCAGACTTTTGACACACTCCTATTCCTTTTCTCTCCAACTCTCTAACACCAGAGGGTTAATCAGTATTCTCAATCTTTCATCTACTTAACCAGTTAACTCTGGAACAACCTTCCCCAGTCCATCTTTCCCACCATCTATGACCTCCAATCTTTCCAACGCAGTGTCCAGGCATCTCAAAAACTGTAGATCCTAATTTTTGGCTCTTCTCTTTTTCTATGGAGGCAGGGCATTTTTGTGGGCATTTGCCCCTGGTCCCTCCTTCCTGCATTTAAAAAAAAAATTCCTTGAAGGAGTACAATACAGGTATCCCTCGTTTAACAATCATTCACTCAACAATCACTCATTTTAGCAATCTATTTTTTAACACCTTTTCTCATACAACAATTGACCAAAATTCGGTTTGGAAATCACTCCAATTGCTAACTGATTGTGCTTCTACATCACTCTGCATCATTGTGTAAGATTGCATACACTTGTAATCATTGTGTTATTCACCACCTTTGTGGAATGCAAAGCAAATTGTGCAGACTGTTTGGTGCTAATTTGGACTGTGGACTGTGAACAATGAAAATGATGGCTAAGTGTGTGGCTGCTTCCCCTGCATTGTCAGGTAAGGCTAAGCTTTCTGGCAAGTCCTTGACTTTGGAGGTTAAGCTGGACATTATTAAGCACCATGAGTGGTGAAGGGGTGAACTCCATTGCGAGAGTGCTTGGCCTAGCCCAGTTGACCATCATCAAGAAGCAGGGTTGTGGAGTCAGTCCAAAATTTTCCGACTCCGACTCCACACATTGTAAAAAATCTAAAAATCCGACTCCGACTCCTCACATTTTAAATATACGACTCTGACTCCTCTAGTGTTTCACTCTATAATTATCATAATAATAAGACATTTCATCACCACCACACTAAGTGTGAAATTTTATATTTAAATAAATATTAATTGTATATTCTGAAAATGTAAAAAAAAAAATATTAAAAAAACTTAATCTAGGGGCTATCAATGAATAAGGTTTATTGACCAAAAAAACTAAATAACCTAAATATTAGTATTTAGGATTTAGAAATTAAGGGTGACACAGGACACAGAAATTGGAGTCGGAGTCGGAAGTTTTTTACCGACTCCGACTCCACCCTGAAACGTGTGACTCCACAACCCTGTCAAGAAGGCTCCGGAGTTGAAGGTCTTGGCAGAAACTGTGAATTCTAGCAGTGCCACAAGGATAACTAGAGCAGTGATGGAGAACATGGAGAAGCTACTCCAGATCTGGGTCAAGGATCAAACTTGCCACTGTATGCCTCTCTCTACCACCATCATCATCAGGGCCAAGGGTAGTGATGTAGCGGATGTCATTTTTTTCACATCCGCGGATGCGGATGCGGATGAGGATGTTTGATTTCAACATCTGCGGATGCGGATGTCTACATTTTCGTTATTTTTTAGGATATATTCGAGATTTGTTGTGTTTAACATATATAATAAGTTATTATATAGAGAGAGCTGTAGCTATAATGTAGTATAATTGATTAATTGTACAATAATTGCTGTACTTTTCTCTGAACATATAAAATAATATCAAGCATCTAACTAATATAGAAATCAATTAGTGAATTCGTCTGCAAATAAATTTGTTATATTTTGTTGAGTTTCAGCCACAATTAGAAACCATAATTGTGTTACCAGGATGCGGGATGTGAACCCAACTCAAATGCACCCCACCGACCTCTTTCCCCAACCTCCACCCTTATAGAAAGAGATCTTTAATTAGCTTGATAACTATTTATATTAAGTTTAAAGTTTTATTAGGCATATTTATAAATGAGTAATTAAAATAAAGTAAACTAAGATGTTCATCGTTTAATGTTCAAACTTAATTATAGGAAGGTTATGCTTAAGGAACATTAATTTTTCTGCCTTTTCTGCTGCCAGTCTGTTTCTCTTTTCATCATATATTAATCCAGCACTGCTAAATAATCTCTCGCTTGGTACGTTTGTTGGAGGACAGGCTAAATGTTTCCTTGCAAGTTTACTCAAGTATGGATAGATATTCTGCGTATTTTTCCACCAACTAATAGGATTGTCACATGCAGCCAGGCATTTTTCTTGGTGATAGCTCTCGATCATTTTTACTACATCTTTTGACATCGCGTAGGTCTCGTCATTGCTGCTTGACTCAAGAAACTGAGACACAGATTCTGTGATAGATTTGCTTGTTGAAGGTGTTGGTTCTGTCACTGAAACTTTTATTCTTTTGGTGGGTGGCGAAGCGACAGATTCAAGAGATTGAAGCTCTTCAACTGCTTTGCCAAGTGATGATTTAACTCGTTCTAATGTACTAGGTGAAAATAACTTAGCTTTGTAACGTGGATCTAAGTAGGTTGCAAGAGAGTAACTTCATACAAGAACAGCCTCTCGTCTTGTCGCTTGCATCACTTTTGCACACAATGAACTAGTTCTATTAATATAGTAGAATTTGATAATTTCCGCTTATTAATGACATTTTATCTCAACGGTGCACATCCGCACGACATCCGCAGTCCAAAGTGCAGATGCGGATGCAAGAAAATGTGCGGATGTTCCGCGGATGTGACCTACATCACTAGCCAATGGTGAGAGTCTGAGAGAGGATCTGCAGACCAATCAATCAAATACACACACAAAAAGATAACTTTAATTACTTTTCAGGAGCTTTGTAAAATGTGTCCAATCTCAGTGGAAGCCAAACTAATAAGGATGGATGAAGTGATGAGAGATATGAAAGTGTGAATGCTAGAGGAATGAATCTATTGTGTGATGGGAATAGGTGGTCTGTCAAATCTGTTTTATATGTAAGAGGTATTTAAGAGGGGAGGGGGGGCATACGCATAGCAGTGTGTGAAAGGTGTGTTGAAAGTGAATGTGGGTAAAAGCAAGTGATGTAACAGGGTGCATGTAGTGATTTTTGGATGATCCATTAGGTGGTTGGTTGTATGGTATGTGATACATGGCTGAATTTCATGCGTGCTTGGACTTTTGAATTTTGGTTGCTTGAAAGTGGACAGCTGGTCTTGAACTGTGGGAATTTTGGTGATTAAAGGGTGTAAAATTTAAAATAAGAAAAGTAATATTGAAGGTTTACCTGTAAAGGAATTTTTGTATTAGATTTGGTTGGTAACACCAGTAATCTAAAAATTGTCCTCTGCAAAAGAAAATTTTTTAGGAGACAGAGTTGGGAGCCAGACCTCTCAACTTCTCTAAATAAACCCCTATTTGTACAAGTGACAGTTATTTAAATATTTAATACTGTAGGTTTAAGTTTAGGTTAAGCTTATGTTAATTTTAAGTTTAGATTAAGTTTAGTTTAAGTTAGGGTAATGATAACTTGTGTAGGCAGCTTGATTTGCTTTGTATTTATTAATATATAGTTTTGTAATTTAATGTTTTACTGTTCCTGGCTGGGATGGCCTTGCGCTGTAAAGGGGACATATATATTTTTTTGTGGAATCCTGGTCACAGTAACAGTTGGCATCCCCAGCTAAGATTTTTTATTTTTCCATTAACTCAATTTGTTATACCATTTGGTTTTGGTTTCATTGTATGGCACTTTTCTTTTAATTTTTCATAATTTGATTTTGTTCTAGGTTTGAAAGCTTGATTTCATCATATCATTTAGGATGGTTGAAGAAGGAGCATTAAGAGACATGACTGTGGATGAGAAGGGGCAGCAGTCAGTTAGATTGAAGGCAAGTGAGGGTTTGAATGAGTTTGATGGTGCAATGACTGCAATAGAGAGTTCTGTACAAGAATTGCTGAATGAGGAAGGAACTGAAGGTAAGGATGTGAGACTGAAAGCTTTCTTTGAGTGCATGCGTAAAATGGAGGAAGGGTATGTGAGCAGTGGCGGATCTACTATGAAACTAATGAAGCTTAAGCTTCAGGGCCCCTAATCCAGGAGGGGCCCTGAAGCAACTTTTTTTTTAATGAGTGAATTTTTCAACAAAATCGATGGAGTTTTTTTAAGTGTTTGTTATTAAAATATGGCTATTTTAGTGATAGAATCATAAGCCAATGGGTTGAAGTACTTAATATTGACCTTAGAATATGCTTTAATACCCATTTCATATGGCCTCAAAATGCCCCTGTAATTGGTCAAATTTCAAAATTTTCTCGGGGGCCCTATTGTTGCTGGTTGCGAAGGGGCCCCCATAACAGTTCAAGCTTCAGGGTCCCAAAAATGTAGGTCCACCACTGTATGTGAGTAAGAAATTGGTTGAAGTGGGACGTGTGCACTTACCAAGGCATTTGGAAAAGAAGGTTGCTTATTACTCTGAAAGCAACAAATCTGAGTATGATTGTGAAAGTCCTGGTGAATGGAAAGAGGTGCAAAGTAAAAGGAAAAGGTGAGTGAGAAATAAGGCTAAGCGTGATTGTGAAAGTAAGTTTGGAAGAAGTGATAAAGGTGTTAAGTGTAGAAAGTACACACACACTGGATGGAAGTTCTAGTTCAGATTTTTCAAATAAGGAGACTCCCTTGCCCAGAATGAATGTGCATTTGGAAGATTTTTATGCCATGAGAGATAAGGGTGTTTGTGCAGTGGATGCAGGGTGGATGGTGCTGATAGCAATTGAGAGTGAGAAACTATTAATGAAGAAAACTAAGTATGAATGTGAGCGTATTAAGGCTTCGAAGCCTTGGCTTTATGGTTTGGATCATGTACAAAAGGTAGAAAACTTTCTGGAAGACTTTGAGAGGTATGCAAGTGAGCAGTTTGGAAATGATAATAGATGGGCAGTGGAACTTAGAAATTTCTTGGATGGGCATGCAAGACGTGTGTATTTTAGTGTACTGGTATATAAGCCGGGTGTTAAGTATGAAACAGTTGTGTCTAGAATTAAAAGTTAGTGTAGTGAAAAATGACAGGATAGTAAAGTTGTAACATGAATTTTGGACAGCAAATATGAGAGAGAATGAAAAGCTGGGTGAATATGCGCTCTGGCTCCAAACACTGTATGAAGCAGCAGTGCCTGAGGGGAAGAGAGATAAACAGGCCTTGAAAGAACAATTCATGGCTATGATCCCTCCAGAGATGGCAAGGAGATTTAGAGCACAAATGGGTCAAGATGTAGAAGGTGAAAAGCTAAGATGGAGAGATATAGTTTCATGGGCATTAGATGATGATGCTATAGGGCAGGGGAGGGGAAACTTTTCAGTACCAAGGGCAAAAATCGATAACAAACACCTCAGCGGGCATCTGGCAAATTTTAAGCTTATATACAGCGTGTCCCAAAGAAATGTATACCCACTTTGTTCGATAATACCAGCTATGAGGATAATAAATATATTACTTTTTATATGTTTTCTAATAAAGAACTTTCTCCTGAATCTAAATATGTAATTATTTTTATTAAAAATTGAAGAAAAAAAAAGTTACAGATGTTTAAATTATAATTATTATTTTCGAGACTTCATGTGCGATATTTTCTAATATTTTAACTGACTGTTTTGAGATACTTATGTTTAGTGTTGATATTGAAGCATAAATGTTGTAATTATTAGTTAATTCAAAAAATTTACAAATTCCATGGTTAAATGACACTTTATCTAAGATGTTCGACGTCTTCCAGAACGTTGTTTTTGTAAGTTTTGCACAGTGCCGTCGGTTTCAAACTTATCTCGTATACGTGCAAAAATATTAGAAAATATCGCACATGAAGTCTCAAAAATAATAATTATAATTTAAACATCTGTAACTTTTTTGTTTTTTAATTTTTAATAAAAATAATTACATATTTAGATTCAGGAGAAAATTCTTTATTAAAAAACAAAAAGTAATATATTTATTATCCTCATAGCTGGTATTATCGAACAAAGTGGGTATACATTTCTTTGGGACACACTGTATATAAGATGTATTTTAAAAAGCTATTTGCTGGGCTGTAAATAAATAATTTTTAGTAAATAATAAATACCTAAGCGGGCGAATTGAAATTAGCTCGTGGGCAAAATTTCGCCCGTGGGCGAGGGTTTCCCCACCCCTGCTATAGGGGATATGATGTACAGGAAGCAGGAAGAGGTACTTCCATTACTGGTATGGATGTTTGCACAGGAAGGACAAGCTGGTGCTTCATGCTCATATAGCAATGTATTGCAACAGGATAGACTCCAACACAGGGGTTACCAGTTTGGACAACTGCAGGTGGCTTACCAAGGCCAACCATCTGCTGCTAAGAATATGCAAACTAAGAGGGATTTGCAGTGCAAGTATTGTAAAAAAAAAAAAAAATGGATATGTTATGAAAGACTGCTGAAAAATGAAATGTTTGTGTTTGTTGTGTGGTAACCAGGGACACAGAGCTAGTATGTGTGATAATTTAATGAATGTTCAAGGAGACAATTTTGTTTCTCATTGTATGAAGATGAAGAGCAGATACCTGGCAAAGAAACAGCTGGCTGTATGTAACTGCTTCGCTGATTCTTCTGTTATCCTAAGTTTATTAATTAAAAAAAAAAAGGAAAATGGCTAAAAGTGTAGAGTAGTTTTTCTGAAAATCTTTGGGTCCTATTTTTGTTTAGCAATTGAATTTATTTTATATTTGTTATTATAACTTTATTTGTCTGTATATACTGTGGGTTTGGGGTAGCATATTTGTATCGGTATTTACTACTCGTGTATCTCATTAATTAGGGCAGAGGGAGTGTGCTTACTTGTAGATATGTATATAATTGGGTATGTTCTTTTGTATCAGTGTAATTACATGTATTGATGGTGCAGGTATATGTACAGGCTTATTAATATTGGTAAGCTAATAGAGAGAGAGAGTGTTACAAGGAGTTACAAGGACAAGAGGAAGCCTCAAAGACCTTTCAGTCCACTCTGGGAGGTTCCTGTTATTAAAAGTTTATTTTTCTTTTAACTATCCTAGCAGTAGTAGAAAACTGGATAGAAAAGTAGAAGGCTCTCTCCCCACCCTCCGCTCCCTCCCTGCCAGAGGCAGGTACAGAAAAAGGTTGAAGAAAATACCTTGACCCTGGAAAAGTAGCCAAGGAAATTTTACAGGAAAGTGGAGAATATATAAATAGCTCTATATTTAGCTTGCTCACAGAGACACCATGCAAACGAACTCCTGCAGAGTTTTGTTATGTTTTAATCTTAAACTGTGAGAGTATTCAGTACTTTGTCTAGCCTATTTTTAAACACATTTACACTTTGACTGGAAACAACCTCTGAGGGAAGTTGGTTCCAGATATTAACTATTTTATAGGAAAAGAAATTTCCACAGACAGAGGTCCTAAATGTCTTTAGTTCCAGTTTAAACCCATTATTTTTTGTCGGATTGGCATTAAGTGAGAATAAGTTTCTGTAATCTACCCTGTCTATTCCTTTGAGCATCTTGAAGACTTGAATAAGCTGACCCCGCAACCTCCTCATCTCTAAGCTAAACAGATTTAGGTGATCCAATCTCCGTTGGTAGCTTTGCATTCTCATTGAAGGGATCAATTTTGTAGCCCTTGCTTGTACTCTTTCTAACCTTTCTATTTCCTTCCTGAGGGATGGAGACCAAAACTGCACACAGTATTCCAGTTGAGGTCTGACTAGAGAATTATAAAGACATTACAGTCCTTGTTCCGAAACTGGAACTGTCTTTTAATATAACCTAATAATTTTAAGGCCCTCTTTTCGACTTCTGCACAGTGCTTTGACGGTTTCAGATCGTTGCTGATATAGACTCCTAAGTCTTTCTCTAGATCGGTCTCAGTCAAGTTCCTTCCCAAGAGAGAGTAATCGGTCTTTGGGTTTTTATAACCTATGTGCATTACCTTACATTTGTCCAAGTTGAATGGCATCTGCCAAGTAGCAGACCATTCGCCCAACCTGTCAAGATTGTTCTGGAGCATTCTTATGCCCTCCTCAGTACCTACACTACTTCCTAATTTTGTATCATCTGCAAATTTGGAGATTGCACTTAGAAGCCCGAAGTCTATATCGTTAACATAGATGATAAAAAGTAAAGGACCCAGAACAGAACCCTGTGGGACACCACTGGTGATGGGTGCCCACTCCGAAGCCACTCTATTTATTACCACTCTCTGCTTTCTATCTTTTAACCAATCCTCAATCCAGTTGGAAACGAGCCTGGTGATTCCTAGTCCTTTGACTTTAGCTATCAATCTAGCGTGAGGGACTTTGTCAAAAGCTTTTTGAAAGTCGAGATACACTATATCTATTGCCCTACTTGCATCATACAGTGTATGCATATTATGGAAAAACTCTAACAGGTTTGTCAGACAGGATCTATGTCGCCTAAATGGATTCCAACAGTTTGCCGACAACTGATGTTAAACTGATCGGGTGATAATTACAAGGATTTTCCCTATCACCCTTTTTAAAGATTGGTGTTACATTTGCTAACTTCCAGTCGGTTGGAACTTTCCCTAACTCGATTGTTTGAATATGGTTACTAAGTCATCAACAACATTGTGGCTAACCTCTTTTAATACCCTTGGAAGAAATAAGTCGGGGCCAGGTGATTTGTATTTGTTCATCTTATCAATTAATTGCTGTACCTCATTTCTCGTAAAACTTATCGTCTCTACGGGATGGTCACCATCATATGTAATCCGAGGACTTGGCACTTCTATTGTGTCTTCCTCCGTGAAGACTGTAACGAAGAACTCGTTTAACATATTAACTATATCTTTATCACCGAATTTCAGTACGCCATTTCTATCTTTTAAGGGGCCTACAGAATTTTTAATTGGCTTTCTGCTATTAACATGGGCAAAAAATTCTTTAGGGTTAACTTTACAGAGTGAGGCAACTCTAGCTTCTTCATCACGTTTGGCTGATCTAATTAAGGACTTAACCCTCCTACGTAGGTTTATATAGTTTTCTGAATTAGTCTGGTTGAAATGCGACTTAAGTAGTTTGTAGGCTCTATTTCTTCCTGTAATAGCCCTCCTAATTTCGTTGTTAAACCATTTTGGTGACTTTGTTGACAAGGAAACTATTTTAGTGAGTACAAAAGTGTTCTGTAATATTCTAAATTGATCCCTATATGAGCTCCAGGTGACATTGACATCCTCACTTATTAGAACTTCAAGTGTGTCTAAACTACTTCGGAAGCTTTCAAAATTTGCTCTCAAGAAATCCAGTCTTTCACAAGTCTTTTTGCGTGTATTAACTGGAACCCTAAGGTCAAACCTAATCAAATTATGATCGCTGTTACTTAAATTTTCACCAATAGTCAGGTTAGAGACTAGGTCAGAGCTTTCCAAACTGGTGTGTCGTGACACATTAGTGTTTTTTGTATTTTGAAAATTTTGATTTTTCTATCAACAAAATCGGCTACAAGATATACTGAAAAATTATCTGATATTTGATAACAAAAATTAATTAATGTGTCGTGAAAATTGTTATGCTTAAATAGTTTGTCGCCAACGTTAAAAGTTTGGAAAGCTCTGGACTAGGTCATCTTCATTCGTGAATATGAGGTCTAGTTTATTATTACCCCTTGTAGGACCATCAACCCATTGACTTAAGTTATCATCAGCAAATTCCAACAGTCTTGAGCTCTCAGCATCAGCTGTTTTGTTTTCCCAATTTACATTACCACAATTAAAATCACCAAAAATCACATTGATCTTATTATTCACTATTCTGCTTAATTTGTTATACAAGTTTATATCCTTATCAACGGGGTAGTGAGGTGGTCTATATACTAGAAGTAGCTGCACTACTTTATTATTTAGGTTTAGATCAATTCCCAACATTTCATGAGCAGATACGATATTACTGTTTACTGGGTGCAGGGAGTTCCGAGCATACAAAAGTACACCGCTGCCTTCCCTTCCATTCCTATCTTTGTGAAACATTTTGTAACCTACCATTTCAAATTCTCCTACAAAATCCCTTGATTCAGAATGAATCCAGGATTCCGTTATTCCGATGATATCAAAGTTCTCAGTTTTGACAAGTGCTATAAATTCCATTAGTTTGTTTCTAATTGACCTAGCATTGAAGAGCACAGTTTTGAGTGATTTTAAGTTGTGATTTTTCCTAACTGACCTGAGTCGTTTACCGACGCAGTTGAACTAACTACTGGGGAAGTGGGACTAACTGCTGTTGGAGGGGGACCGACTGCTGGGGGAGGAGGACCGACTGCTGGGGGAGGAGGACCGACTGCTGGGGGAGGAGGACCGACTGCTGGGGGAGGAGGACCAACTGCTGGGGGAGGAGGACCAACTGCTGGGGGAGGAGGACCAACTGCTGGGGGAGGAGGACCAACTGCTGGGGGAGGAGGACCAACTGCTGGGGGAGGAGGACCAACTGCTGGGGGAGGAGGACCAACTGCTGGGGAGGAGGACCAACTGCTGGGGGAGGAGGACCAACTGCTGGGGGAGGAGGACCAACTGTTTGGGGAGTAGGTTTAACTGTTTGGGGAGTAGGTTTAACTGTTTGGGGAGTAGGTTTAACTGTTTGGGGAGTAGGTTTAACTGTTTGGGGAGTAGGTTTAACTGTTTGGGGAGCAGGATCAATTGCTGGTTTGGGGGGTCCTAGTTTAAAAAGATTATACAAATTAATGTTCAGTAAATCACCAAACTTCTTTTTCCCCTTCTGGTTAAAATGTATCCCGTCCAAACCAAAGTATTCCCCATTTCCGTAGAATGTAGGCCAAAAATCAACAAACTTTAGGCCTTTTTCATCACACATGCATTTAACTCTTTTATTTATGCTAATGGCTTTACTTAGAGTATAGTCACTAGCACGCATTCGCGGGAGAATTCCTACAAGCATACCCATGTCTGTCCTATCCCTAACCTTGTCAGTTAGGTTCTTGAATTCTTTTATAATGGACTCTGTCTGCCCTCTTGTCCCTCCCAGAAAAACGGCATTGCCACCAACATGGACAATGATAGGGCAACTCTTATTCTTGATATTAATTTTGCCTAATTCCCTATTATCTGGCTTGTGGCACCCAGAAAACATCGGAGTTTTCTCTTGGTCACGCGTCTTGCTCCGAAAAAGTCCCCTTGATTCCTTACCATAGAATCCCCAATTAAAAAGGATTCATCCTCCTCATCAGCAAGTAAGTGAAACTTATTTTTGATGGTAATGGGTTCCAAATCCTTATGTTTTGGTTTTGGTTTGGAGGTTCTTTTATTTTTGACCAATTTGAATTCTTGTTCCTCCGTTCTATTTTCCAGAATAGTCACTGTGTTTTCCAAGCGTGCCACGCTTTGTTCTTGATGCTTAATCTTACAGTTTAAATCTGCTGATGTGTTTTTAGTTTGATCTTGTCCACTGGGTTGGATTTCCAGTGCTACGACCCTAGCTTCAAGCTTTTTTACTAATTCCTTTAGCTCTTTAACTGCCTTTTCGTGGTTGTCTCTAAGTTTACAAAACAAACATACACTAAGGGACGTGATATCGCTGATACTACCTTCGGGGAAGTCAATGCACCAATGATTAACTTTACATTTAAAGCATTCTGCTTTCAATTTAGCTGGCCATGTCATATTTTCTCTTTTTTTTTTTTCTGAATACTCTGAATAAGATAAAGCGTTCTAGCAATGAAAACTATCAAAAATGTCCTGACCAGTATATAGAAAAGGAGGGGGGGGAGGTGAATTCATCCCGCGCGTAGACGCATCCACCTATTTGCAAGTGACGTTCATCCCTTCCAGAAGACTACACCTCTCACTGCTGCCGCACCGACCAAAGGTCTCCCCAGGGCCAAACAGTCCCAAACATGTCGCAGCTACCAACTGACAAACACTCGCGACGCAGGCATCATGGATTTCCCACCAGGAGCGACAGCGAGATGCAGCCCCTTACTAAGTCTAACTAGTCACTCACAAGCAGCCAGACTCTTAGAATCCAGTGTTCAAGGGATATCCCACCAGACCCAGAGGCTACGCCCGAGACTTTACACTGGCCTGGCAGCCAGCTGGGCAGTAAAGCTCTCTCACCTCAGAGAGAGGAATGGGCTTAATGGGGCACTAGCCACACTCCATTCATCACGCCCCTACACCTGGGACCCCTCCATCCCAGTCTCTCACAACCTACGAGCGTTAAATGGTGTTATTTATAGAGGTTCCGAAGCCTCTCTTCCCACGCATGAGGTAGCAGTAGGGTCCTAATAGTAAAAGAAGAGAAAAAGACTTAATACTAAAAGTTTATTTTTTTTATTTTTTCAGTCAGAGGAGAACAACCTTAACGTAAGCTAAAAGGACGGAGTAGGGATGGGATGGGGTCCTAGTAACCCACGGGATGGGATTGTGCAAAATACTTCACCCGCCCTCCTGAAAGAGAGAGAGAACCTAAAGGAACTGGCAGCCAGTTCCTCTAGAATCCCACGACTCGGGACCGGAGGGCTGTCACACCCCAAGTATAAAGTTAACTACATCCAGAAGAAATGTGCATATGAGAGAGAGAGAGAGAGAGAGAGAGAGAGAGAGAGAGAGAGAGAGGAGAGAGAGAGAGAGAGTTACAAGGAGTTACAAGGAAAAGAAGTACCTCAAAAGGCCTTGCAGCCCATACCGAGGAGGTACCAATGGCAACGGGTGCCAGGGAAAATTTTGTCTTTCAACTATCCTAGCAGTAGTAGAAAACTGGATAGAAAAGTAGAAGGCTCTCTCCCCACCCTCCGCTCCCTCCCTGCCAGAGGCAGGTACGGAAAAAGGTTGAAGAAATACCTTGACCCTGGAAAAGTAGCCAAGGAAATTTTACAGGAAAGTGGAGAATATATAAATAGCTCTATATTTAGCTTGCTCACAGAGACACCGAGCAAGCGAACTCCTGCAGAGTTTCTGAGGTTTTAATCTTAAACTACGAGTGTGTTCAGTACTTTGTCTAGCCTATTTTTAAACAGATTTATACTTTGACTGGAAACAACCTCTGAGGGAAGTTGGTTCCAGATATTAACTATTTTATAGGAAAAGAAATTTCCGCAGACTGAGGTCCTAAATGTCTTTACACACTCAAATAGTGTGCAAGATTTCGTCTAACCTTTTCTTGAACTGATCCACAGAGGAACTGTTCACAACTTCCGAAGGTAACCTGTTCCATGTGTCACAGATCTTATACGTAACGTAATTCCCACACACACTAGTCCTAAACCGTTTCAAATCCAACTTCCAACCATTGTTGCGAGTTGGGTTATCATTTAAACTAAACATACTTCTAAAATCGACATCGTTGAACCCTCGTAAGAGCTTGAAAACCTCGATCAGTTGACTGCGCAGCCTCCGAGTTTCAAGAGAGAGAGAGAGAGAGAGAGAGAGGAGAGAGAGAGAGAGAGCGAGAGAGAGAGAGAGAGAGAGAGCGAGAGAGAGAGTTACAAGGAAAAGAAGTACCTCAAAAGGCCTTGCAGCCCATACTGAGGTGGTACCAATGGCAACGGGTGCCAGGGAAAATTTTGTAAAAGTTTATTTTTCTTTCTGTTCCATGTGTCACAGATCTTATACGTAAAGTAATTCCCACACACACTAGTCCTAAACCGTTTCAAATCCAACTTCCAACCATTGTTGTGAGTTGGGTTATCATTTAAACTAATCATACTTCTAAAATCGACATCGTTGAACCCGCGTAAGAGCTTGAAAACCTCGATCAGTTGACCGCGCAGCCTCCGAGTTTCAAGCGAAAACAAGTTCAGGGCGCGTAACCATCGATTGTAGCCCATATGCCTAGTGGAAGGGATTAACTTTGTGGCCCTCGCCTGCACTCGCTCCAGCCTCTCAATATCTTTCCTGAGGGTGGGCAACCAGAACTGCACAGCATACTCCAGGTGCGGCCGAACAAGGGAATTGTACAGTGAGAGCACAATCTCATGGTTCCGAAACTGAAATTGCCTCCTGATATAACCCAATAGTTTCTGGGCTTTCTTTTCCACCTCTACACACTGTTTCGTAAACTTAAGGTCGCTGCTAATTAGCACACCCAAGTCCTTTTCTAAATCAGTCACCTCGATATTACTACCCAACATCGAGTAGTCCGACTTAGGATTGGCGTAGCCAATGTGCATCACTTTGCATTTACCCAAGTTAAACGGCATTTGCCATTTTTCGGACCACTCTCCTATCCTACCTAGGTCCGCACGCAGTTCCTCGATCGCTTCGGGCGTCCCAACATTGGCCCCAAGCTTAGTGTCATCAGCGAATTTGGCGATCCGACTGACTATGCCACCGTCGATATCATTTATGTAAATGATAAACAACAGTGGCCCCAAAACGGAACCCTGAGGAACCCCACTAGTGACCGAGGCCCAACCCGAACTAGCCCCTTTAATTACCACCCTCTGCCGCCTATTCCTCAGCCAGTTTTCAATCCATATACCTATTTCCCCACCGATACCCAGCGCGCGCACTTTCGCCATCAGCCGGTGGTGAGGTACCTTATCAAAGGCTTTCTGAAAGTCGAGATAAAGTATATCAATCGCCCTACTCTTATCGTACTCACTCAACATGACGTGGAAAAACTCGAGCAAGTTGGTGAGACATGACCTATGCCGTCTAAACCCATGTTGGGAGTCCCCAAGCAGCTTGTAGGAATCCAAATGGTCAACGATCCTATCAGCTATTATCCCTTCTAATAATTTACCTACAATTGAAGTGAGACTAATGGGACGATAGTTCCCTGGACTTTCGTGATCCCCTTTCTTGAAGATAGGGGTTACGTTGGCTTCCCTCCAGTCACCAGGCACCTGGCCCATCTCCAACGATTTGTTGAAGACTGTAGCCAGGTGGGGAGCCACCTGGTCGCGCACTTCTCGCAACACTCTGGGGAGAAACTGGTCTGGCCCAGGAGCCTTAAACACGCTCAGTTTGTCTATTCTAGAGGCAACGACTGTCACGGTACATCTAACACTATCCAGGCCAGCACCTTCGTGCCTCACGCCTGGCTCGGGGATGACGCGGGTATCCTCCCTGGTGAACACTCCCGCAAAGTACTCATTAAGCACATTAGCGATGTCCGCGTCGGAGGTCCGCAGAACACCGCTTCCGTCCTTTAATGGACCTATCATGCTTCTAATGGGCTTTCTACTAATAACATAACTGAAGAACTCCTTAGGGTTCCCCTTGCAGAGGCTTGCCACCCGTAGTTCTTCGTTACGTTTCGCTAGCCTAACCTTCGCCTTCACTTCCCTACACAGGCGGACATACGCTAAAGTGTTCTCATGGGAACGATTGGCCTTCGCCCTCCTATACGCTACTTTCCTATTTCGGATAGCCGAAGTGATGTCACAATTGAACCACTTAGGCTGCGTTGAAGCAGGGGTGACCGGTTTTGAGGGTATGGCAGCAGACTGCAGCACCATAAACTCGTCCCGGAATGCACTCCACACTCCCTCAACATCGCCGCCGACCTCTAACCCCATATCTCCTACGCTATCCCTGAGGCTAACAAAGTTCGCCCGCTGGAGATCGAGCTTACTGCCTCTCGAGTTACTACGCTTCACCCGAGGGACGCACACACGGAACCTAATAAGACTGTGATCACTCCCGCCCAACGATTCATCAATGGTGAGGCCAGTGACGAGGTTGTCTTCGGTCGTGAACACTAAGTCTAGAACGCTTTCACCTCGTGTAGGCTCGTTGACCCACTGAGTGAGGAAGTTCTCATCAGCAAAGTCAACTAGCCTCCTCCCTTCAGCATCGGCAGTCCTGTTTTCCCACTTTATGCCGTGACAGTTGAAGTCTCCTAAAACTACACACACCCTATCCCCTAGCAGGCTACTGAGTTCGGTGTACAGGGCTGTATCCTCCTCGAGGAGGAGATGCAGAGGTCTGTACACCAAGATTAACCTATAGTTCGTTCCTCCCACGTTCAGATCGACGCCAAGCAGCTCCCATTCCGACCGGAACTGGCAGTCAACCGGACTCAACGTGTCTCTCACGTATATTAGTACCCCACCCCCCTCCCCACGGGTGCGGTCTTTGCGAAACATTCTATACCCGGGAATTTCGAACTCCCCAACGTAGTCCCTATGATCAGTATGAATCCAGGACTCGGTGATAGCAACGATATCCTGGTATTCTGATGCTAAGAGCGCCCGTAGCTCATGAAACTTGTTCCTAATTGACCTAGCATTAAAAAGCATTGCACGGAGGGAGCCTTCCCTATTCTGACCACCCCCTAGCACGACCCGTTTCCTGAACAGCCAGGGCTGTCAGGAGTTGAAGAGCCCCTCACTAATGAAGGGGCAACTTCCGCAGGAGACTGAGCCCCCTCCAACGTAGGAGGAGGGTCACCCACCTGTACTTCGACGCACCCTTCAGTTGAAGGTACGTCCGCCACCGGCTCATCCTCATCTCTCCCCGGTGGTGGCCCATCATCTCTCCCCGGACTCGACCTTGCCATTCTGTATAGGTGCCGGTCAAGCAGCGCGCCTAGCACACCTTTACCCTTGTTATTGAGGTGGACACCATCCCTCTGGTAACGGTCCCACCTACCTGAAAATGCATCGAAGGGGTCAATAAACTTCACACCCAGCGGAACGCACAAGTCTTGTACCGTCTCGTTGATGCCAATGACCTTACTGAGCGCGTGGTCACTCTCATCCATTCGCGGTAAAATACCCATTAACATTCCCCTGTCTGTCTTCAGTTTTAGATCATCCGCAAGAGACATGATCTCGGTGATGATCCCTTCTGTAAGACCTACCCCACCACCTTTGAGGAACATGTCATTGCCACCAGTGTGGACAACGATTGCAGTCCTCCGACTAGCCACGCGCACCTTCTCTACCTCCTTCCTTAAGTGCGCCGTTCCCCGCCCAGGTAAGCACCTTACCTTCCTCCCATCCCGGTTTGCAGAAGCAAAGTACTTCTCCTGGCCCCTGATCTGCGAGTCCCCAATCAAAACGGTGCCTTCCTCCTTCGAGAAAAGGAGACTAAAGCGGTTAGAGGTCTTGACAGGGGCAACTGGGGTCTCAGGCTTCGGCTTCACAGCCTTCTTGCCCAAGACCTTTCGAAACCCGTCGCCACCCATACACGCAGTTACACCACCCAACCCACCCCGACTGGTAGCTACATCCTTCGGTTTCTTTGGGCCATCAGCAGGCCCCTTCCCACCCTTCTCTATCGATCCCTTCCCACCCTTCTCTATCAGCCCCTTCTTTGAGCCCTCCCTTTGTTCTAGATACTTAATCTTACAGTTTGAATCTGCTGGTGTGTTTTTAATTTGATCTTGTCCACTGGGTTGGATTTCCAGTGCTACGACCCTAGCTTCAAGCTTTTTTACTAATTCCTTTAGCTCTTTAAGTTCCTTTTCGTGGTTGTCTCTAAGTTTACAAAACAAACATACACTAAGGGATGTGATATCGCTGATACTACCCTCAGGGAAGTCTACGCACCAATGATTAACTTTACATTTAAAGCATTCTGCTTTCAATTTAGCTGGCCCTGCCATATTTTCTCTTTTTTGTTTTGTTTTTTCTGAATACTCTGAATAAGATAAAGCGTTCTAGCAATGAAAACTATCCAAAAACGTTCTGACCAGTATATAAAAAGGGGGGGGGATGAATTCATCCCGCACGTAGAACGCATCCGCCTTTTTGCAAGTGACGTTCATTCCTTCCAGAAGACCACCTCTCCTGCTGCCGCACCGACCAAAGGTCTCCCCAGGGCCAGACAGTCCCAAACGTGTCGCAGCTACCAACTGACAAACACTCGCGACGCAAGCGTCACAGATTTTCCGCCAGGAGCGACAGCGAGATGCAGCCCCTTACTAGTCACTCACAAGCGGCCAGACTCTTAGAATCCAGTGTTCAAGGGATATCCCACCAGACCCAGAGGCTACGCCCGAGACTTTACGCTGGCCTGGCAGCCAGCTGGGCAGTAAAGCTCTCTCACCTCAGAGCAGTAGAGCCAAGCACCATCAATTGGTTACCAAAGAATGGTCGCAGGGGGCTGGTCAGGCCATTACGCGTTAGGAATGGGCTTAACGGGGCACTAGCCACACTCCATTCATCGCGCCCCTACGCCTGGGACCCCTCCATCCCAGTCTCTCACAACCTACGAGCGTTAAATGGTGTTATTTATAGAGGTTCCAAAGCCTCTCTTCCCACGCATGAGGTAGCAGTAGGGTCCTAATAGTAAAAAGAGAAAAAGACTTAATACTAAAAGAATTTTTTTTTTTTTTTTTTTCAGAGGAGAACATCCTTAATGTAAGCTAAAAGGACAGCGTAGGGATGGGATGGGGTCCTAGTAACCCACGGGACGGGATTGTGCAAAATACTTCACCCGCCCTCCCGAAAGAGAGAGAACCAAAAGGAACTGGCAGCCAGTTCCTCTAGAATCCCACGACTCGGGACCGGAGGACTGTCACACACCAAGTATAAAGTTTACTACATCCAGAAGAAATGTGCATAACCTTTATACCCCTTGCATTATTTACATTTGGAAAATAATGGAGAAACTAGTCCCCAATCTTACTCTGAACCCTATAACTCCCCAAACAATGGTGGAAAGTAGAAACAGTAGACTGTGTCATATTCCCAAATTGAAGGGGAGACAGGGAACATCCTTAACCCTGAAAGAAAATATGGTAGTTTTGTGGTGAGAGGACCAAAACTGTTTAATGTGAGGTGGAAAGCACAAGAAACCAACTCATTACTTCACTAGGCCAACTTGAGAGGAGGGGTGACAAGCTTGACCTTTGCGAAATGAGGAATCATCACACAGAACCTTTGTAAGGTTGTAAGGTAAGGTATATATATGTATGTATATACTGTACTCTTTACATGTGCCACAAACACATAACCTGTCTGAACATAATGAAGGATCAGAGAGTAAAGGCTTTTATTGCTGCACTCTGGTTCTGTGCACATAATTTTGTGCCAAAAATTATATGGTTAGACAGTGGCACATACTTCAAATCTGGAGAGAGAATATTCATCAGATTTCTAACCAACACAGGGTTTTATGGCCTACTTTGGCCATAGACAAAACTACTCTACCAAAGGTCTTATGGCCTATGTTGGCCATTGGCCAAACTACTATTACAAGGGTCTTATGGCTTACCTTGGCCAGAGACCAAACTATTACAAGGGTCTTACGGCTTACTTTGGACAGAGACCAAACTATTACAAGGGTCTTACGGCTTACATTGGCCAGAGACCAAACTATTACAAGGGTCTTACAGCTTACCTTGGCCAGAGACCAAACTATTACAAGGGTCTTACAGCTTACCTTGGCCAGAGACCAAACTATTACAAGGGTTTTACGCAGGGTTTCGGAGCTGGTAAAAAAACTTCCGACTCCGGCTCCGGAGCAGAAATTTTTTACAGTCTGGCTCCGGTTCTTTTATAGTAAATTCTGTTAATTATAAAATAAATATCTAGATTTATATAACTAATTGTCCAATTTAAAATATTGCACAAAAATATTTTATTATTAAATCACTTTAATACTCAAAATTTAAATTTCTTATGATTTTAAATTAGGCAAATATAATGATAGAATGAAGTTATTTAAATAACTAAAGGAAAATGATGAAAACTAAATGATATTAAATATTTATTAACAATGGTAGCTTATATAAATTAGAGAAACTTGCCTCCTAATTAGTTCAAAGTTCAAACTTAAGAATTCTCGTATGGAAAATAGTAACAATCAAACTTTCTGAGATAATATATGCATCTTTTTTTAAGTGTTGAAACTTGAAAGCTTCATGAAAGCCAACTTGGCTTGAAAAAGAGCTGAATATTTCAAAAAATTCAGTTTTTAAATTTTTAATAGGTTATATTATTTACTTATATTATTTACTTTAAATTTTTAATAGGTTATATTATTTACTTAGATAAATAGTTAGTACCTACCTACCTACCTACCTAAGGTCTCCACCACCATAAAAAAAATTTTACCTATATAATTAAGTGTTGTTAAGACAAATCTTCCCAAATATTTAATGGTTAAAAAATGGAAATTTGCAGATTATTCCTGCAACTCCCACACCTCCATAAAATCCAAGAATCCTATGGTACCATTTTTCGTAATATATTACAAGAATTATAATTTGCAACTAAACCTATATTTAACAAATAACAATTTAGGTAGCAATATATCACCCGGAGCCAGACCATGGAGCTGTATTTTCAAGGTTTCTGGCTCTGGCTCTGGCTCTGGCTCCAGGTAAGCAAAATTCCCTGGTCCACCGACTCCGGCTCCGAAACCCTGGTTTTACGGCTTACCTTGGCCAGAGACCAAACTATTACAAGGGTTTTACGGCTTACCTTGGCCAGAGACCAAACTATTACAAGGGTCTTACGGCTTACCTTGGCCAGAGACCAAACTATTACAAAGGTCTTATGGCTTACCTTGGCCAGAGACCAAACTATTACAAGGGTCTTATGGCCTCCCTTGGCAAGAGACCAAACATGAAAACAGTACAGGATTCGAAACTCCAAGCACTCCAGATCTACCTGTGAAGGAGTAACATTTACTCTACCAAAACTATGGGTATTGATTAATCTGAAGTGGTGGGGGTTTGAATACAATACAAACTCATTTAACTAAACAACACATGGAAGTACATTTCAATTAACTCACCAATATAGAATCTATTTAAAACATAGTTGACAAAACATCACAAAACAATATTAGTAAACAAGTACAGGGTGTCCCAGAATTAACTATCTATTTCAATGAAATCAGACAAATTTTTTAAAAACACACTTTTATTTATGTTTATCATGTTTAATGTGTGTTAAAAATGTATAAATTTCTAAATTTTTTTCATAATTTTATTTTCAGAATTTTTTTCATTATCTGGTCCAATGAAAGACCGTCTGAAGTCATAGAATGGCAAAGAGACTCTCCAAAAGTTAACGTGTGGCTTGGAATGACCAAATCCAAAATTTATGGCCCATTCTTCTTTGCGGAAGCAACTGTAACAGGTACCATCTACCTTGATATGCTTCAGCAGTTTCTCGAACCACAGCTTCTTGATGATGGCATTCTTGATAATGTTGTGTTTCAACTAGATGGAGCACCATAAATTTTGGATTTGGTCATTCCAAGCCACATGTTAACTTTTGGAGTCTCTCTGCCATTCTATGACTTCAGACGGTCTTTCATTGGACCAGATAATAAAAAAATTATGAAAATAAAATTATGAAAAAAATTTAGAAATTTATACATTTTTAACACATATTAAACATGATAAACATAAATAAAAGTGTGTTTTTAAAAAATTTGTCCGATTTCATTGAAATAGATAGTTAATTCTGGGACACCCTGTATTTAAAAACTGGTGATTTATAAAACTTACACAAGTAATGAGCAAAGTTAAAATGCTTAATAATTTTACTTTAATTCCATTAATTTCCTATACCTGAGGGGAGTCAAACTGATTGACATAACTTTGACTAAACTCAAAAGTGAGAAGTTGGCCTCTTGAACTTTTATATTTAAATAGGTCTTGAGTAACCTCATATATGGTGCCTATATTTCTTAATTAAATATAAATTATTAATTTATTGAATTAAATAACTAAAAAATTGCCTCAGGAATGGTGACATAGCCTATTGGGAAAGGAAATAATTGCCATACAATAGAACCCAATATGTAGGCATTAGGTCCACATAACAAGAAAAACATATTTCATATCAAAATTTTCCATTGCTGATGCATGAAAATTACTTCAACTCATCTCGGAGTTGCTTAGTTTCAAGCAATGCTTTAAGCAAGGGAGAAGTGCTCTGGCTTCTTACAAAAATATAAATTAACCCACATTCCATTTAATGAATGTAATATAAACCGTTATTATTTTAAATTAAAACTAATTTAAATTGCAAACTACCCAAATCCAGAAACTAAATTGCTGTGCTTAGTCCTAGCTTTTTAAACAAATTCAAGGTAGCTAAACTTAGAGCTAGTAAATTTATGTTAAAACTTCTTATTTTAGATGGTACACAGTTACCTTTTTGAATGAGAGAAGTAATGACTGACACATTCCTTTGGGCTACTTCACAGTGAAGAAAACAAGCAAGTTCACATCCTTCTGAAGCCATATCTGAAGGATAATACTCAAGACCTCAGGTATATCAGAGAAATTAAAGTTTTAGGGTTTAAACTTGCAAATAATTTCAATTTAGGCCCAGCTGTTTAAGCTATAGTAAGATGAAGTCATTATTCATGAAAATTACATTTCTAAATTAATAAACATTAACTGTGGCCCATGTCAAGAGTCCACAAACTTCTTCAGTCATGCCTTCCTAAGGTAAAAGAAAGAGAAATAAATTAATGTTCCCATTCCTTCTAATCATACAACTGGTACAGTACATAATGTCATGAATGATTTAATTTTAAAAAGTATAAATTTTTATATATATAAATTTTTATATTATATATATATATATATATATATATATATATATATAAAATGGGTGTGCCATAAAAAAAGGCTACAATTTAAAAAGGTTATAAAATCAACATTTGCCACTTAATTTTAATAAAATTTCTACACAATAAAACATGTATTTATCTATATGCAAACAAGTTTTCAGACTAAAATATCAAATAATTCAAATTCTATCAACATTTAATGAAAGAGTATGATTTTTCTACTTAACATGCAAAAATTATTAAACCTTTTTAATTTTTTTTTTTATAAAAATAATTTTTTATGTAAAATTTATCTGAAATTATTAAAAAAATTCTTCATCATGCTTTCCTTCCATTTCAACAACTTTTTTTATTCTTCGCCCGATTCACTTGTTCCTGTGGAAGCTCTTCCCATTTTTTAATGATGATCTCACGTAAATGAGTGACATCTTTTATCCTCGTCCCATAGACTCACTCTGCTAAGTTCTCCCATATTCCAGCCAAGAATAAAAAATGTTAGTGAAATGGAAGGAAAGCATTTCGAACAATTTTTTAATAATTTCAGGTAAATTTTACATTAAAAATTATTTTTATAAAAAATATTAAAATGGTTTAATAATTTTTACATGTTAAGTAGAAAAATCATACTCTTTCATTAAATGTTGATAGAATTTGAATTATTTGATATTTTAGTCTAAAAACTTGTTTGCATATAGATAAATACATGTTTTATTGTGTAGAAGTTTTATTAAAATTAAATGGCAAATGTTGATTTTATAACCTTTTTAAAATGTACCCTTTTTTATGGCACACCCATTATATATATATATATATATATATATATATATATATATATATATATATATATATAAAGTTTCAGGGGCACAAAGTCAACATTTGTCACAAGAACCATGACTAGCTTAAAAGTTGGTGCTGATATCACAGAACTCTGGTCGACAAATTTTTGGGTAACTTTTCTACCATGAGCTCTCAGTAAATCTTTTATTTCATCAGCCAATCATATCAAATTGTTTTCTTTATGTAGCCATGATACAGTGTTAAGGGAAAAGAATCCCTTTTAATAAACCTGTTTCATAGTTGTAAATACTTTATGTACAAATTAATTGCATTTTCATTTAGACTTTTTGGCAGGTTGTTGGGAAGTACATCCAAATCTGTAAGTTGATAAAAAAAACTTGGGCAATAACAAAGAAGTGCCCCAAGTAGACCAAGAACTGTATGTGTTCCCCATTCTCTGAGATAGCTAAACAAACCAAATTATATGTAAAAGTTCACTTTTATACTTGTTGCCTGAGTAAAGCTGCCAAATATCCCAGGATAATACCTTGTTAATCATTATACTTATTAACAACTTACCAGTAGAAATATGCAAGACTAAGATGAACCTATTGGTGCTGTGAAGTTTTTCACAAACTCCCCAACCCTGACTTTTAAGTCTATCTGGTTCTTCTCACAAGTTTCTCTCTCTCAAAAAAAAAATTAAGTACTCTGGATCTTGTTTGATCCTGGAATACTAAGGCCTATTAAAAGGTTATGAAACCAGAGTAGACTGCCAGATAGGCCAAGAAAGATAAACGTGTCCTGTTGGAAGCCAAGGGAGTTTGGAAAGCCTTTGAAGTTATGATGTTAAGTGCTCTAGCTGTAATCCTTGGCCAATGTACAATAGGAATAAAGACTTGTTCATAATTCTTGTTCCTAGTTATTATGGTAGTGTCATTTGTATTTCACCATCATTATTAAAAGTGTACACACACACACACACACATGTAAAAATGAACACAATGAACAATTCCTATACCATCATTATATGGATTCATTGTCTTCATGCAGTAGCGTCGGTAGGGGTGAGTTGAGCCGCCAATTTACATATTTCTATGCCACACCTATAATACCTATCATACATGTCTGATGGTTTCATGGAAGGATAGTTACTAAATGATTTATACTATGCTGTAGGGGTGATAGGCTAATTCTAATATTAATCATAAAAATGGAAAAAGTATGTGGCTCACCGTATACTCCAGGTCATGGGGTGAGTTGAGCATGGTTTCGTTTGTGAGAGAGTAACTTTTTAAAACTAAAATTAGCTAACACTAGGAAGACTAGCTACATAACTATTAACATATTCATAGCTATGTAACATATATTGTTTGTCTATTGTTTCTTGACCTTTTTGTAGGCCTGGAAAGAATGGTCCAGGCCTACAATATGGAAAGGTGTTGTCCCCTTCAGCTTTATAGGACCACAGAAGACATATGTCAGGTCAACCTTTTCATCAATGTCATCCCGCACTGGCCAGTCGTATTTATCATCAACACTTCTTTTGAGAAACTTAAAAGTTAAACAGTTCTTAGAACATTTTAACACTCTCCCTATGTAACATGCATCACCATAGTCCACTGCATAGTATTTTTCGATGCTTATGTTTTTTAATTTCTGCTGTTCTTCATAGTTTTTCTGATCAAACATCACTACACTTTTCAGTTCCTCACCATCATCATCTGCATCTTCTGAATAAACTGATACACTGTCCACATCATCACTGCCTTCTGAATCGGTGCCACTAATGCTTGGCTCCTCTGTTGGCACAGTCTTTTGTTTCTTTTGAGCTGGCTCCTTGCTTATAACCTTTTTTGCTTTCTGAGCTCTCTGCCTTTCCTTTTCTTCAATCTCTACCAAGTACTCTGCATCTGTTATCACTCTGCTGTGGAAGTCTAATGCCCATCGAGTTGGCTTTACTTGTGCTTCTGGTGTTGAGCTGACAGGTCTTATGAAAGCATCCGCCATCAGTTGCTGGAAAGATCTGCTGGTGCCAGATGTTGAAGGAAGAGGCTCTGCAGGACAACTTGGTTCAGGAGTTTTCCTTGGAGTTGCAGGCTGAGGAGGAACAGTTGGTGGATCATGGACAGCTTTGTACAGCTCAAGCAATTCAGGGTTGAACTTGCTAGTGGGGTAGGGTCATTCTCTGTCAGATCAACCAGTGCCTAACACCCTCATCTCTCAGAATTTGCTGAAATTTGGTTTATAGGGAGTTTGTGGGCCCTGAATCCATTTCTGAAATTATAAGGTCAATCCGACCAACGGTTCAAGAGATATGACCTCGGGAAATTTGAGGTCACTTGCGAGGTCACTAACATTTGGCGACCCATAACTTGGGTAATAATGGTCACAATTATATAAAAGTATATATATTTAGAATCAGAAAACGACAAGGAATCCAAATATGCAAGTTTTAGAACTCTAGGTTGAAAAATAAAAGTGTTACACTGTAACCAAAATTTGAGGTCACGATTTGACCTCTGGGGTATCAAATGAGAATTTTTTTTTTACATGTAAAAAATGAAGGCATAGGCATTGGCTATTAGAATCAGCAAAAAAAAAGTTTGTTTATGTAGTATTTTTCAGTAACTAACATATAAGTGAACACCATATTCATAAGTTGTGCGTCAATTTCTACCTATTTTTTCACACTTAAGCTCATAATTTGACCTATAGAAATTAAAATTACATTTTTTTCTAGATATAAAAACAAAGGCAAAAATGTAAAATTGTATTTCACTGCTAATCTACACTGGCAATAATAGTATAATAGTAAAAGGGGAAGACCTACTTAGAGGATTCATGTGCTAGCCTAATACAATTTTTGCATGCTCGATGCTCTCATCAATTTCTTTTTGTGGAAAAAATGTATGAATTCTGCTGCCTCCTCTTAGGGTAGGACAACTCATTACAGTTAATATATGATGTCCTGGCACTGCACATGAATCCTTGTTTGATGGATAATAATAGCACTTGATCCTGATGACCAGAGGGATGTAGAAAGTTCACAGTGAAATCATCAAACTCTTCACAATATTCCTCCCAATTCCATACCAAACTTGCATGTCATAAATGCAGCCAACATACTCTCCTGGTTGACACATTTTAGGTTACCAAGCATTGCAGGTTCATTAGTAAAATGACTTTTCCTTATTCTTTCTTTTCTCCAAGCCACTTGAAATGGGATACACCATCAGTTCTTGTTTAGGGGAACAAATCTATGATTTCTGAGTTACAGGAATAGCCCTACTATCCTTGAATCGATGTTCCAACCGTTATTCTGCATCTTTCAAATCAGCTGTAGTTACAAAGAAAAAATTTATCTTCTTGCTCAAGTTTTCTTCACAAAACTGAAACATGTGTTCTGGTGTAAGAATTTGCCTCTCAGTAGTCTCTGCAAACTGGCACGAGCAGTAGCTCTTTTCACGTTCCTCCAATCCCATCACATGCATTTTTGCCATGGGATGTAGCAAAGAAGTGCCATTCACAAGACAGACCAAAATCCTCTTCATGGTAACAGAGATTTGTGAAGTTGTATCTGTTCTTATATTGGCCAGCAACATCCATCTGAGAAATAGTGCACCTTCTTCAATTGTGGGCATCTGAATTTAACATATGTCATAAGCTTCAATAGAATGAGAAACCATTATAGTGTTGTGTTTTAGTGATGCAGATAAGAAAACAGACACTAAAATGGCTAAGTTCCTGGTCTGCAGATGATCTATAATAGATGACAAAAGGGTGAACTGTACACTGTGAATTGTCCCAGTGAAACCCTTGGGCAGCATCCTGGACAATGAAAGAATAATTCTCAGAGAAATCACCTACTATAACTACCTCGCTCTGAGGTGGTAGTGTTTCTTTCAACTGCTTGAAGTACTGTGATTGTTGCTGAGCAACAAAGTGATGATGAACCATGCGGGATATTTCATGCTTAGGGATGATAAGTATTCATGAAGTGGCTCCACCTTATCAACCATTGTACAACGGTCAACAGTCAACCCATGCTTGTAAGATATTTCATTTGGAGCTGATTTCACACTGTCAAGTAACTCAGAAAAATCCAGGACACCTCTTCTCTTGGGCAATCATTGCAAAGTGCATCATGCAAGTCTCTCTTTCTGTACTGCAGGACACTGTAATCCATAAGATCCTGTATGAAAGACCTCTTTCTCCCAATGCAGCCAGCTGCAATTTGGATTTTGATGGTATGTGCAGACACAGACAGAATGAGTCCCACCACTACCGGCAAGCACACAATATGATGGCCGTAATTTGCAAATGTGGAAAATCCTATTTTGGGATTCTTTTCATCATTTTTATATAGTTCAAACATCTCTCTTAAATTCCCGAGGACCAATCGTTTTTGCACCTTCATTGCACCTTCAGCACTGATAACTTTCACGCAATCCTTTTGGCCAGGACACATACGACTAACCTCTTCTGACTCATAGAATCTTCTAACTATATCTTTGTGTTCTTCAGATATCACTTTTCCTTTGCTCATTAGTGGAATCTTCGGAAGGATTCCATGTTCTGATTTAAGTGAACAGCTTCTTTTCACCATGTATGTTGTAGTTTGAAAAAACTAGCTGTTTTTTCAATTGTGTATGGTGAGAGTGTCAATATTTGTAGTTTGTGATGGTGACATTTGCTCTCCAGGAATGACTGTTTCAATTCATTCATTAATTTGTCTAGATGTTTTTCAGATTTAGTTTCAGGTTTTGAAGTATCACTTACCTCCTCGGTAATTTGAACACCATAACTGAGTTCTAGCCTCTCCTTCAGGTGTTTCTGAGCAGATGATAGCTTACCACGAGCCTTGCGCTTTTTCTGGCTTAATGACAGCCCTTCTGAAAAGAACAGAAAAAAAGGTTTCACACCTGAATATTAGTAATTAAATATTAATTATAGTACCTTAAATGCTATATAATTGGCTATATAGTAGATCAAACAGACCTTGTAGTAAAGTATAAGTTATTATATTAATTTATTACTTACTTTTTTTAACTGGTGTTTGGTCCAGAAATGCTAGAACTGGTTCAACTGAAGTTGAAGGATTTTCCTTTATCAAGCAATCACTGTCATTGTCCAGATCTTGAATTGAAGAGATGTTACTCAAGCCACTGATAGTAGATGATTCATTTGAATCCTGCTCAGACTCGTTGTTTTCAGTGGTACTAAGTATAGTGGGGTTTTTCATTATCAGTGTCCAGCAGTTCACACACAACAATGAGTCTTTTTTCACTCTTCCAGCACATTTTTCAACAAGTACATCAGTCACTTTTCTAAGATTGATTGTTATGCGTTTCTTGTGTTTTTGAATAGGGTCCTGGCAGTATTTCAAGTGCCGAACCATTGTATTTTGATCTGTAAAGATATAGGATTTACAATTAGGTAATATATATTTTTTAGAAAATATATAGCTATACACACTTAATATTTTAGGCCTTGATAGTCTCTGAGGCTCATTAAAACACCATACCCACCAGCCACCCACAGTGCTGGCTGGAACTGTACTAACCTGTAGACAAGGAATTTTGCAACTATCTGTGTTGATTCTGCACTTAGACAAGTAGCAACATGTTTCAACAGGTTTGTTTAGGCTACACAGTAGCTTAGTCTTCCCCTTTCACTATTATAACTATTATTGCCAGTGTAGATTAGCAGTGAAATACAATTTTTATTAAATTCTTGGAACTTGAGGTCAAATTGATAGCTAAGATATAAAAATTCCTTGAAATGACAAGCAATTTATAAATATAGTGTTCACTTATAAGTTAGTTACATGAAAAGTACCAACATAAACAAACTTTTTATGATTGTTTCTATTAGTCAAGAACTCTGACTTTGTTTTTTATATCTATAAAAAATGTAATTTTAATTTCTATAGGTCAAATTATGAGCTTAAGTGTGAAAAAATAGGTAGAATTGACACACAACTTATGAATATGGTGTTCACTTATATGTTAGTTACATGAAAAATACTAACATAAACAAACTTTTTTTGCTGATTCTAATAGCCAATGCCTATGCCTTCATTTTTTACATTTAAAAAAAAAATTCTCATTTGATACCCCAGAGGTCAAATCGTGACCTCAAATTTTGGTTACAGTGTAACTTTTTTATTTTTCAACCTAGAGTTCTAAAACTTGCATATTTGGATTCCTTGTCGTTTTCTGATTCTAAATATATATACGTTTATGTAATTATGACAATTATTACCCAAGTTATGGCTCGCCAAATGTTAGTAACCTCGCGAGTGACCTCAAATTGCCCGAGGTCATATCTCTTGAACCGTTGGTCGGATTGACCTTATAATTTCAGAAATGGATTCAGGGCTCACAAACTCCCTATAAACCAAATTTCAGCAAAATATGAGAGATGAGGGTGTTAATTTCAATTTTTTTTGGTTGATCTGACAGAGAATGACCCGGTACTTAGTTGGGTCTACTGGGTACAACCCAGTTTTCTGAAAGGCAGTGGTGATATTCTTCATTGAGAAGCATTCGTCCCACACTTCCCCAACTAAGTCCACGAACTCCGCCTTCGTCATCCTTCTGGCAAAGTGTGAGGCTTGCCATGCTGCAATCCTGGCATCCCATTTCACTTTCATGGGGCGGAAACAACATACGTCAAGTGGTTGCAACATGTCTGTGGTGTGGGGTGGAAGCTTTATTATTGTGACACCCTGTGTTTGTGCCTTATTTATTACTGCAGAGGTTAGGTGAGTGGCATGCCCATCATACACCAACAGCAGCGGTCGCTGTGTCACTTTCTTGCAGAACACCTCAAACCATGCAGCAAACACCTCACTCACCATCCACCTATTGTCCGAGAAGGCATAATGCATCCCAGGGTAAGGCATAGACCCTCGCCATGTGCTCCAGAACTTCTTGCCTTTGAAGACAATGAATGGTGGGAGCTTCTCTCCAGCAGCAGATATTTCAGCCATGACTGTAGTTGCTTCCCTGCCGGAGGTTGCCGTTACACGTGATGCTTTCTCACCTGCAGGTGAAATGATTTTTGTCTTTTGTGGGTCAGTGAACAAACAGGTTTCATCAATATTCCATACACATTCTGGGCGCCCTTCAATGTTTAGGTTCCTCATTTGTTTTTTGACATTGTTAAAATACTCATAAATTATTTCTGGGTTACTAGCTGCTGTTTTTCTAGTTTTCTCCAGAGCTGAAGGAATCTTAACTGAGAGTCCATACCTCCTCATGAAGCCTGTGAGCCAGTCATCCCCAGGCAAACCATCCTTGAATTTGCAATATTTACGTAAGTGATTGCCAACAGTAGTGTCACTATCGATGTTGGACTTCACATAGCTCTGGACGATGGTTTGCACTTCCTTCCTCATTTGCCCAAATCCCCATTGGGCTTTGATCTTTATGCATTGGGCAAGCTCCTGTTCAGCCTCACGAGGAAGACACAGTTGGCCTCCCGATTTCTTTGAGGGTGAAGAGCGTGGCTCAGGTCTGTCCAACCTTCTCTGAAGAGTCATCCTATCCACTTTGTATTGCGCAGCAGCTGCTCTGACACTAAAGCCATCATCTTTCACAGCTTTAATTGCAGCACTGAGCTTATCTTTATGAACTGGATCTCTTTTTCTCTGGTAAGTGCGAGGCATTTTGCCTTTCTTACTGTGCACTGCACCAAGCTAGCTTATTTGCATAGAAAACAATATATCTGCAAAGAAAATAAATGCATTAACATCATAATGGCATCCAAACTGGGATTTTTGTAACTGAGAAACATAGGCTCAACTCACCCCATGGTACCAGAAATGCTTGGGGTGAGTTGAGCCATTACCAAAGTCAACACCAACTTAATGTTTGGACTGATATACCATTTTGGCTCCTAAAATTTAATATAAACCTTTCCCTACATTCACTTCAAATTTCCAGACAGTGACATTGAAAATAGTGTTGCCAGGCAAATTTGAAAAAAATATTGTTTTTCTGGCTCGAAATGTTTTTGAGGTGCAAAACTATAGGATCACTTTGAGCAGGCAGTCGGGGGTGCTCAACTCACCCCTACCGACGCTACAGCAATACCTTGCACAGCGCAGTTAAGTGGTTCCGGAATTTGTCCATGCTGTCCAAAACCGCACTGTTCAAAGCATTAGAAATTAGAAAACAATTTATGAAAATTGCGCGCTAAATTTTAAAAAATTGACGAAAATACAAACTCTGCTACAACAAAACCTGCGCTAATCAAAACCGCGCTGTTCAAGGTATTACTGTACTTATGTTTGTATGGTTTTTATGTTTGAATGTTCATTTTTACATAAGAAACCAAATTCGCATGAGTTTTGGATAGAATTTCGATTTGTACTTCTTTATTCATTACTGTATTTCTCTAATTCATCTTTTCTAAAAATGACGTATACTGTACATATGGCATAATTTGAATAACTATGACATCACATTTTCCCGTCATTAATTTCCCTTCATCATATCTCTAGTATACAATATATGAAAATTCTTTAACATAATAATAAAAACTGCACTCTATAAGTATAACTATTATACTGCCCAACAAAAAAAAATTTTTTTGCTGCTGATTTAATTCTAAGACCTGTTTCTGGATAATATTGATGTGCTGATTTCAAAAATCACCTTAGATTTTGTCCATCACATCAGGTTTTCGTGCAATGCAATATGCCTATTTTGCAGGGCTGTGGAGTCGGAGTCGGTCAATTTTGAGTGGAGTCGGAAGTGCATAGTTGGATGGAGTCGGAGTCGGTGCAAATCCTTCAATTATAACCATAGCAGCCTAGGCCTAGGCCTAGCTCAATTTTATGAATAAAATAGATTTAACTTAATGTTTTAATATATAATATAATATATAAATAATATATAATATATAACATATAAATATATAAATATAAATAATATATAAATATAGTTGCTTATAATTAATAAGGATTATAATTAATTAATTAACATAATTAATTAATTAACATAATTAATAAGGAAATTTAAAAATTTTGTACTAGCAACCCTAAATCTTTTTCAGATTTTTAGATTTCAATTTGATAATTTTGATAAGTATCACTGAAAGATGATTTAATGGAAGCGATCCTTTTTTTAAGAACAAATTCAGTTTAGGTTAGTACATTTTGTTACGGATGTTTATAATAATACAAAAACATCTTATTAATTTGCTAAACCAATAATAATCTTATTTTGTTTAAGTTTCAATGTTTGTATTTTGGGATTTATTGTAACTTTTGAATAAAGAGAAAAAAAGCCATTAAGGCATAGTTACAGCCACTAAGTAACCTGATGAGTCATGTGGTGGTGATGAAATGCCTTGTTTATGAATCTCCATTGGCCTAATAAAGCTAATCATAATCAATTTGGCCTTAACATTCCATCAGAGTCGGAGTCGTAATTATACAAGTCAGATTTCTGGAGTCGGAGTCGGAATGTTAAAATTTTTGGAGTCAGAGTCGGAGTCGGCAAATTTTATCACTGACTCCACAGCCCTGCTATTTTGGGTGATTCATGAAGGGCACTTATCAAAATTGATGATTTCTGAGACCTGTTAACAGCTGTTTTGCTGTTAAAATTTTATCTGTGGAATATGCAAATCTGTGCATTAAATCTAAAGGTCATGTACCGGGTGTCTCAAAATAGATGGAACCCATTGACATGATGATAATTTATTACTCAGAAAATAAACTCCAAAAAAGATTACATTTCCTGGAAGCTGATATGATAACAATTAAAAACTGAAGATTTGAGGTCTCTAGATCAAAGGATACATTTATTAGAGCACATGTTCCAAATGACCGCCGTTGCGCTGCAGACACACTTGAAGCCGACGAGCGAAGTTGTTAATCACCCTGACACCCTGCACAGAGTGCAAGGGCCTCTGAAGCACCTCGTCTGGGGCTTGTGTACCCCAGAACACATTGTTCTTGCTATTGACATACCCACTGAGCAAGAAGTGTGCTTCGTCGCTGAACCAAACATCATCAAGAAAGTCAGGATCCTCTTCGATCTTGTTCTCGAACCACCGGCACATCACAACACGTTTTGCCATGTCGCTGGTGTGAGTTTATGCTTGATCTGGATCCTGTATGGGTACAGCTGAAGATCCTTGATCAAGATTCTTTGCACTGACGCACGTGAAAGACCCAGATCTTGGCAACATCTTCGGATTGACTTTTTCGGACTCCTTCCGACAGAATCTCTCACCGCATTCACATTGTCAGGAGATCTTGCAGTCACCTTCCTGCCAGATCTGGGTGTTTCTGCTTTCTTGTTGAGATTGTTTACTGATCCTGTGGCTTGAAATTGTGTGCCCAACGATAAATTTGGCTTTTCTGGGGATAATTGTTGAAGTTGAACTTCCTGCGAAATTTTGCTTGCACAGTTTTGAATGATTTCGTCTCCAAATAAGTAGTGACGCAAAAAATCTTTTCCTCCTTTGTCAAAGGCATTTTGATTGATAATTATTAGTTGTTATCGTCTCCTCTCTTCAAATCTGAGAAAATAGAACGAGAACATTAATATTGGCAGAATTATTAGCAGTGACATGGGTTGCATGTATATTGAGACACCCTGTACTACATATTAAACTGATGAAAGATCCACAGTTCAGTAACTCAATGACAGAAACAAAGGCAAGAGCTTGGAATGCTTTTGTGGCAGTAGTTAAGAACTTCCTAGGAAACAAAAAGTCTGAAAATTATAAAGATCTTGTAAAGGATTTACTTGTAAACTTTCAGCAATTGGGTTGCAACATGAGCATTAAAGTTCACTATCTCAACAGTCATCTGGATAAATTTCCAGAAAATCTTGGTGATGTTAGTGAAGAGCAAGGTGAAAGGTTCCACCAAGATATCAAAGTGATGGAAGAACGATACCAAGGAAGATGGGATACCCATATGATGGCTGACTACTGCTGGAGCCTGCAGAGAGATTGTCTTGACATCTCTCATTCTAGGAAGTCCTATAAGAGAAAATTTATCAGCACTGAAAAGTAAGAAAACAAGAAAAAGAATGTTAAGAAAACTGGTCCCGTGCTTGCTTTAATATGGATTCATTTTTTGCTTATTTAAACACTTTTAATCACTTTGTGTGTCAATATTACCATTGTATATTAAAGTTCACTCCCTGCACAATTGTTTACTTTTCCATGCTGATTCTGAGTATGTAAAAACTTTTTTTTTAAAAGAAAAAAAATTGGGCATAACCCTGCCAAAATGCGATATCTCCAAAATATCCGTATTTGATTGCTCGAAAACCTGATGTGATAGTCCAAAAACTAAGGTGATTTTTTAAATCAGCACACCAAAGTTACCTAAAAACAGGTGTTAGAATTAAATCAGCAAAATTGGTGTTGGGCAGTGTTATTCAACCATATTCCCCCACCCCATACACCCATGTTCCTTCTTGACCTTTATCTTTTGTTAATTTTATTAATTATTCATTCAGCTACCTATTGTCAACCTATTGTGTGACTACCAATATGTGTACAATAGTTTAGGCATTCGTACATGTCCACTGAGGATGTACATAATTACCTTACATGTAAGTACATTCACATGTATTCTTTTTACTCTTTCTTTTAAGTGCATTCACCTCTTGCAATTAACTCAAAAATGCTTATGCAAGTATACGCAATTCGATAACACAGCAAAAGTGGAAGCTTCTAAGATAAAAATCTCCTTTCGCTCTGATCCAAATTTATAAAAAAAATTATCATGCATTATGTTAAATCATGTGTGTCATGTATATATAAATATATACCATATGTGCCCATGTACTCTGTGTTGTACTAATAACCATATATAAATATAAAAAACACTAAGAATTGTAAGTGACTAATGTAATTGATGTACCATACTTTAAAATAAAACTGTACGGTAATTAATGATAATAATTTAAATGTAATTAATGTACTTTAACAATAATAACTTAATATCAAGAAATTAATGCATTTTAATAACAATAATTAATGATAATAAGTGAATGTGAATTAATTGGTAATTGTAATCATAATTGTAATGAACCAAAAGTGCAGCGTACTCAGTGATGTACTTAGATTGTACTCAACGCACGACCTGACATTATGTCGCCATTTAGGAATGTATACGTGGCGATATTGTTATTATTATTTTTATTATTATTTTTCCATTATGATAAATTTTGATGTCATCAATTATTTGGCAAAGTAGAAAGCACTTGTTCTTTTTAAAAATTTCTTAATCATTTTTAGATTTAGCTTAATAATGAATCCTGAGTAACTTTTGCCATGTCATGTTTTGTATACATTCTCTCTTCGTTATAAAAGATGAAGTCATGTCCTGCCTAAGCATTTAATTGTAAATCTTAAACCTTTAATTTTTACTCATATGCATATTTTAGTGTAAAGATGCACAGTTCAATTTCAACTTTTAGTTAACTTGGCAGATCATGATAACATCAGATCTGAAAATACACAGTTTAAGATAAAAATATGGCTTCATCTTCAAATATCTTGTTTATTCATTTAAACCTTACCACAGCTAAAAGATTTACTTTATTTTCAAATATTGTGCAAAAATAATGCAGCCTCTTCAACATTTAATAATGATGATGTTAGTAGAATCAGGGTATATAAACCCAACCAATTTCTTCCATGTTTATTCTGATACCAACTACGAGGCTGAGCATTACCTGTAACATTGTAGCAGTAAATTACAATAAAGAAAAAGACTATCTTCTCCTTCAAGCTGTGCTCTCTTCAGGAAACTTAGTCATTAGAATCTCCTGATATGTTACAAGAATCGGGGAGAAACCTCAAGAATTTAATAAGCCTCTCAGAATCCTCCAAGCCACTAAAGAAGAACTCGGAGAGTAGTATAGAAGAAACTACTGCAAGTAACAGATCCGTTGCTGCCTCCTAACCAGAACCCCCATCGACTTCGAACCAACTCAGGGCCATAGACAGAGGGGTTAACAGTCTGGCAACCCTTTAACCAAGATAAGAAACTGATGACCCCTGCATCCAGGATTCTTCCAGTCTTCCAGACCCTGTAAATCGAAGCAACCACAAGCACATAGAAGGATTTTAACAAGTGGCCACTCTTTTGCCAGGATAGAAATTACCCTGCATCAGGATAAAACCAGTTGACCAGTGTGTCACGACTTCCAGTTCGTAACATCCACCCTTGAACCAGTGTGTCACGACTCCAAGTTCTCCATGCCTAGTTTTCATCCAAGAACAAGTAGCCAGCAAGACGTCTTCAGGACACGTCTCTAAGGATTTTGCCATAGAAATTTTGTTAAGTACAGAGTTGATTTTTCCAAGAAATTTGTAAACATTTGAAAAGTCAGTATTATTAACAGTTAATAATGAGTATCAAATCAGAATTTACAAGAAACACAGTGAACATTTCAGACACCAGTGATACATTTTTTTTATTGAAACTAATTTTCACAGAAGTTTATTGTCACAGAAGTTGATTTTCACAGTTATTGTCACAGAGTTATTTTCAGTTATTTTCACTATTATATTCAGTATAGAATAATTTTATTTTATGTACCAAACATAATATTACTGTACCTTCGCATACATTTGAGTGAAATGTTGTTTACATTTTTTTATTTTTGGTTACAAATTTTTTCAAAATATTGAATTGAATTGACTTGCAAATTAAGAAAGAGAGAGTTTATAGAGATTTAGAGAGATAATTGAAGTAGCTTCAAGTCAGTTTTTGTTGCAAATAAGTTGCAAATCATTTTTCAGTTAGTTTCAGTTAACTGGTTGCATCAAAGAGGGTCAACCACCAGAGAGATTTATAGAAATACTTGATAGCACTTCAAGTGCAAGTCAGTCTCAAGTCAGTCAGTCAGTCAGTCTCAAGTCAGTCAGTCAGTCAGTCTCAAGTCAGTCAGTCAGTCAGTCAGTCAGTCAGTCTCAAGTCAGTCAGTCAGTCAGTCTCAAGTCAGTCAGTCAGTCAGTCAGTCTCAAGTCAGTCAGTCAGTCAGTCAGTCAGTCAGTCTCAAGTCAGTCAGTCAGTCAGTCAGTCTCAAGTCAGTCAGTCAGTCAGTCTCAAGTCAGTCAGTCAGTCAGTCTCAAGTCAGTCAGTCAGTCAGTCTCAAGTCAGTCAGTCAGTCAGTCTCAAGTCAGTCAGTCAGTCAGTCTCAAGTCAGTCAGTCAGTCAGTCAGTCTCAGTCAGTCTCAAGTCAGTCAGTCTCAAGTCAGTCAGTCAGTCAGTCTCAAGTCAGTCAGTCAGTCAGTCAGTCAGTCAGTCAGTCAGTCAGTCAGTCTCAAGTCAGTCTCAAGTCAGTCAGTCTCAAGTTAGTCAGTCAGTCAGTCAGTCTCAAGTCAGTCAGTCAGTCAGTCAGTCTCAAGTCAGTCAGTCAGTCTCAAGTCAGTCAGTCAGTCAGTCTCAAGTCAGTCAGTCAGTCAGTCTCAAGTCAGTCAGTCAGTCAGTCTCAAGTCAGTCAGTCAGTCTCAAGTCAGTCAGTCAGTCTCAAGTCAGTCAGTCAGTCTCAAGTCAGTCAGTCAGTCTCAAGTCAGTCAGTCAGTCAGTCTCAAGTCAGTCAGTCAGTCAGTCTCAAGTCAGTCAGTCAGTCAGTCTCAAGTCAGTCAGTCAGTCAGTCAGTCTCAAGTCAGTCAGTCAGTCAGTCTCAAGTCAGTCAGTCAGTCAGTCTCAAGTCAGTCAGTCAGTCAGTCTCAAGTCAGTCAGTCAGTCTCAAGTCAGTCAGTCAGTCTCAAGTCAGTCTCAAGTCAGTCAGTCAGTCTCAAGTCAGTCAGTCAGTCTCAAGTCAGTCAGTCAGTCTCAAGTCAGTCTCAAGTCAGTCAGTCTCAAGTCAGTCTCAAGTCAGTCAGTCTCAAGTCAGTCAGTCTCAAGTCAGTCAGTCTCAAGTCAGTCAGTCAGTCAGTCAGTCTCAAGTCAGTCAGTCAGTCTCAAGTCAGTCAGTCAGTCAGTCAGTCTCAAGTCAGTCAGTCAGTCAGTCTCAAGTCAGTCAGTCAGTCAGTCAGTCTCAAGTCAGTCAGTCTCAAGTCAGTCAGTCAGTCAGTCAGTCAGTCTCAAGTCAGTCAGTCTCAAGTCAGTCAGTCTCAAGTCAGTCAGTCAGTCAGTCTCAAGTCAGTCAGTCAGTCTCAAGTCAGTCAGTCTCAAGTCAGTCAGTCTCAAGTCAGTCAGTCTCAAGTCAGTCAGTCTCAAGTCAGTCAGTCTCAAGTCAGTCAGTCTCAAGTCAGTCAGTCAGTCAGTCAAGTCAGTCAGTCAGTCAGTCTCAAGTCAGTCAGTCAGTCAGTCAGTCTCAAGTCAGTCAGTCAGTCAGTCTCAAGTCAGTCAGTCAGTCAGTCAGTCAGTCTCAAGTCAGTCAGTCAGTCTCAAGTCAGTCAGTCAGTCTCAAGTCAGTCAGTCAGTCAGTCTCAAGTCAGTCAGTCAGTCAGTCTCAAGTCAGTCAGTCAGTCAGTCTCAAGTCAGTCAGTCAGTCTCAAGTCAGTCAGTCTCAAGTTTCCAGTCTAATTACAAACTACAAAGGTCATTGCCACTACAGATTCTGCCACAGAGCAAGAGGATTTAAGCTTAGTGACTGCACAGCATATTAGAAACTAAAAAGGTTGCTCTAAGCAAAGTAAATGTTAAAATTGAGGCTCTTATAGAGGAGGATGAAATAGGGTAATTCCAGCTCAATTGGTACAGGGGTGGTCAGGTGACCATCTCCGATTTTCTTCAAATTTTCAGGGTTGATTCATACACCATTCACTAGCTTAAATCTAAAATTTTAGCTTCCTCAGTCAAAAACTTTTAATTTTATGGTCGCTTAAACGGCCCCCACCTTCGACAAAAAATGCCCATATTGGGCTTGATCAGCCAATGCCTTCATTTTGAGAGGCCTTGAAAAGTGTCTTCTAATAGTAGAAGCTTCAAATTTGTCATGCCAATACAACTTCTGGTGGGCTTTCCAATTTTGCAAGCAAAAAAGCTGTGGAACAAATAGTTTCTAAGTTACAAGGGCTTAAATATGGCTCCATTTTGAAGCTTGCATCAATTCCTCCCACTTTTACAACTACCATTTTCAAAAGTTTTAGTTCTACATCAATCACAGCTGTTTTAATACTCCTAATAGTCTCTATGGGTTGTAAATTTATGAGTGAAATAAAAAAATAACCAAAAAAGGATTTATTTCTATTTTTAAAAATTTCCAAGTCTATATTTTCACAAAATTTGCAAAATTAACATCAATTTTGGGGCTTAATATAAAGGTGTCCGAAATTAGTCAGGGAGTTGATACTTCTAGTAAAGAAAGATACATATGTGTAAAAAAACATATATTAAGGAATAGATCTCAACTCAACTCCTTCATATAGTTTTGGTGATTCAAAGAAAAGTGCTTTTTGTGAAAAATCTCAAATTTTTACAAAATTTGTAAATTTTTAAATTTCTATTTATGACATTGAATTGTAATTTTACTTCCATTTTATTACTTATTAAGTTGATTTACAATTGTAATAATATGTAAATAAGTCTAAAACACAAGAAATTTAATATGTCTGTCAAAACAACCAGCAACTCGAAGGGCTCTTGGTAGCTCATTTCACTTTGTATATTCTTATAAATGTAAAACATGATGGTTAATCATTAATGTCCAGGCCTATTTTATAGATCATGATCTTTTATTTTCAGAAAATTTAACGAGCAATTAACTTAATTTTACTGCCTGTAATAATGGCTTATTCTAATCAAGAATCAAAGTGCAGCTTTGGTATGTACTTGGATGATCCATGTCATGAACACAGACTCACCATGAAGGTGGGTATGTATACCTTACATGAGCTGACAGATGAAACAAGGAAACTGCTATTGTGGAGAACAAAAGCAACTGTAATCAACCCAAATAGTGCTACTGTATGCTACCACCATGAAAAAATGTTTGGAATGCATTGCCAACAAATGCAACGTAGCTGCCAAGATCCATGGAGAAATCATTGAAAGAAGATAAGTAAGTAAATATAGGTACTAATATATTTATATTTCATAAAGAAGTTTATATTGTAAATTGTAACCTAAATTAGCTATTTAATTTTAATAGGGTAGGCTATATACTGTGCTACTGAATGCATATGTTTTGAATATTTTATGCGAATAGCCTATAACCAAATGTTGAGGTTTTAAAATTATTTTCCAATGTGTTTAGAGTTTACAGTACCCTACTTTATTTGCAGAATCACTACAAATTATTGACAAAGACATAGCAACTAGACTGAATCTGATACCAGGACAGAAACTTTGCTCAACATGCTTCTCTAGAGCCAAGACGATTGAAGATGAAAAAGACTCAGGTAGTGATGAATATGTTCCAGAAGAAATAGTTAAGGAGACATTTGACGAAATGTTAGGTTCACTAGAATGCTCACCCATTAAGTATGTAAGAGCAATAGTCCAGGCAATCTAGAGCAAAAATAGCTTCAACCTGGGCAAAATTGCTTCAGAAGCTTTCTAAACTGTTTCCAGCTCAGGAACCATTGCAGAATAACATATCCAAAATCCGACAAAATTGGACCCCGGGAACACCCCCAAAAATGAAATTCAAAATGGCGGACTGGCAGTTTCCTACGAAATACAATAAATTTTAATTTCGCTTTATAGAGAGTTATGACGTTTTTCTTGATCAGTAAAATGTTTTAAAACATTTTTGTTTCTAAATTAACCTATATGACACTAAAAATTGTATTAGGTGGCTAGTATTAAACTATGACGTCACGTAATGTAAATAAAATATACTGTATGGAGTGTATGTGAGAATGGACATTGCTACATCTTTATAAACTTATATTATATACAACTCTTTAATTCCTACTACCCACTATCAAATCTGCGTATTTGTGCTTGTCATTTTCTTTAAAACTGTTATTATGTACTCCTTTTAAATACTGCAACACAGTTTATTAATTTGTGTTTTCTGTTTCAGACTGACTCGGTGTGCGTCCGCCTTCAAGAATGCAGACCCCTGAAGAATTGTGCGTGATTTGTAAGGAGAAATTGGACAGCGGACAGGAAGTGGTTCACATCTCGCAAAAAGGAGCAGATGGTATAAATGCATCCAGCCACAGCCGTGGAAGCGATGTTGTTGCAACAGCTGGAATAAGTGTTCACGTTGTATGTAGGAAAAGGTTTATGGATAAAAAGACCATTGAAATAAAGAAGCGACAGACCGCAGCCGAGGCAATACCAAGGAAAAGTGCTCATTTTCATGAATACGCATTTTCCAGTGATACTCACTGTTTGTTTTGTGATACCTTTGTGGACTTTTTTTCCAAACACAAACCAAAATCAGAGCATGTCAAAATAAGAACTACAGAGTTCTCCGAAACCATAAAAAGGTGCTGTGAAAGCTGCTGCGATGAATGGTCGTTTAACACTAGAACAGCAAAGCGGTCATTTTGACCGCTTTTTCCAAATTTAATTAGCATATCTTGCTTAATTCGGATTAGTTCGCCGTCATATTCCATGAATGCCTTCACTACACCAATAACCTTTTTGTGGTATAATATGATTCAATATATCTAATTATTTCACAAGATATTCAGCGATATTACTATAACAGCGAAACGGTCACTTTGACCATTTCTCATAAAAGCAATACAGGAGTGCTGTAAAGACTTGTCATAACATGTTCAATCTCGCTGTATGTTGTTGACAACACACGGCGGTTCAGTGTGTGTTGTGCTTCCAAGCTGCAAGCATGTGTGCAAACCCCTCTCTTTCAAATGAAGAAATTCTTCGATGTTTGCAAGCAATTTCAGAATCAAACTCAGAAGGAAGTGATATATCATTGGACAGTGATGATGGTGAAGATGATTATATTCCTCAGGCAGAAAGTTCATCATCTGAGTCAAATGAAGAAAGTGATGACCAGGCACAAACTGATTCAGCTAATAAAACGTTCAATGCTGGTTATGTTGCGGGTGAGTACAATAAATATTTACATCTTTGTCAGTTTCAGTATGGCGATTCGTGCATAAGTTTATTGATGATGATTAGCAATGATTTCGTGTCATATTGTAGAACCATTATGGTTATATATATAAATATTATAATAGCACAGGCCCGTAGCCATGGGGGGGGGCAAGAGGGGGCAAAGCCCACCCTGTAAAACATTCTGCCCCCCCCTGGAAAAACTCGGCACTTTTCACCACTGTTTGCCGAATTGAATTAGAACCATATATATATCTTTATATATATCTTTATATATATATATATATATATATATATATATATATATATATATGATGAATAAAACCACGAAGGAAAGGAAACACAAAATGGTGCTCAAGCGCTTTCGTCTAATGACATCCTCAGGAACACTGAAGTACATAAAAAGGTTAAGCCTATATATAGGTTACAGAAAGAAAAAAAAAAATAAAAAATAAATAACACACACACACACACACACACATATATATATATATATACATACATATCTATATATACAAATACATACATACATACATATATATACAATAAACAGAGAAGTAAAAATAATAAAAAATTAAAAATTAAAACCTTAAAGGATTACCAGTGAGGCGTACAGATTTGTAAGGAAAAATATTGATTTTTAGCACAAGATCAAATGGATTATAAAAATACAAAATTATACTGGAACTCTGCCGGGTTTTAACACAATGCTGCCTATGGTCAGGTTTCGATATATAAAAAAAAAAATAATAATAAAAATAAAATGCCATATTTTCATCAATGTTTCTCCGCGCCCTTAGGATCGCCAGTCCGGAATACATCGATGCCGAATTGGAAAAAATCAACGGTATTGGAAGTGATTTGTGTTATCCATCTGCGTTTATGGAATCTTGTCTCAACAAGGCAAAACGAACTTTCTATCGTGTCAATATTAACACTCGTACTTTGTCAAAAAATATTTTAGTACTTCCATTTTTCCCGGGCTTTTTAGGCATTGCTAATGTACTTAAACTTTTGGATATTAATGTAGTATTTTCATATAACAATATTGTGAAAAATATCATAGTAAAAAATAGCCCTACCAATAATTCAGGCATTATCTATAAAATTGGTTGTAAACACTGTGATTCCTTTTACATAGGTCAGACGGGAAAGGATTTGCACACACGTATAAAACAGCATCAATATTCCGTTAGAACAAGACAGTTGTCCAGTGCCCTTTTTGTCCATTTGTCAGAGTTAGCCCACTGTATTGATTGGAATAATGCTTCAGTTTTATTCCATTCAAGCAACATTGTTAATAGAAATATTCTTGAGTCTGCCATTATTCAACTTTCAAATAACTTCAACATAAGCAAAGGTCTTTTTCAACTCGATCCTGTTATGTTGAATTCCTTTAAAACAGATTTAAATAAGAAGGGTAAAACATTAAATCTTTGGTAAACTTGTCTTCTACTTTATTAACTTTTAATTTGCATTTTATTTTTATATATATATCAAAACCTGACCATAGGCAGCAGTGTGTTAAAACCCAGACAGAGTTCCAGTATAAATTTGTATTTTTATAATCCATTTGATCTTGTGCTAAAAATCGATTAACTTTTAATTTGCATTTTATTTTTATTTTTTATTTTTTTTATATATATCGAAACCTGACCATAGGCAGCATTGTGTTAAAACCCGGCAGAGTTCCAGTATAATTTTGTATTTTTATAATCCATTTGATCTTGTGCTAAAAATCAATATTTTTCCTTACAAATCTGTACGCCTCACTGGTAATCCTTTAAGGTTTTAATTTTTAATTTTTTATTATTTTTACTTCTCTGTTTATTGTATATATATGTATGTATGTATGTATGTATGTATTTGTATATATAGATATGTATGTATATATATATATATATGTGTGTGTGTGTGTATGTATGTTATTTATTTTTTATTTTTTTTTTTTTCTTTCTGTAACCTATATATAGGCTTAACCTTTTTATGTACTTCAGTGTTCCTGAGGATGTCATTAGACGAAAGCGCTTGAGCACCATTTTGTGTTTCCTTTCCTTCGTGGTTTTATTCATCATAAATATTTTTCACGTGTTACCTTCGTGAAATAATTTTCATATATATATATATATATATATTCCTTCATTGTCCCCCCTATCAATTTCTCCGCCCCTCCTACTCATTCGGTCTGGCTACGGGCCTGTAATAGCAACTTACCATTGTGCTTTATTACTTGCAGGAAAGATGGGAGGCTTTATGGGAAGAAAAAAGCGATGCAAAACTCCTGCTTTGATTGAAGTTGGTTCAGTTTTAACGGCGAAGGATGGCACAGAATGGGAGGTTATTGAACAAAGCAACAGAAATGAGGGAAAAACCCGATCACAGAATATTGTACGTGAAGAACCTGGCCCCACAGTTTATGCCAAACGACAAATTGCTGAAAATGATTTTTTGAGTGCTTTTAGATTGCTAATTGATGATTTTATTTTGAAACATATACAAAAGTGTACTCAAGCAGAAGCTCAGACGATTGAAAACTACTTCATGGACTGTGTCACTGGAAGAAATTATGGCTACTATTGGCATCATGTTTGCTCGAGGAATATTGGCCAAGGGGCAACCTGCTGATGATCTCTGGTCAAAAGAGTGGGGACCTCCTTTCTTTCGTGAAACAATGGCACGAGATCGCTTTCGAAAAATTATGAGATACCTCCGTTTTGACATGAAGTCTAACAGATCTGAAAGGCTGAAAACGGACAAATTTGCACTGACATCTCAAGTTTGGAATCGGTTCACCCAAAATTGCATTGCTTGCTACAGACCAAGCGAATATATAACTGTTGATGAACAGTTATTCCCCACTAAAGCAAGGTGCCCTTTTACCCAGTACATTGCCACTAAGCCAGACAAATTTGGTATAAAATTTTGGATAGCTGCTGATACCAAGTCAAAATACTTCTTGAACGGATTCCCATACCTTGGTAAAGATGCAAAGCGCCCATCAAACCAACCGCTTTCAGAATATGTAGTTCTTCAACTTGTCGAACCATACCTTGGCAAAGGAAGAAACATTACGACTGACAACTTTTTTACTTCAGTGAGTTTATGTCGTAAATTACAACACAAAAATACTACCCTTGTTGGGACAATGAATCGTGCCTGAAAAGAAGTGCCAATTGCCATCAAGAATTTGCGAGCAAAAGGTTCAACACTCATGTTTTGAAAAATGACCAAGCAACGCTAACTGTCTATCAATGCAAACCAAATAAAAATGTGATTCTTCTGAGCAGCGTGCATAGCTGTGTTCAAGTTGAAGATAATGCAAAAAGAACCCCTGAAACTGTGACTTACTACAATTCAACAAAATATGGAGTAGATATAGTTGATCAGATGGCTCGCAAATACAGCACTAAAGCTGGTTCAAGAAGGTGGCCCGTTCATGTTTTCTATAATATGTTGGACCTCGCTGGAATCAATGCAGCTATTCTCTATAGGGAAGTTACTGGTAAGAACATTACTCGTCGCAACTTTCTTCTGCAGCTAGCATTACAATTACGACAGGGTTTTAAAAAGAGTGACGCAGAGCAGGATATCAGTGAAGACGACACTGCAGAGACAGATGTGATATTGTCCCAAAGAAAACAATGCCAAGTGCGAATGTGCAAGCAAAATAAAACTTGTGAAATTTGTCACAAATGTAAAAAAAAGGTATGTGGATCATGCACAAGCCACGTAATCAAGAAAATCATTTGCAAGAAGTGTTCTTCAACATAGAAAAGCACAGAAATAAAAACTAGGATTTATTAGTAAGATGAAAAAAGGATTATTATTTTGCGAAGTTAACCCTAAAGTTTTATTAATTTATAAGCGTAATTGGTTTTATCGTATATGGTTATAAATAAATACCGTTTATTTACTTCAAATAAAATTAAATACCTGTAAAAAGTATAATTTTCCTTCGATAAATACAAATGTAAACGTAAATTTAAAATAATATTAGGTGGCGGTCAATTTGACCGCCTGTTATGGGTATGCAAAAATTTCCGCTGTTCTAGTGTTAATGTAAAAGGCCGTCTGGAGTATTATCTTCGTGATCTTCCTGCTGCAGATTGTGTCTACCATCACACCTGCAGCGTAAATTTTCGAAGTGGAAAAACATTCCTCACGCATACTCCTCCGACGATCATGATTCGAAGAAAGGGAGACCAACTAATGAAGAGCAACACCAAGCATTCCTTCAGACCTGTGCTTACCTGGAAGAGAATGATGATGAACAACTGTTGATTGGAGACCTAATTTCCAAAATGGAGGAATATCTTCAAGGAAGTCAGAGCTCTGTCTACGAACGCAGGCACATGAAGAGAAAGCTTTTAGAACGTTACGGAGACAAGATCATAATATCAGGTGAAAGTGGGAAGGCAGATGTAGTAACACTACGAGAGACAGCTAATGAAATTCTTATAGATTATCACAAAAAGTCGAAAGAATGTGATATAGATATAGAGCTACAGAAGATTTACCTAGTAGAAGCTGCTGCAAAAATAATCAGTGATATCAAGTCTGTCGACTCGCCTAGAAAAGATGTGTATCCATCTCCAAATGACATCAATGTAGAAAGTGCTCTTGATTACATTCCCAACAGTCTGAAATTGCTATTATCAAAAGCATTTGCGGGACAGGATGCTTCAAGAAAAATAGGTGCAATTGGGCAGAGCATTATGCAAGCAACCCGTCCTAGAGGATTACTATGTCCACTACAGATCGGTTTGTCGGTTCAGCTACACCACAACTTTAGGTCAAGGTACCTTATTGACATTCTCCATCAGCTGGGTTACTGTTCGTCATATGCAGAAGTAACAAGATTCGAAAGAAACGCGGCGCTGGCAAGTGGGTCTGGCTCTTTTACTGTTGATGAAAACACTGCAGTCCTTCTAGCAGCAGATAACGTCGATCATGATGTCTGCACTTTGGATGGGAAGAATACCTTTCATGGAATGGGTATGATTGCCGCAATAACTCCGAAGATCAAGATCCACCCTTCTATTCACAGGCGTAATGTTGGTGACAATGACATTAAGAAGATTGCAACCATTGACATTAGGGAATATAGACACGCGAGAAGCATGTTGAGGGACATCTCATTCCGCGAACTTCCAGTACCCACTGCCACCATAAGTCGACTTAGTCTTCTCTGGCAGATATCTACAGCAGAAAGATCAGGTCCAAGTTGGTCCGGAACAATGCAGGCAATTCACGGTGGATCAAGTGTCTCACATCCAGGTGTGGCGTCGATCACGTTCCTTCCCATCATAGATATGTCACCAACTGACATGACCTGCATATTTTCGACATTACTATATTTGAGGAAGATAGCACGCGATCAAAAAGTCCCATGCATTATTACCTTTGATCAGCCTTTGTTCTGGAAAGCTTCCCAAATCATCAATGAACAGAGAGACCTGCAGGACATTGTTTTAATGCTGGGATCATTTCACACTCTGATGAATCTTTTGGGAGCAGTCGGTACTCTTATGAATGGTTCAGGATTGTCTGAACACGGCGATGTCATTCAGTAAAGAGAACAGTGAGGCACTTGCTATAGCCACTCCTGATGTGTCAGCCAACACGAAGTTCAGAACGTGTGCATAACACCATACGTGTATTTGGTTGGGAGTGTGTGTGGAGAGTAGGGCAGAGAAACCTTTGTACTGGCCCTGCATGTTGGAGGCTCCATCTATAGCATTGCCGATACATTTGCTGATGTCCAGTTTGAGTTTCTGAATAACTTCCATCAGCAACTGAACCAAATACTCTCCAGTGGATGCGGCCTCACAGTTCACAACCGCAACGAGTCTCTCATGTATGATATTTGTTACATATCTGATAATGACTGCACACTGATCATGAGAGGTTATGTCCTGGGTTGTGTCGATCTGGACTGAGAACATTCCAGCTTCCTCAACTTCATTAGAGATGGATTCTTGGATAATGTCCCGAATTATGTTTATAACAGTATTGATTGCATTTTTAGGGAAAAGTGATGAGAGAACCTCTGCCTCTTGCCCCAGACTGATGCAGTTTCTTGCTTTTCTTTATGCAATCAGTTAGATGTTCTTTCAATTAGACAACATATTTTCCAAGTAGAATGATAAGTTCCAAAAAGTTACCATGATCGACACGGGCGTCATCTAATGTATAAGCTGCCTCTGACTGCATCCCCCTGTAGCTAAACCCTCACTTGCCAATGACTTTAACTACATCTACTATACGCTCCATCACCTGGCGTCTCTTGCAGACCTGCTTTCTATGGGCTGAAATCTGACTGCCACTCAGCAAACCCTCTATGTCTGCTTTAGAGGCCTTTAGAAAGTATGCTTCAGCGGAATTTCTGTGCGTGCTACTCTTTTTGTGCTACCTAGCTCAGCATGGGCATGGCTGGCAACACTACTACTACTACTAAACAAGTCAGTTAATTTTTGACATTTGGCTGCATCAGCTTCGAGAGATTTTGCTTTCTTCTCTCTTAATTTTTTGGCACCATCTTTGCGTTTTTGACTGGGTTGACTTGGCATTTTGAAACTGTCCCTATTCATTGCGATATTTCAGTTGTTTATTTCATCGAAAAACACAACACTATTTGGACACTTTTAAGTTTTATATCAGTGATTAGCTAAACAATATATTGAAGTAAAACTGTAAAAGATACATTAGTTGATAAACATAGCTCGTCAACAGCAATATCTGAATTAACATCTAGGCATAATGGACCGAACAACACCACCAGTCCACTGTCCATAGGGTTGCCAGGTCCAGAAAAAAATTATCCTAGATGCAGGTCAAAATTATCCTAGTATTACGCAGGAATATAACACGTATAAATACCATTCGGATCATTCTTTTTGCCAACTTATTATTTGTTTACATCAGTGGGGGGAATGGGCTGAGGCGGCTGCGCAGAAGGAGGAATGGGGAGATGGGAGATCATTTATTTTTCTTTTTTTTGTCTATATTTTTCATATTACCCTCACTGGCACACAGATCGACCGGCCCACTGGGAATTCTCCCGGTGCTCCAGATGGCCAGTACGCTATTGCTCACAGCTCAGCAGAGCTGTATATCTAAACTAGAGGAGGGAGAAAACGGTAAAGTACTTTACTCTCAAGTTCTGAAAGAAAAGTCCAATGACATAAACCTTGTACGAACACGAACAACCATCGTAACAGTGGGCAGCAGGTAGTACGTATCTACCCTGAACTGTATAGTCTGACATATGATGAATCTCCAACACAAACAAACAAATTAACTGCAATAGAAGGCAATGCTGCTGAGACCATTAATAATGTGGCCATGCCTCAAGGGACTATTCAAACCTACTTGGCAGCTTGTCACCCTGATGAGCAGAATGTAGGGCATGGGTAGACAACAGTTAGTAAAAGGGGTTTACGTCAGAAAAAGAAACAGGACTCTGGGAACCCCCCTCCATACAGAAGAGAACCACAGCTATGGCTTGTAACGAATACAGCAATTAAGGCAGTGAAAATATCCCATTTCCCACCTGACCTATCTGCTTCAGAACTAAAAGAATACCTGCGTGAAATTACGTAAATTGGGACTACCTGCTCCAAATTAACCAGTAAACAACCAGATACCTACAGCTCTTTCTACATTAAGGCAGAATGTGAGGACCCCTCTGTATTTGTGGGGCCAGAAGTTTGGCCTGAAAGAATCTACTATAGTTGGTATAACATGAACTTCAGGAAAAACTCAGTCCACAAAAATATGGGTAACCAGACTCCACCATGCAATTCTAGGGAGACACCCAGTGAGAACAGTGATAGTGTGTATAAAAATAATGGCCCAGTTTCACAAACTCAGTTAGTAGCTATAACTGTAGAGGCCTCAAAGTCAATGTTGACAGTGAGATCAATAAACTTTCATCTGCACATGACATTTCTTGCTTTCAGGAAACTTGGCTCTCTAAACAAGAGTGCAAAAATTTAAACAATATTAAGCCTAACTACAGGGGAATAGCTAACTCACCCAATGATGATAGTGAAGTTATTACTGTGGGCAGACAGAATAGGAGGGAAGGTGTAGCTATAATGTGGCACTCACAAGCTGGATAGGTTTATAGAGCCCATTAGTTATGAATATGAGTGGGTTGTAGCCATAAAACTAACTAATGACAACAAAATACTGTATATATTCAATATTTATATGCCTTATGAGTGTGCTGAAAATGAGGAAGTATTTTTAGATAGACTCTGTAAACCAAATATACCGCTAGCATGTCCATACTTTATGATGTATTTGAAAATGATCATATCCCATTTGTAGTAGGGCTTCATTGTATGGTAGTACCTGACTTAGACAATGACTGTGATAATGCTGATTACTATAAGGTTAATTGGTCAAATCTTAGTCACGATGAGGTAGATTACTATACTATGCAGACTGATGCACTACTAAGACTTGAGAGGATTCCTGCAGAAGCTTTGGCTTGTAGGAATCCCTCCTGTGATGCTGTAAAACATAGAGATCTCTTAAATAAGTATTACAGTGAGCTTGAACATGCCATTAAGGCTGCGAGTGGAAGTAGCTTTAAGAATAAAAAATGGGGAAAAGTAAATGTCAATCCAGGGTTGGTAGAATACTGTTCTGATTTGTATGATGTAGCAAAAAATGTATTCGTGAAATGGGTTACTATGGGGAAACGTAAGCAGAGGAACTCTTCCAACTGAAAATAGAACTCGTGCTAGATTCACGGGTGCTCTTAGATTTATAAGGAAAAATGAAGAGAATTTTTGAAGAGAATCTCTAGCCAAAGAATTAGGCAATAGCATTACTTCCAGTAGGGAATTCTGGAAGGAAGTTAATAAAATTAACAATAGTAATCTTACCTTGCCAAATGTAATAGAGGGTGTACATTAGGGTGGCCCACTTTTCAATTTTTTTTTTTAAGTATAGGTTATCGTAGTTTTTCCCATTATTTGGCACTATACTAGCACATTGGTACCATTTTTACAAAAATTGATCAATATTTTGGGGTCTCGCATCGACCTTGAAATTACGTTTTTTTTTTTAAATGTGTACTTTTTAACTTTTTACTGAATCAAGATAAATCATTAAGTAGGGATGTTTTCTGAATCCTCTTGATGAGAGAAGTTGTTTGGTGTGCCTTCCAATGTCATACGACTAACGGTTTAAAGGTTGTGCCTGTAAACAGGTAATACCAATGTGCTAGTATAGTGCCAAATAATGGGAAAAACCACGATCACCTATACTTTCAAAAAAATCAGCAAATAGCAGACAAATGAGGAAGAAAGAAACGATAACTTAAACAATCACTTTTGCATTGTATCAGGGTTGGCAAGAAACCCACTTTTTTTGAAAAAGCCCACCCCAGGTGGGTTTTTTCGGGTTTTTTCACCTAAAACCCGAAAAAAACCGGGTAAAATTGGGTTTTTTCATATGTCCATATGGTAGTTCATATTAGATCTACCTATTCTTATTTTTATAATAATACTGTACTGTACCGTACACTATTAATATAACATTTGTCTTGTTTTTAGCAAAAAGGTTGCCTTCCAGGCAATTAAGCATAAAAAGTTATTATTTTCTCAGATTGAGCTTCACAACAAAATTTGGAAAACATGGACCAATTTGAACTAAATTTGGTGTGGTAAATTATCCTATTTGTTAGGCTATACTTCTATGGAAGACAGGCCCCTGTGTCTTCTGCTGGAAGTAGATGAATTACAGCTCCCAAAGGGAACTTAATTCAGCTAGTTATATCTATTTAATTCATATTACTGAATATTTTTTCTTTTATTTCACAGTTAAATAAAACAAACTGGCAACAGCATATTTATCTTTACTGCTAGCCTACAGAATTAGTCTGTTTGAAGTTATAACTGCATTAAATAATGCCAAAGACCTTTGGATCAGGAAGAAAATCAGGGCATGAATGGAGTGAAGTCAATATTATTGATGGGACTAGTAAAGTTAGATGCAAACATTGCAGTAATGAAATAAGTAATAAAATAGAGCGAATAAAAATGCATTTAATGAAATGTTTGAAACACATGGAATCAAGAAACAAGACTGACAATACTGCCATGACATAGACCTCTCAGATGATCCAGACTCATCCTCACCACCGCTGACACAATTACAGATGAAAAAAAGAAAAATTCAAAAGAAAGTAAGCGATTTTGGCATGACAACAACAACTTTGCAGAAAAATGTCATTGATAACAAAATAGCCAAATTCTTTTATGCAAATAATATTCCATTTCTATGTGCAGAGTCTAAGTATTTTATTGAAATGATAGAGACTCTAAGACCAGGCTACACTCCACTTTCCCATCGAAATTTGTCTGATCCACTTTTAAATACAATCCATGAAGAAGTAGAAAATTCCTTGAAGATGCAGTTGACTGAAGAATCAGGATGTATAACACCCTGATTGGCTGATGTCTACACTCTATAACCTGCTACCTCACCCAAAGAGTTATACCTGTAGGTCTATTTGTTGACTCATGTTTGCTTGCTTTGCATGTAAAATCATTATAGGCGCCTATATGACAATTTTTAAAAATAATTGCATATGCACTTCTTAAGTTTCATGAAAAAACCCACAAGTGGGTAAAATAATGGGTTTTTTCAAGTGGGTTTTTTTGAAAAAACCTGCGTGGGTTTTTTCGGGCTGGGCCCACTAGTGCCAACCCTGGCATAGAGCGAAGATGATGGTCTGAGGCCTCAGATACCAGAAGTGCCACATGCCATATATTTCAATTTCATGGTTGTAAAGTAACCTATTTTTGTTCACATTCAGTTCTCTTTTTAATTGACATTATGCTTCATGAATCTCATTACTAAATTGATAGCTATGAAAACTTAATCAACTGACCTTGACCATTTTGCCATCCCAGTGGACAACAGTGTGCCTCAGTGGAGTGAAGGAGTCCTTCACAGCCGTCGCCACTTCACGGCGATGTGACACTCTTCCCCGGCGAGCCGTTTCTTTCGAGATGCTGAACTGATTGAGGTCTGCTGGTGGATCCGCCGAACGTGTGATAGCAGCCACAATGCTTACTACCTATGTAGAGAATGGAAAGTGGAAAGGAAACTGTCAAGAATACATGTGGGTTACGGGACACTTTAAAACTGACGCTATTGATGAATACTATACACAATACGCACCTGATTATTGGACATGCGGAAACAATCAGCCACTTCCATGACAGCAGGTGCATTAAGGATGCGGCGAGGAAGATTGACAGACACACTTGGCTCTTTCGGCAGGGGGAACGCTAGTTCTGTCTCCGACTCTCCTGACATGCCAGTATCATCATTCTCCATGGCCTCATCTCCTGTTTCGTATGCACACTTTGAGGTTTGTGGCTCCTGGCAAGGACGTTTTCTTCCTTCCTGTAGCTTTCTTTTTACAGCGAAAACTTTATCGTTCCCGCTCATCGTTGCCACCCGAGGACCACGTTGATCGAGGTAGAAGTCAATGTCTTCTTTCTTGTCCTTGTCGAACAGCAGTCGATTCTTCTTTATATCTTCGACAGCATCAGATGCTCCGATATCCCACAGCTTGTCCACACTGTCCGAAAACTTCTGCCGTTTTCCTCCAGTGTCAGTTTCTCGTTTTCTGCTCTTTTGGAGTAAGTGCCACTCTTTCCACAATGCCTCTAGCTTCCATTCGTGTTGAGCTTTGTGATTGTTTTAATGCGGGCCATGTTCCAAAACTTTAAGACGTTGTTTACGGTTTCTTTGAATGCGTCTTTCCTGTTAGCAGTGTACTGGATAAGTACCTGATGTCTCAGCTAGCTCATGCAATAATCAAATACACTGACACTTTACGCATGGAAGAAGTTCAAGAAATTCAGTGCACAGACCAGTACGTATTGGATGGTGGATCTCTACTACATCGTGTTTCCTGGCGTCAAGATGAAACATATGACAGCATCACCAACTCATATGCCGATTTCACTCTGAAAACATATGGAAAAGCAATCATTGTTTTTTATGGCTACAGCAGCTCTCCTACAATCAAGGACATGACCCACAGAAGATGCAGCACCAAGACAAGCAGAAATGTGAATCTCAGTCCAAGCATGAAGTTTGTTGGCCAGAAGGAACACTTCTTGGCTAATGAAAACAACAAGCAAGCATTTATTTCCCTCGTAGGTGAGATGTTGAAGAAGCACGGGGGTACTGTTCACAACGCAGATGGGGATGCTGATGTGGACATCGTTCGTGCAGCAGTTTCCTCATCAGAAAATGCAACTACAACAGTAATAGGGGAAGACACCGACTTGCTGATTCTCCTTCTGTACCATGCCAAGGACAGTGGTTTCAAGTTGTACTATCGCAGCGATATAAGACGGGGACCATCTCCTAATCCTGTGTATGATATTCTCAGCATTCAATCATTGTTAGGCAATGACATCTGCAAGTATCTCCTGTTTGTGCATGCTTTCACGGGCTGTGATAGCACATCCAGAATTTTTTCGATCGGTAAAGCCAAAGCATTTGACACACTGATGAAGGTGGCTGAACTCCGTTCAGTTGCAAATACATTCTGTTCTGATTGTTGCCAACACTCTGACATTGAAGCCGCTGGAAGAAAGGCAATGCTTCTGTTGTATGGCTGCAAAACACTTGAATCCACTAACGCACTACGTCATCGAATGTTAGTTGAAAAGGTAGCTACAGCTAAATCTTTTGTTACACCCAAACGTTTGCCACCTACCGATGCATCCACAAAGTACCACAGCTTTCGCACATACTTTCAAATACTAATCTGGAAGTCTACAGAAGAGAAGATCGATGCAGAACAGTGGGGTTGGTATGTAAAGAATAATTCCTACTACCCTACAGCCTGCGACAAGCCACCAGCTCCAAATTATCTACTCAACATGATCCGCTGCTCCTGCAAGACGAAATGTGCTACTTCAAGATGTGGATGCAAGCGTAATGGAATGCCCTGTTCAGCCGCTTGTGGCGAGTGCCAAATCAGTGGTTGCGATAACAACCCAAGTGCCGGTAATCTATCCGATGATAGTGATGAAGAGGATTAATTTCTGTATGTTTGTGACCAGGTATCACTTCTTCTGTAATGAACATAACTTGAAACTGGGAAAAAAATAATTGTTGTATTATTGATTATAAAAATCTGTAAAAAGCTATATAACATTATATTTGCGTAATAACTGGTTGTGTTGTATATTGTTGAATTATTTAAAACATTACAACTGAAAGAAAAAGCATCAAATGTATCTCTATAAATAAAAGCGTAAATTATATTTATTTTTTTTTTCGTAGGAAACATCCAGTCAACCATTTTGAATTTCATTTTTGGGGGTGTTCCCGGGCTCCAATTTTGTCGGATTTTGGATATGTTATTCGGCAATGGTTCCTGAGCTGGAAACAGTTTAGAAAGCTTCTGAAGCAATTTTGCCCAGGTCTAACTACAAATTGCCTGGACTATGGAAGAAAGTGGCCGGAGCCAGTGCAAGATTTGTCAGCAAATGCGAAATTGGGAAGAGGCGTGCCCTCGAGCAAACCTTCGGCCGGACTGGAAGGAGAAGCCTCCCGAATAGCTTCAGAGGAAGTAGCGGCGAGTCCGTCGGCTAGGACTGATCACCCTACCAGTATTCGTCACTCAACAAGCTTCCACCGCGCTGGACAATGGTGGAGCTTCCATCACATTGACATAAGCTATGCACAAGAACATCGGGAGCCTTCTTTGGACAGTTTCCAACTTCTCAGTACACAGTTGCACTGGCCCCGCCCATTCATGTAAGGGGAGTAGAAGTAAGTTTGACTATGGGAAGGGGGGGTTGAAGAATTCTTTTGTGTCTTTATAATTCCAGAGGCTCAGCAAGACTTGACTATAGGCGTGTTGTTTCGGAGGATATGAAGACGAAACAAAGGTAACTTTGAAGAGAGAAGAGGACAGTCACTCTGAATGAAACAGTAACCATACAAGGAAAGGGAGTAGACGGTGAAGATAGTGCGAGGGTGACTCTGGTAGAGGCAATCCCGCACGCAAAACTAAAGGTGGCCGCCGTGATTCTGATGCGAGAAGTCAGAATGAAACCCCGGGGACGTAGTTCCCTTGGACGTCTATTCTCCACTGCACGGGATGTGCAGTGAAGCTCGGGGAAACTTAAAAATGTTACTGAGCAGGATCCCACAGGGGAAGATAAAGTTACTGATGATCAATCAGGATGACGAAGAATACATTGGCGAAAAAGGAGACATCATGGGCCTAGTGATGGAGGCAGAGCTAATAGGGAGGGTAGTCGACACGGCCAGTCGACGCTCACCCCAAATTGGAACTAATGTCACAGTGAAAGGAAGTCAAGCATCGAAGAAGGACTTCGAAGAACGAGTGACACGCCTCAAGTCCTATGTCCTTGGTTGGAAATCCTTCTCCGACAAAGAAAGGAAAACTGTCGAAGAGTGGCTAAGGGATTATTCAGATGTCTTCTCAATGGATGGCAAGCCATTGGGTTATAATAACCTGATGCCAATGAAGTTGGAAACCCAGGATCATCCTCCCATCTTTAGGCAACCCTACAGGATACCTATTACACATGAGGAGGAGGTAAAGTGACAAATAGCAGAAATGCTGGATCAAGGAGTGATACAGCATAGCCGTTCCCCCTGGTCATTTCCATTGATAATTGTGAAGAAAAAGTGTGGGGCCCTGAGGCTTTGTGTAAACTATAGACCTCTGAACGCCATTTGCATAAAGGACAAATACCCATTACCCATCATTGATGAAACCTTGGCCAAGCTGCATGGGACTCATTACTTCTCGAGCATGGATTTACGCTCGGGATATTGGCAGTTGGCCATTCACGATGATAGCATCTCGAAAACTGCCTTCTCCACAGGAAGCAGTCATTTCGAGTTCAGAGTGGTCCCATTTGGGTTTTCAAATAGTCCACCGGTGTTCCAAAGAGTAATGAATTTTATTTTTCGGGAGCAACTGGACAAGGAAGTACTGATTTATTTGGATGACCTCATTGTCCTTGGAAGGTCTTTAGAAGAACATGACGAGAGGGTACGACGAGCCTTGGATAGCCTATGCACCGCCAACTTAAAGATCGTTAGAAAAATGTCAGTTGTTACAATCCCAGGTGGAGTATCTAGGCCATGTGGTCACCAGGAACGGGGTGAAGCCACAGGAATCCAAAGTGGAAGCCATCAAAAACTCCCAGAGGCCAAACAACAAGACGGAACTTAAGCAATTTTTAGGCCTCGCCTCCTACTACCAAAAGTTTATAAAGGGATTCAGCCAGATTGCGCAACCTCTTAATGAAGTGTCCACCAAGGAGTCTTGGAGATGGGACACTCCGCAAGAGACCGCATGGCAATCCCTCAGACACTCTAACAACTGACATCGTATTGGCGTACCCAAATTTTGATCAAGAGTTCATCTTGAACACGGACGCGAGTCAAGTAGCCATCGGGGGAGTACTCGCGCAGGAACAAGAAGGAATCGAGAAACCGATCCTATTTCTCTCCAGAACACTAACGGCCGCAGAACTAAATTATTCCACCTACGAGAAAGAGCGGCTTGCAATCGTCTTTTCATTGAAGAAGGCGCGGCCCCTCATATTTGGTCAGAGGGTCATCGTCCGCTCTGACCATAAGCCGTTGAAGTGGCTTCTGAGGGAAGGACATCGAGAGCCCAATGGAAGACTAGCGCGTTGGGTTATGACACTGCAAGACTACAACGTTCTCATCGAGTACGTAAAGAGCAAACTCAACAGAGTGGCCGATTGGTTGTCCCGCCCACCTGGGTGACTAAGGAGGTTGTGAACGCGATATACAAAAAAGCGATCATAGATCGCAAGGTAATAAGCAAACACCAGCAGAAGGACGTTGAATTAGCAGCAATTTGAACAGCCATCGAAGAAGGAAAGGCTTTCAACTGGCCCGTATCCAAGCCCATTCAGCCATCGAGATTCAAACTAATGAGGAACCTGCTGGTTTACGTTGATGCGAGCGGAAGAGAGGTCATCGTAGTTCCTAAAAAGCTGAGAGAGCAGCTCATTTGGAACGCACACACGGACGTCGGGAGCATTCATCTGGGAGCTATAGGGACTACAGAAATCCTACGGGACCTCTAATTTTGAAGGACAAGACAGCCCGGGAGGTGGCGGACAAGTTCCATCGTTTAATACTGTGCAAACTGGACACCCCTTCCGCGGTAGTATCCGACCAAGGTAAGGAGTTCTGGAATGCTACCTTGCAGGAGCTCTTCAGGGTTTGGGAAGTACAACACCAACGGACCGCCGCATACCATACCCAAAGCAACAGGAAGATCGAACGTCTGAATAAAGTTATGCATCAAACTCCCCGCATACTTTGTGAAGAAACTGGACGAGACTGGGATAAAATTCTCGACACCGTAGAGTTGTCCTTGAACATCAGAGTGCACCGAGCCATGGGATATTCTCCATTCTTCTTGATGTACGGGCGAACCCCCAATGTACCTTCAAAGCTATTTCGCATGCCACAGGAGGCGTGCGTGAGCCCGTACAACCCAGAGGAATACACCGAAGACCGAAAGAGGAGTCTGAGCGAAATCTACCGCCGAGTGGAAGAGTTCATGCGGAGATATGAGAAGGCTACCGGAATCAAGGAATTGAAGCCGTTCGAAGAGAAGGCACCCCATGGCTTGGTGTACATTGATTACCCACGACTGGGTAGAGGCAAGTTGGAGCCCCGGTACGAGGGTCCATACATCATCATCGAACTTAAGACTCCAGTCACTTATCTCCTGCATCACATGATCACTGGACATCAGATAGTGATCCATCGAGACCGCATCCACCACAGCATCAAGGCCCCATGGGACGTCGAGCGACAAGGCGGGGCTGACGGCGCAGGGGATGAGATGGGGGAAGGGCCACCTCTGGAGCTCCGCCCTCGACACCGGAGAAACATCAACAAGGGGAAGTGAACCGGAGTGCGCTTCTTGCCCGCTGGCAGGACCGAGTGGCGGAAGGGGATCCGCCGGGCGCCTCCAAGCTACTTCCTCCCCGAGAGCTTCGCCCAGGGAACAGAGGAACATCGACCCATGGAGGTGGGCCAGAGTGCACCTCCTGCCCCCTGGCAGGACCGAGTGGCGGGCAGGAGCCGCCAGGTGCTTCCGAACTACCTCCTCGCGGGGACCTTATGGGAATAGTGTCCCCCGGAGAAAGCAGACAGGCTGCTTTCACAGGGCCACCATTTGAGCGTCCGTATGCTCTTAGGCCCCGACCTCGAGTACACTACGAAGAACCCGAGGATGACTAAAACTAAATGTGTCAGTGTTAGTGTCCCAATAAAGGGGACAAGTAAATGGAAAATATTTGTGAAAATTGTGAGTAAAGTGATAATACCCGACCCTAGTTAAGAAAGTTTGCATTGGAGTGCAAAATTAAAGGAGGGGAGGGATGTCGTAACCATGAGTTTGCATGCAGAAATCTTTTATAAAATAAGTGCAGGAATTTTAGTTTTAAGATTTCGTTGTGTACATCTCTGAACACAGCGTGGTTTGGCTTATAAACATTCATGAACAAATAAATCAGAAGTGTTTCAGATTGTTTAACATTTGTTATATCTTAATTCGGATTCTCAGGGAAGGGATAAAAGCCGAGCCACGTGGGGACAGAGGTTTATCACCGAGACCCGACCCCAACGGGAAGGGCAATCCAACGGATTTGGGTGTACATGCAAATGGTTGGGTTCCTCTTTCGCTGGGTTGAAAATGTTTGGATTCGTTTTGCTGGATGGTGCAACTTTTGTAAGGCAGATTCGAAGACGCTTGCTAAAATTGAACCATAAAATTGGGACTTCGAATCTGTTAACTATATTTAAATATATTTTTGGGAAGGAGGGGTCGATACTCGGAAATCAGGTCCAGCTCCAATCAAGGGGCCCAGGATCCTGGGAAACGTAGTAAAGACGCCTTCTTTCCCTCTTGTATGGGTAATGACCTTCTGGGGGACGGCCTTGGGAGAAACAAATGGTTTGATAGGCTTTCAGAACATTGGAAGGCTGGGTCCTTCAAAATTGTAAAGTAAATTCGAAAATTGTTAAGTCAGTTGGTAGTCGTCCTCCTTGAAATTAACTGTGGCTAAATAAACTCATTTAGACTTGTGGTGTAAGAAAATTTAGAACTGAAAGTATAAATTGTCTCCAAATTGAAATTAAGAACTTGTATTACATTTCATTCGTTTACACGGAAACTTTGCATAAGAATTTTATTGTTAGCGACCTTAACCGAGAACTTGATTGGATCTTAATTAATGTTAACCAACGGACCAAGAATTTTGTGAACTTTCCATTAATTTAATTTGGCTCCAATTAAATGCTAAACGGGGTACGTCTGGGCCCTAGTTTACTGAACCCGTCAATTTGGGTTTGGAAGTAAGTCCCGTTATTTGGTAGATTGTCGTTTTGCTTTTGGGCAGGCCGTAAATCTGCAGTCCGATGGGGTTACGCAGCACAATTGAGAGCAATTTGTCATCTGCAGTCGTAAGTAGAATAATTCTTCAAATTTCATCGTCGATTTCGACCACTTCATTTCTCGTTATTTGTTTTGTTGCACTAAAATATAAAGCCCCTCTATATAAATTACTTAAATTCAGATAACTGAACTTTTTCTTTGGATTTATAATTGAATTGTATTTTACGGAAAATTGGTAAATTTAAACGATTTAAATTCAGATAACTGTGAACTTTGTCTTTGAATTTAAAATTGGATTGCATTGTATGGAAATTGATAAATTTACTTCAGAATAAATTTCTAAATTCATGTACTGTTTTGAGTGACATTTAATAAACTTTATAAGAGGGCGTGTGTTGTTTTAGATACCTTGCAATAGGCCTCTCTTGTTAGCTGAGGGTGAATTAACATTCAAAGTAGGCTTCTGGAAAGCCGAAGAACTTACGCCTATCAATTTAAAGGGCCATCCGTCTGGATAGGCCGAGTCATCCTGGATGAAAATAAGAAATAATTTGAAATAGAATTAAAGGGTACGCCCAACTTAAAGGGTGTCAGTGAAGTGAATTAATGTAATTAAAAGGGTGTCCAGTACCATAAATAAATAAACGGGTTGGGTACTACAAATGGTAGAGTCGTAAAAGTGGGAGGAATTGATGCAAGCTTCAAAATGGAGCCATATTTAAGCCTTTGTAACTTAGAAACTATTTGTTCCACAGCCTTTTTGCTTGCAAAATTGAAAAGCCCACCAGAAGTTGTATTGGCATGACAAATTTGAAGCTTCTACTCCTATTAGAAGACACTTTTCAAGGCCTCTCAAAATGAAGGCATTGGCCAATCAAGCCCAACATGGGCATTTTTTGTCGAAGGTGGGGGCCATTTAAGTGACCATAAAATTAAACATTTTTGACTGAGGAAGCTAAAATTTTAGATTTAAGCTATTGAATGGTGTATGAATCAACCCTGAAAATTTGAAGAAAATCGGAGATGGTCACCCGACCAACTTTCTGAAATCTGTACCAGTTGAGCTGGAATGACTCAATAGAAAATAACATAATTTACTTTGAAGAGACTATTGATGATATAATTAAAGTATGCCACAGCGCAAAAGAGTTTAGCAGCTCCGTACAGTTAGAGACCAGGTCTAATAATGAAACACAACCCTCAACAAATGGTGTTTGTGAAGTTAAGGTTAACAGATCTGCAGTTCAATTACTGAGGGTTATACTCAAAACATTTTCTGGGAGTATTCAGGAATGGCAAGGATGGGCAGACAGTTTTCAATCAGCAGTTCATTCTAGTCAAGTGTTAAGTGCGGTGGAGAAGTTTAATTATTTGCAGTCCCTCTTGGAAGAGGAGGCAGCAAAGACAATAGCAGGATTAGCATTAACAGAGGCTAATTATAATGTAGCTTGGGATATATTAAAGAAACACACTGGTAAACCAGAGATCTTAATTAAAAGCCACCTCCGCAAACTTTTAGCTATACCTCCTGTTAATAATCCCAATAGTGTCAAGGAGTTACAGCAGTTATATGTTGAATTTGAAGTTAGAACTAGATCCCTGGACAACTTGGGTGTAGGAATGGAAAGGTATGGTATAATGTTGGTCACTATACTGGAGTCTAAATTGCCTAGCTCAATTTTGCTTGAATTAAGTAGGGGACACTCTACAAAACATGTGCACATCCCCATTCAGCAGATGATGTCTTTTAGGCACAGAATTAGCAAGACGAGAGGGAATTGAGTTTGCACAGTGGGATGTTAAACAAGGGGACAAAGGCAGGCACAGCACCAAAGTTTCTACAAAAAGGAATAGCCCAGGTACAGTGTCAGCTCTACATGCATCCTCTGAGAATAAATTAAAGGGAATCAAGGAATGCATATTTTGTGAAGGCAACCACAAGTCATATAAATGTGAGGTGGCTGAGGCTTTACCTATTGAGGAGAGAAAGGACAGGGTAACTAAGTCCACAGCATGTTTTAAATGTTTTTTGAAAGGTCACAGAGCAAGGTTTTTGTAAGTTTAAAATTTTGTGCAAAAAATGCCATGGCTGGCATCAGCCATTATTGTGTGAAAACTGCTAGTAGGCCTACCCCTGAAGTAGAGACATCAGTGGCACATGCCACTGGTATGAAAGCAGGACTGTGGAGTCGGAGAGTCGGTCAATTTTGAGTGGAGTCGGAAGTGCATAGTTGGATGGAGTTGGAGTCAGTGCAAATCCTTCAATTATAACCATAGCAGCCTAGGGCTAGGCCTAGCTCAATTTTATGAATAAAATAGATTTAACCGTGTGTTTTAATATATATAATATATATAAATAATATATAATATATAAATATATAAATATATAAATATAAATAATATATAAATATATAAATATAAATAATATATAATATATAAATATATAAATATAAATATAAATAATATATAAATATAGTTGCTTATAATTAATAAGGATTATAATTAATTAATTAACATAATTAATAATAAGGAAATTTAAAAATTTGTACTAGCAACCCTAAATCTTTTTCAGATTTTTAGATTTCAATTTGATAATTTTGATAAGCATCACTGAAAGAAGATTTAATGGAAGCAATCCTTTTTTTAAGAACAAATTCAGTTTAGGTTAGTACATTTTGTTATGGATGTTTATAATAATACAAAAACATCTTATTAATTTGCTAAACCAATAATAATCTTTTGTTTAAGCTTCAATCAGTTTATATTTTGGGATTTATTGTAATTTTTTAATAAAGAGAAAAAAAGGCATTAAGACATAGTTATAGCCACTAAGTAACCTGATGAGTCATGTGGTGGTGACAAAATGCCTTGTTTATGAATCTCCATTGGCCTAATAAAGCTAATCGTAATCAATTTGGCCTTAACATTCCATCAGAGTCGGAATTATGCAAGTCAGATTTCTGGAGTCGGAGTGTTAAAATTTTTGGAGTTGGAGTCTGCAAATTTTATCACCAACTCCACAGCCCTGTATGAGAGGGAGTAAAAGTAAAGGGGATTATTGCAAACAGCTGCAGCATTATTAATTGGGAATGATGGAGAAGCTACTGTAAGAGTTTGATAGTGGTAGCCAGTGTAGCTTTATCAAGACCAGAATTTCCAGAAAATTGAAGTTTAAAGAACTTAAGAGGGAAAATTTAAGAATTTCTGGGTTTGGGGGTTCCGTTCAAAACCGAACCAAAGCTAAGAAGGTAGAAGTTCTGGTTAAGGGGTTGTTACCACAAATTCCCACTATCAAGGTCCAAGCTGTAGAGATTGAGGAACTTTGTGCTCCAGTCACTACTTGTTTAGATATGGCATATGTCCAAGAATTGCAAGTTAAAGGAATTAATTTGGGCAATACAGTCGACCCTCGACTTATGTCGTCACTGTCTTACGTAATTTCGAGTTACGAGAAGCCCCCCATTGACTGTAATTGATTCGTGTTGCGTAATAGCTGCATAATCGCAAATGCAGTGCATGACCACTCACTGGCAGGACGCTGGGTATTTCATGTTATTTTTACTGTGCATTATATAACTCTCTCTCCAATGTAAGTCTAAATTAATTTTTTATTATTAATTTTTAATATGTATTTTCTTTTACAGATGGTGTTTCTTAATAATAATTACACTGGCCAACAAAATGAAACTTTTTTTTCTCATCACAAACATGATCACACTTTTCTTAATGCATTTTTCGCGCGGATTCCGAATCTGGTTTTATTTTTTCTAGCACGTATAGTAGGGTGACAATAAAAATCGAAAGTTGGAGTTTTTTATTGGCCATTTGTTCAATGCTGCTACTACATGAGAAAACAATGTACTGTAAATATTAGGTCATTCAGATAATATTTAAGGGTGTCTCAAGTGAGGTAAATAATTCTCCTTATAACAAAAATTAATTATTCATTACCTAGTAAAAATAAATTAATATTTTTTTTAATTAATGTAAATAAACGTTAGTTTTAGTTCATAATGTTTAAGTGCAGGCGTACTCCAATCGTAATAAGTAAATAATATATTTACTAAATATATTCCAGGGTGTCTTTCATTCAATTGTAGACCACCCATTAATTCTTGCTTTTCCTCAAGCCATACCCTTTTTCAATGTACCAGGCTGAGACTTCCTATGATCCTCAACAACCTGCAAGAGATGTTGGCGCTGTTCTTCATTCTTCGTAATCTTTGTATTGAAGGCCTGGATCAAGGCAATTCCCCTCTCTGCCATGTCATTGACGACTTTTAGTCCTTCAACTATAGTCAAACCAGTCTTGAAATCTTCGTCATCCGGCCAGGTCTCTGGTTCCTTGGACAAGAAACCATCATTAATTTTTAGAAGTTCAAAGAGAAGCTTTGATCCTTTCGAGGCAAAGTCCGAGAGCTGCTTTGTTGAAATGGAAGAAACAGCAGGTATTGGGGCTCGCTTTGGAGGATCTTCAGCAGCTTCTTTTTCGAGGATTGATCGAGCGATATTCTTTTTCGTCGTTGCATTGATACCTTTATCAAAGAGTGCGAGACCAATCAAGTACTCGCTGAGGTACCATAAGTGACAACGGAGGACACTAAGGCAGGATGCTGAGATCTTTTCATCGTGGTACTTTGCTAGGTCTTGAAGAAGTTTCAAATCGTTCGCGGGAGCAGATGAAGGACTGCTGGCCGTGAACCACGCGCTGACATATAACTCCAGGGCAAAAAATACAAATCGTTTTAAGCCAGACATTTCACGAGTTGTAAGTCTGAATTGATGGGAAAGCAGCAGGATTTTTAATGAATAAATTACTTTTGCCATCCAACGTGCTCGGTGAAGTGCTCCAGGTCGCCGAAACCTAAAGTTAGGTAAATTACCTCCAAGGATTGTAATCGACAACTCCAAGAATTCACGGTAATCATCCCTCGGCTGGTGTTTTGTCAGATATAGATTCCAGCAAGCAATCAGTTCTTCTCGATTCTCATTCAGACTCGATGGAAGGTCTGACAGGGTCTTGTACTTATCTTGGCAAATTGTATTCCACGTCTCTTTGAAGCGGGAGAATAGGAGGATATCTGGACCAGATGATGGTCCCATGCATTCCATGTACGCCTTCTCAACGACAAGTTCTAGGATGTGATGGCGACATGCAAGGTATAAGAGTCGGCGGCTGAGTTTCTGCTCCAAAATTACGCATGCCCCAGACAAGTAACCAGTATTTCAAGCTGTAGTGTCGAAGCTCATAGCTGATACCTTTTCTGACACATTCCATTCTTTGAGCGCAGCATGTACCACCGAGGCGATGACCTCACCCGTTCCTGATGTCAGCTTAGGTACACCCAAGAGCTTCTCGGTATCAACTCCGGTTACGAAAATGGCTAGTCGGTCACACCGACCACCTTCATCGTCTGGTAGAATTTTTCCGTCCCAGTGAACAGTGAGCACTTCGTTGGGTGTGAACTGGCCCCCCCCGACCCCCCTCTCGACGGCCCTGTATATATATTTATATACTCGTATATATATTATCATAGGAAATCAAATTCAGTTCCAAATTTATATAATTTAAATATCAAACTATGCCAACAATTAATGAAACTTTTCTAGAACAATTTCCAATAATAATATAATCAATGTATCAAAATAAAAATATTACCTTAGATATCTTAAAAGAATCGGGAGAGAACTTCTAAGCGTTGTTTTCAGTCAGGCAGTCGTATGCAAAATGAACTTGAAGCACCAAAAGCTGATCATCCAAAGATTGATACACATCATATTATTTAACGATTTATTTATGAAAATTTTAATTTAATGAAATAAATTAATCGATTTGCATAATCTAGAGTATGAAATAAAGGAAACAATTCTATTAAATTATATAATACACTTGCATTCTGAAACATTTTTGTTTTTGAAGCGTTGTCGAAACTCGTTCATTCTTGAAATTTCTTCCGCGCGACAGTTTCATTCATGTGACTCGAGGCACCCCTAAATGCTTTCCGAATTCCATGAGATTTCGTCTACGGTGTTTCCTCATAGGGTGGCAGCATTGGACAAATGGCCGGCAAATTTTTTTGAATTTCAAATTTTATCCCTATAAGAAGTTGTCACCCTAACGTATAGTTATATAGATACACTGGTTTTGATATTTTTAAGTTTTTGATATTGCTATAAGAAAATTTATGGATGTATAGATCACACTTAGGAATGCTAAACAACAAATACATCATATACTTTATTCAATGTACTTATAAATAAAGAATATATACATTATTTTATTAAAAGCGCTGTGTGTGTGATTTCCTTTTGTAAATTTGGCCTGGATTGTCACGATACAGCATCCAACAATGGTCCGCCATCATGCTTTCATTTCAATATCCTTGGTAGCGCTTCTCCAGCATCTGAATATCTTGATGGAAGCGCTCTCCTTGCTCGTCACTCACTGCACCAAGGTTTTCAGGAAAGAAATCTAAGTGGGAATGCAGGAAGTGAATTTTTAACGACATTCGACACTCCATTTCTTTGAAGGCATCAAGGAGGTTCTTGACTCCATCCTTATACGCAGGTGACTTGTTGCTTCCAAGAAAGTTTTCACATATCCATTTGAATGCCAGCCAAGCCTTCAATTCCAGCGGACTTAGGACTTAGGACTTAGGACTTAGGACTTTTCAAATTCAGTGTCATTCAAAACCTCCCTTATTTGTGGCCCAACAAAAATTCCTTCCTTCAATTTTGCTGCAGTAACCTTCGGAAATTTCCTTGAAAGGTATTGGAACCCTTCAGAATTGACTTTACCCATTGCTTTAACAAATTCTTCATTAAACCAAGTTTAATGTGAAGAGGTGGCAGATAGATCTTTTGGGGATCCACTAAAGGGACAGACTGGACATTGCTTATCCCTGGGACATATGTATACCTAAGTGGCCAGTCACTTTTGGTGTAATGTTCTATAGTGGCGTGACTGTCCCACAGGCAAAGGAAACAACAAAATTTTGTGAATCCTGACTGCATACCCATAAGCATTCCTATAACTTTTAGATCTCCACAAACATTCCATTGATGACTGTCGTATTTGATTGCCTTAAGTAGTATATCCATATTGTCATATGTCTCTTTTAGATGGATGGAATGGGCAATGGGGGTGGATGGCATTATATTACCATTATGCAAAAGAACTGCTTTCAGGCTTCTCTGCGACGAATCAATAAAGAGGCGCCACTCAGATGCCACATACGTCTGAGATATGGCTGTAAATAGTCCATTGATGTCATGGCAATAACAGAGAGGACCGTCTACTGAAAAGAATGCTGTTAATTCAAAATTCCACTTTTGGTAGTAACTAATACGAACATTGTTATCAAGTAAATTGTTCTCCTTTAGTCTTGAGGCAAGAAGCTCTGATTTCTCTTTAGACAGCGATAAGTCTCTAACAAGATCATTCAACTGTCCTTGGGTTAACTTTTTAGGCTCTAAATGTCTACCTTCAAAAGTGTACTCTGGTTCTGTAGATGGTCCGGAAACGCCAGTTGCACCTTCATCACTTTCCATGTCATCTATGATAGAATCTAGCCTATCACTTGGGGGAATTGGAATGAGCAATGTTCATCATGTTTTACTGGTCTACGTGCTGAATCCAAGTTTGGATATACAATCTGGTGTTTGTTCTTGGCAGAAAAACCCCATTAAGTTCACACTACAAAAATAACAGTCTTCATGATGATCTCTCGGCTCCCTCCATATCATGGGTATAGCAAATGGCATTGAAGCTTTCTTTTGTTAAGCCAATCACGTAATCCATTTGAACAGCCAGAACAGATTTGATGTGGTGCCCATGGTTTATCTTGGTCACCTAGATGGCAACCAAAGTATAGCTTGTATATTTTCTTAATGTCGGTTGTAATACTTCGTCACTGTGTTTTAGTTGTCAACTGGCCATATACGAAACAGAACTTGTCAGGGTCATTCTTACATTGTCGAGGCATGTTGACTGACCTGAGCAAACTATAAATTCAAAAAAAAATGTACACCAACTTGACACAACAAGTTCTTGGATGGACTGATCTTTTGACACACAAAGCACGGCATTGTTGCCTGAATCACAATGCTGCTAGACGTAAAAGCTCACACCTGAAATACATAAGATGTATAATTAAGATAATTGAAATAAATAAGATGAATAAACTAAAAAAACACAATAAAATAAACACAATCAAATGTTGAAATATTAGTATTTTGCCTATTTAAAATGGTTAAATCTGTGTAGTTATATATATGCCTTCAATCTTGAAAACTATACGTGCTAGAAAAAATCTAAATGCAGTTTTGGAATCAGCGTGAAAAATGCTATCCATCCACCACAAATTTTACTCTGATGAAAAATCTTTGTTGACCAGTATTATTAATTACCATTATAATTCCAACTATATACACTGTTTTTATCAAAAAATTTAATTATTTTCAATACTTTTTTGGGGTCCTGGAATGGATTACCCGATTTACATGTATTTTGGGGTTCAACTTACGTCATTTTCGAGTTAAGTAACTCATCTCGGAATGGATTAATTACGTAAGTCGAGGGTCGACTGTAATAAGTTTGAAGGAACAGAAGATATTAGTCTTTTGATTGGAGCTAACTATTACTGGGACTTCATCACTGGTAATATTGTCCGCACATCTCGAGGTCCGGTAGCTGTTGAAGTAAGCTAGGCTGGATGCTCCATGGTAGCTATTGCAATGAAATGGAGGTTAAAGCTCTTTTTGTTAAGATTGAGGAGAACAGCCATGGTTTGGAAAGGCATTTGAAAGCATTTTGGGAACTTGAATCCATTGGCATAAAGGACAAACAGGAGAAGCAGGCAAGCACAGTGAACAGTGATGTTTTAGAGCAATATGAAAAAGGGATTGGGTTTTAGAGACAGTTGCTATGAAGATGGCCTCCCTTGGAAGGATTCTTGCAAACCCAGTTCAAACCTTCAGCTAGCTAATAGGAGGTTGGAGACTTCATTGTACAGGCTAAGAAAAAATGAGGAGTTGTTAATTGAATACAATGAGGCCATCCTAAGCTATGTAAGGGAGGGCTATGCTGAAAGGGTGCAAAGTGAGCTGGTGAGCCAGGAGGCACATTATCTGCCACACCATGCAGTGGTACGGCGAGACAAAACTACCACCAAACTGAGGATAGTTTTTGGTGGCTCAGCCAAGGACAAAGGTGGTGCGCGTCCTTGAACAACTGTTTGGATGCTGGGCCAAATTTAAATGCAGATTTATTTTCCTTGTTACTGAGATTCAGGTTTGGTAGAGTAGCATTAACTGCAGATGTGAAGCAAGCCTTTTTGCAGATAAAGTTAAAACCAGAGGACAGAGATGCAGTAAGGTATCTGTGGGTGGATATGAAAGACTTGTTGGGAAATGAGCCTAAGGTTCAAGCATATAGAATGAAGTCAGTGTTGTTTGGCCTCAGCTCTAGTCCATTTTTGTTGGCAGCTACTATGCAGTACCATTTTAAGAAATATTCTGAAGTCTATCCTAACACTATTGAACACATAAGGAAAAATTTTTATGTTGATGATTTGCTGTGTTCATGGATAATACAGAAATGGCTAAACAGATATTCATGGAGGCTAGAGCTATAATGAGGGAGACTGGCATGGAACTTAGAAAATGGCAGACCATTCTCAGTTACAACAGTTTATGAGTCAGTCCTGTGTAGTACCTGATGCAGCAGAAAGTATTGAGGATTTTGGTATTAAGGAGTTGTGGGCAATAGACACAAAGGTGCTAGGCATTGTTTGGCAGCAAGGAGAGGATTCATTTACCTTCAATGGGAAATCTTTAGTAGAGCTGGCTTAGAATGAGACAAAGTGGACAAAACATACAGCTCTTAGTTTGGCTTCAAAGGTCTTTGATCCTCTTGGATTCCTGGCTCCATTTGTGATAAAGTAAAAAATTTGGTTTCAAAGCCTCTGGGAAATTGGACTTGGTTGGGACCAAGAGTTACCAGACCATATGTGGTAAGGTGGAAATATTGGTTCAAAGAATTGGCACATCTTGGAGACATTGAAATCCCAAGATGGTACTTTGGAGAGTTGAACAATAGTCCAGACAATTTGGAGCTGCACATCTTTTGTGATGCAAGTGAGGAAGCCTATACAACTTGTATTTATATAAGAGGCACATTCAAAGAGGAAGTAAGTTGCAGGTTGGTTGCTGCAAAGAGCAGAGTAGCACCTTTGAAAAGGCTTTCTATTCCAAGGTTGGAATTGATGGGTGCAGTTATTGCTAGTCGGCTTGCAGTTACAGTGCAAAAGTCTTTGGCCCTTTATGAAATTCCAAGCTATTATTGGACAGACTCCACTATAGTTTGGCACTGGTTAAGAAGTCAGGGAAGGAAATGGAAACCATTTGTTGCCAATAGGGTGGAGGAAATTCAAGCACACACAGATCCCAAGCAATGGAAGCATTGTTCAGGCACCCAAAACCCAGCTGATTTACCAACACAAGGAATTTCAGTAAAAGATCTTGCACAGTCAAGTTTGTGGTGGAATGGGCCAGAGTGGCTAAAACTTGGAAGTGAAAACTGGCCTTCTAATCAGCCTATTGCAGGGGTTCCCAAATTGGTGTTCCGCGGAACACTTGTATACCGTGAGAAGTGTTCCACGGAACACAATTTGGGAACCCCTGGCCTATTGTAAGAGAATGCCAGGCTCAAGAAGAATGGGTGAGTGAGATGAGAAGATGCACTGTGAACAGTTGTCAAGTTATGCAGCAGGACCCCATATTGAGGCTTGAGGACATTAGCATTCTGAAAAGGTTGTTAAGAGTGACAGCATGGGTATATAGATTTACAAACAACATTAAGGGAGAAACAAGAAGGGAAGGAACTCTGAATAGTAAGGAGATTCAGCAAGCCAGGCAATACTGGGTGGTATATGTGCAGAAGGAAATTTGGTGAAGAGGGGGAATTGCTCACCAGCAGTCCATTACAGGTTCTACCAACACATTCTGCTCTCAAGGGTTTGGATATGTTTTTGGATCAGGACTTATTGAGAGGAGGAGGTAGACAACAGTTTTCTGGGCTTCCAGAGGAGAAAAGACATCCAATTTTGCTACCTTCTGGGGGCACTTTGTGGAACTTTTGATCCTTGATACACATCATAAGTTATTACATGCTGGAGTTAGAGAAGTGATAATAGAGATCAGACAACAATTTTGGATTCCCAAAATTAGACAAGTAGTAAAAAAGTTCTTGCATAAATGTGTGGTTTGCAAGCGTTGGGAGTGCAAAGCCTTATTATGAAAAGGTGGCTCCACTTCCAAGAGAACGGTGTGTCTATACTGCCCCATTTGATGTCGTGGGAGTAGACTTCGCAGGTCCAGTCTATGTGTATGAGCAAAAGGAATCTAACAAAGGTTATATATGTCTTTTCACATGTGCTACCACCAGAGCAATCCATTTGGAGTTGGTAAGCAACTTAAGTAGTGATGTATTTCTTTTGGCCTTTAAAAGGTTTGTGAACAGAAGAGGTTTCCCAAATAAAATCATATCAGATAATGCAAAAACCTTCAAAAAGGCTGCAAAGGAACTCCAAGAAGTTCGGTCCTTGCTAAAAGAGGAAGGATTCCAATCCTACTTTTCACACCAAGGGGTACAGTGAGAGTTTATTGTTGAGAGAGCACCATGGTGGGGAGGATTTTGAGAAAGGCTAGTGAGAAGTGTAAAGTGTCCATTAAAGAAACTTTTAGCTAATGCTCATTTGAGCAAAGAAGAATTCTGCACCATTTTGTATGAAGTAGAAGCAATGGTGAACAGTAGGCCTATCACTTTTGTTTATAACAGTATGCAGAGCCATTAACACCAAATCATTTTCTTTGTGGTAAATGATTAACATCAAGCCCAGTTTGCCAGAAGACTTGCAGCCTATCCAGAGCACTCAAGGAGAGTTAACCAGAAGGTTCAAGTACCTTCAAGAGCTACAAGATCAGTTATGGAAGAGGTGGCAGATGGAATACTTGCCAGAACTCACTTATTACCCATCAGGCAATGTAAAGGGCTCCAATGCAAATTGTATCAAGGTGGGAGAAGTGGTAATGATTGGGGATGAAAGACCAAGGCAATGCTGGAAGCTTGGCATAATTGAAGTTGTTTGTTGGCAGAGACAATTTAGTTAGGTCTGCACTGGTAAAGACTTCAGGAGGAAAATTAAAGACCTATACAAAAACTCTATGCTTTAGAAATCAGCAAAAGCACGGATAGTCAAGATGAAACATTTGAGTTACAGCCTCAATGTTATGATAATTATATTGCTTCTTTGTAATCTAATCGTCTGTATATTAGTTGCTAATTTATGTGTACGCTATTAGTTGTCTCATTAGTTGCTAAGCTAATTGTGTTCTTATAAACTAAATTTTGAGTTTAATAAAGCCTTTACTCTTGGACGTTGTTTTGGCTCAACAATTTATTAAACTAAAAGATTTTGGGTGTTATGGACAAGATCATCCGCCCAGAAAAGTTGCCCCAAACTCTCCTCAATGTGACAGGTATTGGAAACTATGGATCAGAGGTTTCCGATATTTCATTACTACGCTAGAAGCTCACAACCCTGATAAACTCGAACTTTTGTTTCTTCACATCGGCCCGAATGTTGTAGACATCATCCAAGACTGCACCGACTATGACGTAGCTGTAGGGCTCTTGAAAGCCGCCTACGTTAAAACTCCTAATGAAATCTACGCTCACCACCTGCTTTCAACTCGCTCCCAGAAGCATGATGAAGACATTGATGAATTTTTGCGATCACTAAACCACTTAGCTAATGATTGCAGCTTCAAAAGCGTGTCCGCTGATGAGAATAGGTGCTCGTATATCAGAGATTCATTTACTCGTGGCCTGCGTGACGGCAACATTACGACGCGACTACTCGAAAATAAGACGTTATCTTTGAACGAAGCTGTGAATCAAGCTAGAGCTTTAGATCAAGCCCAACGAAATGCATAATCATACAGCAATGCCTACATACCCACAGCAGCAACAACCATCAAACATACTAGTCAAAGGGAACCAACTGCTTGCGTAGATGACGTAAACAGCAGTGACGAACAATCAGCCGCCATTATTCGACAGTCCAATTGCAAATCATCAACTGATTGCGCTGCTATCACTACGTCACCTTCCCACGTTACATTAGCATCAATTCAATCCACGGTAACGGTTCAGAATAGGGGCGCCACCTCAATTTTTGTTTTTTCCACCAAAACATGCTAAAACCATTGGTTTCCTGTTGTTTAGGATGAATGTGACCATCGCCATTACAGTAAATTATTGCTTGAAGTGATTTCACCCCCCCCAACCCCTACTACAATCTTGGGGGACCACCGTGGGAACCGGGGGTTTTGGGTGGGGGAACACAGCACAAGCAATAATTTACTGTAATAGCGATGGTCAGATTTATTCTAAACAACAGGAAACCAATGGTTTTAGCATGTTTTGGAGGAAAAAACACGTGTCATGAAACACATCACAAACCATGAGAAAAACCTAGGTTTCATGGAAAACCTAACCTAAAAAGTATAAAACCCTATACCGATCAATTTGTGATATGTGATATTTACGGGGGCTCTGCTCCCGTACCTCCGAGACCTAAATTATACAAATTGGACACACTACATTTAAAGGGAGAACACCATGCGAGCTCTACTAGCGTCACCGCACATCCGTCACAGACCGAAGTCATTTTCAAACTGAAGTGAATGAACGATACGATAGTAAGCTTGCCAACTCAAAATTTCCTAGATTCATACCCAAAAATATATGGTTTTCGTAATTTTCTAACTTCGTTTTTTTGGACTATGCGACACATGCAATCAATGTATTTTAATGAGAGAAACAACTTTGTCTCTATGGTATTTTTCAAAATTTTGCTTAATTAAGTGGCGCCCGTATTCTGAACCATTACCCAATCCGCATCCACTGGACTTGCTCCGTCAACTGTACTAGCTCGAATCAATGATAGAAGTTGTAACGCTCTTCTCGACACTGGAAGTTCAGACAATTTCATTCAAAAAGACATCGTCGAACTGCTAAATTTGCCAAAACATCCACGAACAGCAACAATTACAATGGCCTCATCGTCGTTCTCTACTTCAGTTACAGAATACTGTATCGCTACTATCTCTATTAACGGACAGCAATACGAACACGTCAAACTATCAATAATTCCCGAACTCTGTACAGAGACAATACTAGGCCTACCTTTTCTCAGTCTTCATAAGGACTTGCACATCGATTTTAATGGTAACAGACCACCATTAGAAATAATCAAAAATTGCAACTTTTCCAAGGTTAAAATTGAAACCCCAAAACTCTTCAGTAATCTAACTAAAGATTGTCACCCGATCGCTACCAAAAGTCGCCAATACAGTGCTACTGATCATGAATTCATTAAAAACCACATCAACAGTTTGCTGATAGAAAGTATAATCGAACCAAGTAGCTCGCCATGACGCGCCCAAGTAGTGGTCGTCGCGACTGAATCTCGGAGAAAACGCATGGTCGTCGATTTCTCGAAAACGATAAACAGATTTACTCAACCAGATGCGTATCCGCTTCCCCGCATAGAAGAATTGGTAAATAACATTGCGCAACACCACTACTTCAGCACTATTGACCTCTCACAAGCTTACTACCAAGTGGAAATAGGCGCTGACGAAAGACCTTATACTGCATTTCAAGCGTGCGGGCAACTCTATCAATTCACACGAATCCCTATGGGAGTCACAAACGGAGCCGCAGTTTTCCAACGTGTTATAAACGATATAATTATCCGCAACGAATTACAGAGTACCTACGCTTATTTAGACGATTTAACAATTTGCGGAAATACCCGCGATGAACATGATCACAATCTCGCGAGATTTCTCGAAGTAGCGGAACGCTCAGGCTTGACGTTCAACAAAAACAAATGTAAATTTGCCGTTACTTCCGTTAATCTACTGGGGTACACGATATCGCATAACGAACTGAGGCCTGATCCAGACCGTTTGCGACCTCTGCAAGAACTTGCAATACCAACGAACAGCAAATCTCTTCAAAAGGTCATAGGATTATTTGCATATTATGCAAAATGGATCCCGCAGTATTCTCAGAAAGTAAAACCTCTCTTAGAGACCACGCGCTTTCCTCTGTCAGAGGCAGCACTAAACGCTATACGATCGTTGAAAGATACTCTCTACAAAGCTGTTGTCCAAGCAGTGCGCGAAGACATTCCACTCTTTATCGAAACCGACGCTTCTGACAACGCCATAGCTGCAACTCTAACTCAAAACGAACGACCTGTAGCGTTTTTCTCACGTTCTCTTAACGCTACAGAAAGACGCCTACACATAGTAGAGAAGGAAGCGTACGCAATCGTCGAATCCATTCGTAAATGGAAACATTTTCTGACTAGGCACTTCTATCTGTTGACTGATCAACGTAGTGTCTCCTTTATGTTTGATCAAACCGCCGCACGTTGTATTAAAAACGACAAAATACTACGTTCGAGGATAGAGCTAGCAGCATTTTCATTCACCATCCGATATCGTCCTGGGCGTGAAAATGTCCCTGCTGACGTTTTGTCGAGGTACTGCCTCAGCACTTGTTCAACGAACTCGCTCAAGCAACTACACGAATCACTGGTTCATCCCGGTACTAAACGTATGCTACACTTTGTCCGTACCCGCAATTTACCGTACTCAGTAGACGAAGTCCGACGCGTTACCAGTCGCTGCACCGTGTGTGCAAGATGCAAGCCTAAACATCGATTTCAAGGGGCCGTTACCAAGCGCAACTCAAAATACATATCTTCTTGTCATTATTGACGAATACTCTCGGTTTCCGTTCGCGTATCCATGCAAAGACGTCAGTGCATCAACCGTAGTAAACTGTCTAACGCACTTGTTCTCGATATTTGGCATGCCATCGTATGTGCAGTGACATTGTGCACTCTGACAGAGGTTCCTCCTTCATGTCGGCGGAACTCCAAACTTTTCTCACTTCCCACGGCATCTATGGAAAACTGATGAGTGGGTAGTTGGGAGGTAACGAAAATGGTTCACTGAGTAGGTAGGTAGTTAATCTAACAATCATTAAATTCCTTTTATGTCAATAACTGGGTGGATGAAACCAATTGGTTGCTCACCAGAGTTATTCTCCACACTAGTATTTATATACTGTGTGGGAGGAGCGTGCTCGGTAGTGGAGATACATTACCGCTCAACCAACCGAGGAATAAACCAAGACAACGCTGGTACGAGAAGCCCCGCGAAGAGGAGAACAAAGAAAGAAAAAAACGAAGAACGGGGCGAGAGGACGTACCAGAAAAGTGCGCTCTCGAAAACATAACCGGAGAAGGGAGACACTCAGATAACAAAAAGTAAGTGACTAATTGAGTTTTTACACCAAAGTTAATCTCATTAAATTAAGCTGGGTCAGACAAGTTAGGCCTACATTGTGGCCTAAGACCCAGCATCAACTCATAGCTTAACAAAGGTGAAGGTAGATTGCCCTAACCTAATTCTTGTGAGGAATCCTACTGTGGACCTCAATTTATCTGCCCGCTCTGGACCATTTCCGGAATCTCTAGGCTGACCCCTCTAGGCTAGACTTGATCTACTCTATAGTTAGACTGGAGATATAAGGGGTGGGTTAATTGTGGACCAATTCATACAGAGCATTTTTCGCATTGGTGGTCCGTGTGTGGGGAATTTACAAACCTTAAGCTTACTTAACAAAAAAAAAAAAAAATTGCAGAATTAGGCTAAATAGCCTAAGTCTAGCCTAAGCCTAAGCTAATCAAGCCTAATTAGGTCTACAACCTAGGGCCTAACTAGGAAACATTTACAAAAGGAGTCTCATTCTCTTATAAGCTTAGACCTGACTGACACATAAGTACTTGGGAGGGATTAAACCAAATTTAAACTTGACTGTTTTGTCTGTGCTCTCTCTTCTCTGGTAATTTCTTCTTGTCCTATATTTTATTACGATCCCCAGTTAAACAACTTTGACTTAGACATGGACAGTGCGGAATTGAAAAAGTTAAAAAAGAAAAGGGGGGCAAAGTTGGGAGCTGTTACAAAGGCTGTGAACACTTTTAACAATATTACACAACCAGGTAAGAAAAATATAGAGAGTGTAATTATTAAATTAGAAATTAAAAAGGAGGAAATAATAGCCATTAATGAGAGTATTTCAGAGTTAGTTGAATCCGAAATGGCTGAAGAACAATTGATAGACCTTTACGCTGATGATGATGATCAGGTAAGCTCAATTGAACAGCAAATAAGGGAACTACGGTCTCGGTTGACTGACTTAACACCAAAAAAACCTAATTCTGATTTTAATCAAAGTAGGGCTAACCTTCAACAAAATTTAAGTGGCATGCAAAATCCTGAGTCACAAGAATTGAGGGCTCAGTTACCCATTTTGCAAATACCAACATTTGAAGGGGACACGGTACAATTCCCATCTTTCATTGACAAATTTGAGAATTTAATAGGTAATAAACCATATATTTCAACTGTTGAAAAGTTTAGTTACTTAACTAGTTCCCTTAAAGGCCCAGCCTATAACCTGATAGCCTATTTACCAGCCGTAGGGGATTCATATGAAGTAGCTATTGATCTTTTAAAACGTAATTACGTTAATAAAGATGTGATTATATATGAATTATCTCAACAAATTTTTGAATTTGCACCCATAAAAGATAACCATAGTGATATGGAAAATTTTTATACAAAATTAGAAGCTATTATAGGACAACTGGTTAGCAATGAGATAGATATTAAAACTTCATCTTGGCTTATACAAAGCATAGTACTTAGGTGCCTTCCTTCGAGGGTTAAAGATAATTTAATTCTAAAGACGGGAGAAAATTATCCTAATTTAACACAAATAAGACAACACTTCCCCAATATCCTAACTAATTACAACTTGAGAGATTTTCCAACACATAAGACCCAGACTATGGATAAACCAAAGACTGTTCCCAGAGACCAACTAGCTACAGCCAAACAGACAAAACTTGATATTGTAGAATCAAATGTGACCAACTACAAAACATGAACACCTACATTACAGAACTTTAATGTAACTGCTGCCTCAACTTACACACCATATTGCAAATTTTGTGCAAGTAATGAACACAGTAGTACTGGGTGTGACAAATATTCAGATTTTAACCAAAGGGCTAAAAGATGTGAACAGTTGAACCTGTGTAAAAAGTGTACTGGCCAGGGACATTATAAGAAAGACTGTAAATCTAGGTTAAGATTCAAGTGTAAGTTTTGTAAAAGTTTACGACATGTCTCATCAATGTGTGATTCACCAAAGTGTCCAAATAATAGTACTCAAACTCAAAAGATACCTCCCCCAAACAAAGGTAATCAAGAAAATGCCACTTTCATGGGACATTCTGCTTGTTCAAACAATGTAACAAGAAACACTGAGATTCTTTTACCAACTATTACTTTGGACTTAGTGAATAGTGAGGGTAGTACCACTCCAGTGAGATGTCTTATAGACTGTTGTTCTCAACAAACATTTGTTTCAAAAAATTTAGTTAATAAATTGGGTTTGACACCAAACCCGAATGAACAAAACTTCAATATTGCGTCCTTTGTTAAGGATAACTCGGACAAAAATAGCTATAAGACAATTGACCTGGAACTACATTTAGAAAGTAAATTCAAGAAAATTGAAGCAGTTATTATTTCTAAAGTAGGACAAAACAAACTGGTTATACCCAAACTAGAACAAACCATAAATCATTTGAAAAAACACTACAAAATAGCTGATAGACATATCACTAACAACACAATAGCTAACATTGAAATGCTAATAGGGGCAGATTATATTAATCTTATTCATAAGGGCATAGTAGAGATAGGTAATGGTATAGCTATTCAGACTCCATCAGGGATAGCCCCTTTGGGTGACCTATCAGACTACAACCTAGACCTAAACCAAAACAGTGCATGACCAACAAATACTATGTGCCTCAACTCAGTCCTACATAACACCTGTAAGAATAGCAATACTTTGAATAATATTATCTCAACTGAGAACATTAATTCATCATTATCAAATGAAACTTTGGATGAGGCAATTCAAACTTTATGGTTACTAGAATCTGTGGGTATACATGACACACATCAAACTTCAGAAGATCAGTTAATGGTAGAAAGATTTGAAGACACCATTCAGTGTAAAGACAATAGTTATTTTATTGAGTTACCTTGGAAAATAAATTGTCCAACTTTAAGAGATAATCTCAAAGTAGCTAAAGGACATTTATATAAAGTAATGAAAAAACTCAAACAAGAAAATAATGTAAAAACATATAATAATGTCTTCAAAGAACAGCTACAGAAAGGCTTCATTGAAGAAGTAACAGATAACCCTTTTAAAAAAGATGGTTGTCATTATTTAACCCACAGGGGGGTTTATCGACAAGATGCCCCAACAACAAAACTTAGAGTAGTATATAATTGTAGCCTCAAAGACAGTGATAAACACAGCTTGAATGATTGCTTGATTGAGGGTCCTAATCTCATTTCTGACCTTGTGAAGATCTTACTGAGGTTCAGGTTAGACAAATATGCTGTACAAAGTGACATTTCGAAGGCATTTTTGAGAATAAATCTTAAAAATGAATATGATAAGAACCAACTTAGGTTCTTATGGTTCAAGGATCCATTTGATTTGAATAAAGGGTTCATAACCTATAGATTTAATGTTGTGTTGTTTGGAGCCAATTGCTCACCTAGCCTATTAGCATTGACAATTAAACATCATTTAAACCAGTTTAATAACTCTCTAACATTGAACTTCCTTAAGGAACATTTTTACGTAGACAATCTAATAGGCTCAACGACAACAAAATCTGAATTATCTGAAGTCTATGAACACTCTCAAAACATTATGCAACAAGGTAACTTTGAACTTAGAGAGTGGATTTCAAATAATGAGGATTTAAACAAAAAGATTTTAAAAGATAATAATGGTCTTACTGAGCCATCAGACAGAGTTAAAACTTTAGGTATGAACTGGTATTTGGATGCAACTTCTAACAGTCATGATTCAATCTGTACTAAAGGTTTTAAACTTGATGAGGAAGCAAATACTAAAAGACAAATATTATCAGAGGCTTCCAAAATTTTTGATCCTATGGGTCTATTCCTGCCTTCAACAATAAAATCAAAGATTCTCCTCCAAGAAATTTGGAGGACAAATGTTGGGTGGGATGATCCAATAACAAATGAAAATCAAAAATCTTGGAAGAAGTTAGCTACTGATTTAACAAAAGTGCAGAACATTAAAATTCAAAGGTGCTGTGGGTTTAGGGATAAGCCCCAGAGGCTTCATGTGTTTGCTGATGCAAGCACACAAGCTTATGGGTGCTGTGCGTATCTTGTAAGCCCTACAGAAAGTCATCTAATTTATGCAAAAGGGAAAGTTGCACCTCTCAAACCTACCCGAACCATACCTCAATTGGAACTATTGGCTGCTACATTAGCCATTAAAACCATTTCATTGCTTAAGGATGCTTACTATGATGTGTTCATAACTAATATCCACGTCTGGCTTGACAGTCAGATTTGTCTTGCCTGGATACGGAATGATAGCATTAATAGTAAGAATATCTTTGTAAGAAATAGGCTAAAAGAAATAGCTGACGCTAATGAAAGCCTACAAGTAAACTTTCACTATGTTCCAACTAAACAGAATCCAGCAGACTTTCTGACCAGAGGTTTATCCTACAAGTTGTTGAAGTCAAACAAAACTTGGTTTATGGGACCTAAGTGGCTCTGTAATACAGACCAATGGCCTGTGGAACAAGTTAACTTGACATTAAATTTAATCTTTTCAAATGAAAAGGTTGAACCAATCACTAATTATGAAAAGTATTCTGATTTCAACAAACTTGTTAGGGTGACAGCCTACTGTTTGAGGTTTGCTCACAACTGTTTAGCTACAATTAACAAACAGCTAAATAAAAACAATCATAATTATACAGAAGTTGCAACCCAATACTGGATAGGCCAAGCCCAACAAAAAGAGTACAATAAAGAGTTAGAATTCTTAACAAATGGGAAACAAACAAAAGAACCTGTACCATCAGTAGTTGTGGATCTAAACTTGTTCAGAGATGAGGAAGGCCTTCTAAGGTGTAAAGGGAGATTAGACAAATCAAAACTGTCATACAAAAGCAAAAATCCAATCCTTTTACCTAGATTTAGCTATTTGACAACATTAATCATCAGAAAAATACACAATGATGTATATCATATGGGGGTACCACAGACACTAACTACATTAAGAAAAACTTATTGGATACCCAAGGGAAGGATCACTGTTAAAACAGTCCTGAGTGAGTGTGTCACATGTAGGCGTATTCATGCTAGGCCCTATAGGAAACCAAATCCTCCTGCTTTGCCAGAGGAGAGAGTTACTCTCAACAGACCCTTTGAGACTGTAGGCATTGACTATACAGGAGCATTGACCGTAGGGGTGGGTGACACGGAACAAAAAATGTACATTGTACTGTTTACATGTGCAGCCTCACGAGCTGTTTATTTGGATGTTGTGGAGGATCTAACAGCAGAATCTTTTGTTGCTGTCTTTAAGAGATTCTGTGCACGACATTCAGTACCCAAGACAGTTTGGACTGACAATGCTACATATTTCAAAGCTGGTGAACAAGTCATCCACGACTTGTTAAGCAATGAAATCACACAATTATATATACAAAATCAAAACATAAAGTGGAAGTATATTCCAGTTGCCTCTCCTTGGTATGGTTCTATCTGGGAGAGGAATATACAAACAGTAAAGAATTGCTTGAAGAAAGCAATTGGCAAAAAAACAGATACACTTATTTGGGTTACTCACTCTCCTGGCTGAGATTGAGAACATCATTAACAATAGACCACTCACTTATGTGAGTGACAACATTAATGACCCAGAACCATTAACTCCAAATCATTTGATTCGGGGAGAACAAGTTAGTCTCCTGCCGGACTACAATATAGACTCTTCAGAAGACCCAAACTGGACTCAACGACATGATGAGCTCCAGACTAAGTTACAACATTTAACTAGAGTTAAAGCTCATTTCATAAAACAGTGGAAAACTGAGTATTTGATGGGTCTAAGGGAGAGACATAAACAAATGACTAAGAAGGATTGGTCTGACACAATTAAGGTAGGGGACCTTGTTCTCATACATGACAGTACTCCAAGACAAAACTGGCCTCTGGCTAGAGTTTCAGAACTCAGACCAGGGCAGATGGGGTAACAAGAGTGGTCAAATTAAGGACTTCAACGGGTGACACAACAAGAGACATTTCTCTTTTGTACCCTTTAGAGTCTGGACCCAAAACAATGGACTTTGGAGAACCTTCTCCACTGACAGTAACAACTGGAGACACTGAACTTCCAGTAACTATTCCTTTGACAGTAGGAGTGGTAACGCATCCTACTACAACATTGACAGACACAAGACCTCAGCGACAAACAGCATTAAAAGCGCGACTATTTTTACAACAAAAAATAGATGCTGGGGAATTGTAATTTTATCTTCTAACTTTCATTTTTCTTTTCTTATGGTAAAGACCATAGACAGTTTCATCCTATGGATGTATATTTTATCTTCTAATTAAATGCTACACCTTCTCCATGAGAAGGTGAGGATAGGCACTGTTAATCAGATTAACAGGCATTTACAGTTAAATAGTTAGCTAGTCTACACTCAGACAAAAATTGGTGACATTGACACCAAAATTTTTATCTCCCGGGGCCCCCAGTATATGGAAAACTGATGAGTGGGTAGTTGGGAGGTAACGAAAATGGTTCACTGAGTAGGTAGGTAGTTAATCTAACAATCATTAAATTCCTTTTATGTCAATAACTGGGTGGATGAAACCAATTGGTTGCTCACCAGAGTTATTCTCCACACTAGTATTTATATACTGTGTGGGAGGAGCGTGCTCGGTAGTGGAGATACATTACCGCTCAACCAACCGAGGAATAAACCAAGACAACGCTGGTACGAGAAGCCCCGCGAAGAGGAGAACAAAGAAAGAAAAAAACGAAGAACGGGGCGAGAGGACGTACCAGAAAAGTGCGCTCTCGAAAACATAACCGGAGAAGGGAGACACTCAGATAACAAAAAGTAAGTGACTAATTGAGTTTTTACACCAAAGTTAATCTCATTAAATTAAGCTGGGTCAGACAAGTTAGGCCTACATTGTGGCCTAAGACCCAGCATCAACTCATAGCTTAACAAAGGTGAAGGTAGATTGCCCTAACCTAATTCTTGTGAGGAATCCTACTGTGGACCTCAATTTATCTGCCCGCTCTGGACCATTTCCGGAATCTCTAGGCTGACCCCTCTAGGCTAGACTTGATCTACTCTATAGTTAGACTGGAGATATAAGGGGTGGGTTAATTGTGGACCAATTCATACAGAGCATTTTTCGCAGCATCTCTACGAGTCGTACCACGCCATACCACCCTACGGGAAACGCTCAATGCGAACGTTATAACGCTACCATATGGAACACTATCAACTGCGCTCTGGAAAGTCGAAAATTGAATGTTCGTAATTGGGAGGTAGTGCTACCCGATGCTCTTCACTCTATCCGATCCTTACTCTGCACATCCACGAACGAGACGCCACATGAACGACTGTTCTCTTTCCAAAGGAAAACATCTACTGGCACTGCTCTACCAACATGGCTCTCTACTCCTGAACCCGTCTTACTGAGACGTCACGTTCGCCATTCGAAGTTCGAGCCTCTCGTTGACACAGTGGAACTCATCGAGGCTAATCCGCACTACGCCCACGTACGCTTTCAGAATGGCAGAGAGATACAGTTTCTATCAAAGACCTTTCCCCTAGCGGCGACATCGATTTCCATCTAAAAGAAACTTTTCAATATCCTGAAGAAAATAAACAAACGGAGCCTCCGACCGAGAACGATGCACAAGTTCCTATCACTGATACTTCCAGCACACCCACTCAACCGACTTATGAACGGACCGGTTCTAGGAGAGAAAATTATATAGGTACAACAGTAAACACCACTCCAACTACTCAAGCTGAAAATGAACCGCCACGAAGATCTAATAGATCTCGGAAACCCGTACAAAGACTCAACCTCTAGATCACGATGCAAATTCTTAGTGCGATCGCCATTACACAACTCTTTAAATATCGTTACTTTATTCGTATTATTTTATTGCAATTAAGTGTTCTAGCTTGTGATGCTTAACTATAAACTTCTTCTTCTTTCTCTTCGCCCGTTCCCGCCTCTATGCGGGGTCGGCGTTTCTGACCAGCCTCCTCCACACAGCCCGGTCCTGGGCTTCTTCCTCCGACAAACCCTTCTCCCTCAAATCGTCCCTCACCTTCTCCATCCACCTTCGCTTCGGTCTGCCTCTCTTTCTCCTGCCATACACCTCCATATTCATCGTTCTCTTACCCACATAATCTTCGTCCCCTCTCATCACATGTCCATACCATTTCAGTCTACTTTCTTGTATCTTCCTCGAGATTTCTCCAACCTTTGTTGTGCCCCTTATCCTTTCATTCCTTACTCTATCCAACCTTGTCACTCCGCACATCCATCTCAGCATTCTCATCTCCGTTACATCTAGTCTTTTCTATGATCTTTCTTTATAGCCCAAGACTCAGCCCCATACATCATAGCCGGTCTTACCACAGTCTTATACACTCTTCCCTTAACCCTTGCACCTATTCTTCGGTCACGCAACACCCCTGAAACTTTCTTCCAATTTTTCCAACCAGATTGCACTCTGTGTGTTATTTCTGTGTCCAGCTCACCGTCCTCAGCCACTGTCGATCCCAAGTACGTAAACTTACTTACTCTCTTTAACCTCGCTCCCTCTAAACTAATTTCTGAGTCTTGATTTTCGTAGAACCTCAGGTACTCCGTTTTCTTTCTGCTGATTTTCAACCCTCTGTCTTCCAAAAGCCCTCCTCCAATTCTCCAATTCTTTCTACTACTTCTCTCCTGTTGCTGCACAGAACAATATCGTCTGCAAAGAGCATACACCAAGGGGATTGATCTTTTATCCCCTGGGCCAACACATCCATAATCAAAACAAAAAGTACGGGCTCAAAGAAGATCCCTGATGTAGACCAACCCTCACGGGGAACCATTCCGTTACACCTACACTACTCCTAACGTGGGTCCTTGCTCCTTCATACATACTTTGCACCAACCTAACGTACTTCTCCGGCACACCTTTCTCTCTCATACACCTCCAAACCTCCTGGCGTGGCACTCTATCATATGCTTTCTCTAGGTCGATGAAAACCATGTGCAGTCCCTTTTGTCGCTCCCGGTGTTTCTCCATCAACTGCCTCAGTGCAAAAATCGCATCAGTTGTTCCCCTACCTGGCATAAAACCCAACTGCTCTTCCCCCACGGTTGTCTCTTCTCTTAACCTTTTCTCTATAATCCTTTCCCAAACCTTCATCGTGTGTGACATAAGCTTTATTCCCCTATAATTTCCACAATCCTGGATGTCCCCCTTCTCTTTGTAGATAGGTACGAGTGTACTATCCCCCCACTCCTCCGGCATTTCCTCTTGTTCATATATCTTCTGCATCAGATCCCACAATAGATCTATGCCCTCATCTCCCAAACAATTCCACGCCTCCACTGGTATCCCATTCGGTCCCAATGCCTTCCCCTTCTTCATTCCTTTCAACGCCACCTTCACCTCTTCCCTACTCACTCCTGAAGTTAACCCTTGATTTGGGACACCATCTTCAAAAATAACCCTTGGGTTTTCCTCATTTAACAGATGCTTAACTATAAACATTTCCAATTAATAATGCGCATTATGTTACGCTATAAATTTTACTAAATCTCTTCAAATGAAAGAAGGAAAAAATGTTATGATAATTATATTGCTTCTTTGTAATCTAATCGTTTGTATATTAGTTGCTAATTTATGTGTACGCTATTAGTTGTCTCATTAGTTGCTAAACTAATTATGTTTCTCTTTTGCAGTTTATGTGTTCTTATATGCTAAATTTTGAGTTTAATAAAGCCTTTAATCTTGGACATTGTTTTGGCTCAACACTCATGGAGAAGGCTTGGCTAAATTTGCAGAAGGTAATGACAACAATGCCTCTTCGGTGGGGAGTGCTAGAAAATCTAGAAGAGGAAGAGCCATTGTTGTCCCAAGGCGATATGATGACTAAGCTGATTGATGCAGCATTGCTTGTATATATTAAATTAAGGTGTATATATATCCATCTCATAATTGTAAGGTTAGTGAAAAATTCACTTAATTTAGAGCTAGCATTTTTGGGCTCTTGTGGCATCATTGTTTGGGCACTCTTGTGGCATCATTTTTTGGGGGGCGCTGCGCATCCTTCCTACTCGTTTGTTGAATGCGGCACTTAGAGGGCGTGGTCTTATAGAGAACTCTCTTGCAATTCAGTTTGGTTGTTTAAATAAAAAATTGTTGCATCGTGCAATGGTGCAGGTTGTGTTGTTGTTGCAAGGTTTAGAAAGAAGACCATAAATAGTGCCCCTTTTGTTTTTTATCTTAATTTTATGCAACTGAGGCCTAAGGTAGGCCCACATCGAGTCAGCAACCCTGAGGTAGGACCTAATAGGACCTCCAAGTCCGTAAGTTTTTAGTCTAGCTTAACTTGGGCTGTAGGTTAAAGTGGCCCTTCAGAGCTTGGCCGTTCACGGCTCAACTGGGATTCTGAACCCAATAAAATGAAAAAAAAATAACATCATTATCTTTTGCAAACCACATTCAGGACATTAAAAACAAATGTACAGTACGTCAAGACTTAACACGCTTAGGGTACTAACAGGCACAAACTTTGGACACCAGCAGGAAACAACATCACTCATATACAAACAATATATTCGCTCAGTTATAGACTATGCTAGCCCATGCTGGGCACCCATTATCTCAAACACACACATAAACACCTTACGGACAATACAAAACAACGCACTTCGTATCATTACAGGATGCACTCAAACAACACCAATAGAACACCTGCACACAGAAACAAAAATACTGAAAGTTAGGGAACATTTAGACATGAGGGGAACACAATTCATGGCAGCAGCGACAACTAACCCACAACACCCTTGCCACTACATGTACAATCATGCACCGACACCTCGCACCATTAAGGTAACACCAGAGACACATTATAACCAAATACTCCATTCCATACCACGCCCCACAGACAGGGCCGCATTTAGGGGGTGGCGCACCGGACAAATATCCAAGGCGCCGCGGCCGATGGGCCCGGCAAATTTCAATTGAAAAAAATTAAACGTCACGTATTTGCCATCTGCGACGAGTTTTACTTTTTCTGGCAGGCGGCATGGCATCAGGCATTCTAATATCCGCTTTGATGGTGTTTAATTTGTTGTTCTTGTTAGTGTTACTCATTTTTATTGTTGTTACTAACTTCTTCTTGTTTCTGTTGCAGATTCATGATTTATGTTCTTATTGTTGGCATTGTAATTCGTACAACATGGAAACGAGCCGTGACCGGGATCGAAGGAGGAAAAATAAACCCGGTAGTGAAAAGCGTAAGGATAAGAAGCTCAGAGAAGAGTTTCTTGCGACGGTGCCGAAACCGATTAATTGGATTAAATCATCAGCAACTAAGTCAGCCCCTTCAGCAGGCCCAGCAGCTGCGTTTTCAGAAGACGCGTCTACGTCAGTGCATTCAGCAAGCCCAGCAGCTGCCTCCACTACTTCAGCAGCTGCATTTTCAGGAGACTCGTCTACGTCAACCCCTTCAGCAGGCCCACCAGTTGCCTCCGCTGCATCAGCAGCTGCGTCTTCAGAAGACACGTCTACGTCAGTGCGTTCAGCAAGCCCAGCAGCTGCCTCCACTACTTCAGCAGCTGCATTTTCAGGAGACTCGTCTACGTCAACCCCTTCAGCAGGCCCACCAGTTGCCTCCGCTACATCAGCAGCTGCGTCTTCAGAAGACCCGTCTACGTCAGTGCGTTCAGCAGGCCCACCAGCTTCAGGACATGCAATTAATGACATCGGTTTGTGGCCACAAGTGCTTACCGATGACTTTAGAGAGTTCTGGATAAAGCGGGAACATCAGATTGGCGAAATTATGACAGCGACGTCAGTAACTCTTCAACTACTGAAAGTGGTACAACACGCCGATGTACGAAGACATTATTTGTTAAGAAACATAGCCTGACGAATGAGAGGATTGAGGTGTCATGGCTGTGCTATTCTGAGTCCACAGGCTGTGTTTACTGTTTTGTCTGTAAATTAATGTCGAGGGCGGACAGTAAGTTCACAATCGGGTTCAACGACTGGAAGCATGGTAGACAATCGGTCGAAGCACACGGAAAATGTGAGCAACATATGGAGTCGATGAGATATTTGTTGGTTAGAAAGTCTGTCTCCTGCCGTGTTGATTCGAAACTGGTTCACCAGTTTGAAAAGGAGTGCAACTACTGGCAGGAAGTTTTGCGGCGCTGTGTCGACGTTATCAAGTATATCACGTCACGAGGACTAGCAATTCGTGGACACGACTTCCGTTTCGGTTCACCAAACAACGGCAACTATTACGGAATTTTGGAACTTTTAAGTAAGTATGACAGTTTTCTAGCTGCGCATATAAGCGAGCATGCCAACAAAGGTAGCGGACACACCTCGTATCTCTCTCATTTCATTTGCGAGGAACTCATACTGTTGATGGCCGATAAAGTACTTCAGACGATTATCCGAGAAATCCAGCAGTCAAAATATTACTCTCTATTCGTCGATTCTACGCCTGATGTTTCCCACACCGATCAACTGTGCTTCACCGTCCGATATGTGGTTGAGTCTGGGTCCGTCGAGCGATTTCTACAGTTCATACCTATGAACACACATACAGGGAAAGGAATCGCCGACGTGATCCTCAACTTTCTGGAGACGCATGGTATTCGAATTGGAGACTGCAGAGGACAGTCTTATGATAACGCAAGCAATATGGTAGGGAAATACAACGGCGTAAAGAGCCACATCAAGTCAAAATCTCCATATGCTGAGTTTGTACCATGCATGTGCCACTCACTAAATTTTGTGAGTAAATCAGCAGTGGACAGTTGCATAGCAGCCGTTGAATTGTTTATGCTCATTCAGAATGTCTACACGTTTCTCGTCTCCTCGACATACCGATGGCGTCGACATGTAGAGGTTCTCGATAGTAGTTCCCGTAGTGAGAAACTAAAGGTCGACAAAGGTCTCTCCGATACGCGCTGGTCAGCCAGATCAGATGCCGTCCAATCTTTAACCGAAGGTTACGCCGAGAATATCGTGGTACTGGATGAGCTAGCAGCAGATACCAACCAAACTGCGGAAGCCAGGATCGAAGCTAAGGAATTGTCTAAACAGCTTCAACAACTCGAAACAGCCATTTTATTGGTTTTATGGAACACTATTCTCGAACGATTTTAAAAAACGAATGCATCTCTGCAAAAACAAGGAATGTCGTTAGACTCAGCCACCCTCTTCCTGAAATCACTACTGCAATTTGTTGAAGATCTCAGATCAAGATTTGACGAATTCGAGGACCAGGGCATCGGAAAGTGTGGTCATCGAGTATACAAGGAATCGACTCAACGCACAAAGAAGAGAAAACGCCATCATGACGAAATCGGAACTGCCGAAGATACGAATCTGACACCAAGAGATTCATTTCGGACCACTGCATTTCTACCGATAATTGATAAACTGTGTACCACTCTGAACACTCGTCTAGAAGCGTACGCTCTCATGCAGAAAAGATTTGGATTTTTATATTTTCTTCTAGTCCTGGACATCGACAGTCTTCGACGGTCAGCTGAACATCTAGTAGAATGCTATCTGACTGATCTGGAGAAAGAGCTGGTAACAGAAGTTGTGCAGTTCGCTGCCCAAATGAAACTCACCGAAAGTGAAACAGAATCCCAGACGGAACGTGAAGACATGTGCAACAGATTTTATCGGCATATGAACACAAACGAACTGAAAGGAACATTCCCAAACATGGAAACAGCAATGAGAATATACCTGTGTATGTTTGTCACGCACTGTTCTGGTGAACATTCATTCTCGAAACTCAAACTGATCAAAAATTACCTTCGCTCCACAATGTGCCAGGAGCACCTTTCGTCCCTGGCGCTGTTGAGTATAGAGCATGAGGTGTTGCAGTCGGTGAGTTTCGAGGACACAATCACGCAGTTTTCCAAACAAAAAGCCAGGAAGCGTCCTATGTAATATTCATTACAAATCTACACTCTATCTACAGTACAGTAAGCTGTACAGTTTAGCTGTTTATTAAGTGCATTACAACTGTGTAGCTGTTTATTAAGTGCATTACAATAACTGTGTAGATGTTTATTAAGTGCATTACAACTGTGTAGCCTACTAGTGTAGCTGTATACACTGTATGTGTACGTAAAGTTATAGTCTTTAATATCACATTAATAATCCGAATGGCTTCCGCATGTGTGTTTTGTGTGTGTGTTAAAAAAATATATCTGTTATGTGCATTACAAAATATTGTCATTCATTAACACACTAAAATAATACATCCCGGTTAATAGTTTGCCCAAGGCCCCGCACACTGTAAATGCGCCCCTGCCCACAGACATCACAGAGTTCAGAAAACACACACACACACACACACACACCTAACCCACAAAGCATTGACACGACTCGGTCCGAATGCGGTCCTAGGTGCGAAGCCGCCACCCATTAACAGGTCAGAGATCAGCCTGAGCAGATCTGATCGAGTTAACTTAGCACGATTCCGATGTGGACATCACCCCAACTTACGGACATATAAACACGGACTAGACAACTCCACAGACGACACCTGCCACCTGTGCCAGGACACACCACAAACAATTGAACACATTATGACAGACTGTACCGCTCTAGCACAACAACGAACACACAACATCACTAGTGCGCTGAACCTCTGGTCCACTCCAGAGAGGGCGATCGGTTACCTGCGTGCCGCCGGCTTGCTCGATCAGGGTGGGCTGATCGGCTAAACAACAACAACAACAACAACCACATTCCTTTATTTATTCGAAGACTTCATGAACTAAGTAAATTAAAATTCACATTTGAATCTGCCTTGAATAATACACTCTCTTTTCTCGACATTAATATATTCATTGGTCAAAATGGATGTTTAACGACTGGTGTACATGTTAAACCAACAGACAAAGGAACATATTTAAATTATAATTCATACTCATCAGAAAAATATAAACTATCAATAATTAAAACACTTGAGGGACAAGGGAAAATATTTTTATATCATTTTCTGAAGTAAAGAGGTTAATTAAAGAGTTAAAGACTGGTTCTGCGTCAAGGGTAGATGACTTATCGAATGAGCACTTAAAATATGCAAATGACGTAGTATGTCTGCATATATCATTGCTCCTATCAGCCATGCTTGCTCATAGCTATATCCCTGCAGAGTTCATGAGGGTATATATCTTGCCCTGGTCAAAAATAAGTACGGAGACATTCTGTCCAGCAATAATTACAGGCCTATTGCTGTCGCTTCCTGCTTCTCGAAACTACTAGAAAAACTCTTGTTGCTCCGATTAAATGATTTCCTATGGACATCTAATCAGTTTGGCTTTAAAAGGTCCCACTCAACTGACCTGTGTATCTATGTACTTAAAGAAACAATATCTAAATACATTGACAGTAATTCAACCATTTATAGCTGTTTCCTTGATATAAGTAAGGCATATGATAGGGTGAACCACAATATTTTATTTGCAAAACTAGAAGACAGGAAGGTTCCCATGTACATATTAAATTTATTGAAATTTTGGTATTCCCACCAATCTTTCACTGTTAGGTGGGGCAATATACTATCCGAGTGTTTTGGCTCCTCTTGCGGGGTGAGACAAGGCTCCTTGCTCTCCCCTATGCTGTTTAATGTGTATATTGACGGATTAATTGCTTCACTTAATGAGGCAACAGTGGGATGTTGTATAGATAACACAAGGATAAATAATTTAGTTTATGCCGATGATATGGTGTTAATAAGTCCCTCTGTTAAAGGTCTGGATCGGCTACTAAACGTCTGCGAAGTGTATTCGCAGAAACATGATATTCTTTTTAATGTTACAAAAACTAAGGTTATGCAATTTCATCCTAAAAGCTGTAATAAGCCAGCTGATATAAGGTTTAAAATGAATGGTGAAGTAATTGAAGAAGTACAAGAGTTTAAGTATTTGGGTCAAACTATTACCAGCTCCTTGAGTGATGACTCGGATATAAGAGAACAATCTCGAAGCCTGTGTGCTAAAGCGAATATGACCATAAGGAACTTTCGTTTCTGTACAAGTGAAGCTAAAGACACTCTTTCGTACTTTCTGCAGTAATATATACGGTCAGCAACTCTGGGTGAATTATGAAAAAGGTTCTGGCAGAACCCTAAATTTGCTGTACAACAGGTCTTTTAGACTCTTACATAAATTACCCCCGAGATGCTCAGCTTCGCAAATGTTTGCTACCCGCAATGTCCCGAGCTTCCCGGAGGTAACAAGACGTGCTCAACACAGTCTAATGCAAAGAATTAAAAAATCAACCAACCCGATCATCCAAGCTATTCATGAGTCCTGCCATTTATCCTCTAAACTATGGACTTCTTGATACGAAAACGTCTGTCTGTAGCTCCACTTAACTTCGACAGTGCAGTATTATTTCTAATCAATTGTATATATTTCTATCCTTAGTATATGAACTGTCATTGTATTAATAATATATGTCAGATGGACTATAGTCTGCAAATAAACCTTTTCATTCTCATTTTCATATGCTCAAGTTGGCAACTATTTAATCAAGAAATTGAGAGAATAAAGCAAAATCTAATAAACAGTGATTTTCCGCTATTTTTAATCGATAATATCATAAACCGAACTCTAACAAATTTATATAACAAAAATAAGGATGATGATGAAAATAAAAATAAAAACACAGGTATAAAATTTTACTTCGAAACAAGAAACCCAACAAGACTAAAACATGAGGAAAAATGTCTAAACAATATATTAAAGAGGCACATAAAACCAATGGATAAAGAAAAAACTATCAATGTTAACATATACTATAAAAACAAAAAGTTATCAAGTAATTTTTCGACACGTAACAAAAACCCTGACAAGCAACATCATGTGGTGAATATTGTGGTGTACCAATTTACATGTCCTGTATTTGACTGTACGTCGACTTACATTGGTTACACCACAAACCACATTAAAGAGAGAGCATACCAACATAAATATCGTCCAAGTAAAATTAACGAACATTACAGAGTAGATCATAAAATATTAAATTTAAAAAATATCTCTCAAAACTTTCAAATCTTATACTCATCACATAACGTACAGAAACTAAAAATTGCCGAAGCCTTTTACATTAAAATGAAAAACCGAAAATTACAGTAATATAAAATTTAATGAACTTTCGAATATTCTTAAATTAATTTGAAATTGTATCAAACTTACAATCAAGAAACATATATATAACCCATTTTACTTTAAATTATGTATAAAGCTCTGAAGATGTTCAAAGTATATGAACGAAAAGCGTCAGCAGAAGGAAAAAATGAAGACAGTATTCTTAGCATACTGCAAATTCTTATCTAGAGTTATTATTAAGAAACTCAGTACTGAAAATAAAAAACTATTCAGAATATTGGAAATTAAATGTAAATCCTTTTATAAATAATAAAAATAGTAAGAGCAATTTCATAAAAATAAAAAGTGCATGTAGTGGGATGGCTAATGCGGGAGTTAAGTAAAGCTATAGACAAGCATCTTCATACCAAGAGGCAGGGCCGCCGAGAGGGCGGGGAAGCCGGGTTAAATCCCCGGGGCCCGGACCTCTAGGGGACCCTGGAAGAGGGGGGATAAAATCTAAAAAATATTAATAAAGCAATTGATCATATAACTGAGAGGAAATATAATTAATGAACATACATTTTTTAGAGATTATCATAGTAAAACTGAAACGGATAAAATATCTGCGGTCCACCAATGCCCAAGACTGACTGACAGATCTGGGAACCATTGTAACTGAAAGCCAGTTAGCCCGTACTTTAAATTTGATCACAATCATTTACCACTTTGCTAGAGAGAAGGCAAAGAAAGTACACTTCTAATTATGAAAATTTTGCAGTAAACAATTGTCTTGCCTGCATGGACTGGTACTGCATTTATAAATTGTATGGTGATAGAATTAATATAATTGATTCGAAAAATAAAATGGTCATTTTCTTCTGAGTAGTTTATTCATACTGTATGTTTTGAATAGTGACTTGGACATATAATCAGTTTGCTTGTTATGTACACAAAAAACATTCATAATAAAATACTGAGTAAACAGGGGGGGGGGCCATATACCAATCCATTCCCGGGGCCCGTGGTAGCTCTCGCTGGCCCTGCCAAGAGGTTCACTGTCTAGAAGACATAAAGCAGAACTGATAGATAACTTGGACAATATATCGGGTCTGTCAAAAAAAACTAAGCCAAATTCAAACCTTTATTAAAACAAAACCATTTATTTAATTAAGTTGAATTTTTTACACAATAAAGTATAGGTAATCACCTATTAACCTTTAAATTTTTATGACGATATCTTCAGAATTGTTAATTTTATTAATAATTAACTAAAAAGTGAGATTCTCCTACTTAACATGAAAATTTTTTTTTTTACGATATACTGTAGATAATTTTTAGTTTAATAAAATTATACGTAAAATACGTTTGGATTGCTCAACTCTTTTCTGACAGTTTACTTCTGACAATCTTTGTCCATGCACTCTTTTAAATGGTTTAAATTGCAGATCAGATTTAATAATCCTTCTTACGCTTGATTCTGATATTTCTACTTCTTTTGATATTTGAGCAGGTGTCATGTGGCTACCAGGTCGATCCTCTTGACTAAGGATACGTTCCTCCACTTTCTGAATATTTTCATCTACTCTAACTGATTTTGGTCGCCCACTACCAACCTTCCTTTCAATGCTTCCTGTTTCATCGATAGTTCTCAATAAGTAATCTAAACCTGATCTAGATTCAGAAAGTAATTTCCTTGCACTATAACCTTTTTCAACTCTACAGTATAATGCTTTATAATTATTTTATCTTCATGTGAGAATGGCATATTTAGAGGTATTCACGAAAATTTTTAAATCTAAACAAATTCTGAAAAAGAGAAAAAAGAAGATATTACATAATAAGAAAAACTGAAATTTTCGCAACATGTAGAAATAACCGCATAACTCCTAAAATATTTAAAATAAAGTTATAAAATTATCACAGATTATTTATGAGCCTTTTATTTATTTAGTGTAAAAAAATATTTGAAATCTCTATCAAATTCTGCATTTTATAGAGATTTCAAATTGGCTTAGTTTTTTTTGACAGATCCTATAATATATATATTATATATATATATATATATATATATATATATACAGGCCCGTACCCAAGGAGAGGGGTCGAACGACCCTTCCCCCCTTGACAGGAAAGGTTAATTTTTGTAACTATAGTTATAACTTATGATGTGATATTATAATATATAACATCATTTAGTAAATAAACACTAGCATTTTTCTCTTTTGAAATATCACAAACTACTCTAAACCCCCTCCGCATTGACTAGGTTGTTGCACTAAAAGGTCTGCCTTTCTACAATTTCGATCGCACCCCTCTTGGGAAGTCCTGGCTACGGGACTGTATAACCTCGTTGCTGTTCCGTGCGTTGGTCTCTTCACACGAAGGTCAAGCTGGTGGCCCCGCCTCTAGGTCTGCTTGGTGGAGAAGCGAGTTGCTTTCTTGCGCTCTCCACCGTACATAGCCAGGTACACCCGGCTCATCTGGTACCGTCTTGAGCCAGACATCTAATCTTCTCTTGAAGACTTCATTTTTGATCCCTGTAACGTTTCTGAGGTCCCTTGAAAGCTGGTTAAAAAGTCTTGGTCCCCTGACAACCAAGCTATTTTCCTTCAGTGTTGAGGAGGTCCCTTGTCAGGCCTTTAATTTGGGAACACTACACATCCTACCTTTCCTATTTTCCAGTGTTGTTTGAATGCTAATTGGGTTTAGTTTGAGGTTTGGTACCAGTTTTTCGATCATTTTCCATATGTAGATTATGGTGTACCTCTCTCTTCTTCTTTCCAGGGAGTACAGATTTAGTTTACGTAGTCTTTCCCAGTAGTTGAGTTATTTGCAGCCATCAATCTTGGCTGTGAGATGACTCCGAGTTTCTTCTAGTTTATTAGTTTCTTCCTTTTTATATGGGGACGTCAAAACTGAGCAGTATTCAAGTTTTGGTATAATCAGTGTTTTCAGCAGGGGAATCATTACTGTCCTGTCCCTTCTTTTGAACGTTCTTAGTACCTCTCCCGCTACACTTTTTGCTTTATTTATCGCTCTCTGATTTTGTGTTTCGAATTTCACATCATCGGTCATTATTACCCCCAGATCGATCGCTTTCGTGCTTCTCTGAATTTCCTGTTTATCTGGAGCATAATATGCAGTCTGTTTAAGTTCCTCTTTTTTGCCATATCTCAAGAGCCGAAATTTCTCGGTGTTAAATGTCATGTTGTTGTCTTCTGATCATTTGTATATTTTGTTTATGTCCCTTTGCAAGGCCTCCACTTCATTTACATCGCTGATTTTTCTGCTGATCTTTGTATTGTCTACAAAGGATGTTACTATACTGTTGCTGTTTACTCCGCTGTCTGTCTGTTAGCATGGTGTGTGTATATATATATATATATATATATATATATATATATATATATATATTATATATATATATATACACACTTCGATGTAGTTGTTAACGTCGCTGACTACGAACCCATCGGCCCCGGGATCAAGACCCAGTGACGACAGGCGGCGCGCGCAAAACCCAGCTGTCCATCTTTCCACACAAAAAGAAATTGGTGGTAGATAAATGGGTACCCTGGGTAGCAGGATTGGATCAGTTAAGTTAATTAACCTAACTTTTTTGCCAATTAATCAATTAAGTGCTATATTATTCAGTTTTTCAGTAAGGTTCATGGAATTTTTTACAGGGATAGTTCTGAAAGTGGGGAATACGATCTTATTAAAACCCACAAACCTGGCAACCCTATGCGCTCTATTATTAACTTTGTGGGTTCTATTACTGTACTCATAAACTCTCCAAATGGCTTGTCAAGGTTTTGACATTATCGAGAAAAGCAAAAAAAAATTTCCTATGTACACTTTTGCTCCAGATATGATACCACAATCAAGGAAGTCATATTTTTTCAATGTTTCTCCATGCCCTTAGGATCGCCAATCCGAAATGCATAGATGCTGATTTAGAAAAAATCAACATTGAAAGTGATTTATGTTACTAACCTGGTTTTTGGAATTTTGTCTTAACAAGGTAAAACAAACTTTTTATTTTGTGAATAATAATTCTCACACTTTACTGAAGAATATTTTAGTACTTCCATTTTTCCCAGGCTTTTTAGGCATTGCTAATATCCTTAAACTTTTGAACATTAATTTATTACTTTCTATAATAACGTGGGGGTGTTAGACCCCGTTAGGTATTAGGTTATTAAATAGACAATAAAGATACTTAAAGGGGCTTTGATTTAGATCTTCTTTAGGGCCTACCATAGGTGCTAGCGTCCCACAACAAACTCTTAGTTTCCTAACTTTACTAATTTTAGGAACTATAGACATTACCCTTAACTGATATAATAATTAATTAGACAACTTCCACTACATTAGTTTAACACTTTAGAAACATCACCAAATTAAACTTAGCACCAACGATTTAGTCAGATACAAAAATACATGCTGTTTAGTTCAGCCCAATAAACGAACAGACCGTGTTCCGCTGTTTATCTTTGTGTATTGCCATTCAGCTTCCTTTTAGTAACATTTCCCTTTAGTGACTTTTAGACTACATACATATATATATATACATACACGTCACCTCATTTTCATATGATAATATTGTGAAAAATGTTAAAATAAAGAATATCCGACCAATAATTCGGGTACTATCTATAAAATTGGTTGTAAATAACGTAATTTCTTTTACACTGGACAGATGGGAAAAGATTTGAACACGCGTGTAAAAAATATCAATATTCTGTTAGAACGGGACAGTCGTCCAATGCCCTTTTTGTCCATTTGTAAGAATTGTCCCATTGTATTGGTTGGAATAATGCTTCAGTTTTGTTTCACTCAAGCAACATTGTAAATAGAAATATTCTTGACGCTGCCATTATTCAACTTACAAACAATTTCAACCTTAGCCAGGACCTTTTTTCGCTTGATCCTGTTATTTTGAATTTATTCAAAACAGATTTAGACAAGAAGGGCAAGGCGCTAAAACTCTGATAGTTTTTTTATTTGCGATCTATACATAGTCTCAATCTTGTTATTAATTTCAGTGTTCTTGAGGATGTGATTAGACGAAAGCGCTTGAGCAGTATTCAGCAAACACACTACGTAAATACAACGTTGTATTATGGTTGAATCTTGGTCATGCAGAAATTGACGGAGTCACAACGTAAAGCTTAAACGTTATATTGCAACGTTGATACATCGTTGCATAATGACGTTGTATACACGTGAAGTACAAGTAAACTTTTCACGTAATTTTTTGTACGTAGCATAGAAGTTGTCTACACGTGAGGTTTTACATCCATAGCATACAGTTTCGTATTACATTATTCTTTGTTACAAAAATGCACCGGAGTACGGCATACTACCATTTCAAATAAGGTGCCTTTGTTGGAACAAATTCTATCCTTGAGACGTTGAGACAACGTTGTATCTATATAAAGTTTATGTAATATCACAACGTTGTGAAGACGTAACTGAGACTACACAAATTTACATTGTAGCTATGTCACAGTGCTAAAATGCAACCTTGTGACAACATTGTATCTACGTAACATTGTTAGCTGGATATTTCGTGTTTTCTTTTTCCTTCTTGGTTATTTTCATCATAAATATTATTCTTCACGTATTACTTTCGTGAAATATCAGGTCATCCCATAAGTAATGTCGTTTTTTAGATCGGAATTTGAAGGACAAAAAAAAACTCAACTGAAACTTTTTAATCTAGTATATATTTTCCATCGGAATCAATGACACTCTGCCAACGTCCTACAAGCTTTTCAATGCCATGTTTATAAAATTCAAACGGTTTTGAGGCAAAAAACTTACAAAGATTGGTGTGCAGGTCATCTAAAGAAGTATACTGTTTCTCGTCAAGATAGTTTTGCAGACTCCTGAAGAGATGATAAGCTGAAGGCGCAAGGTCTGGAGAATATGGAGGATGTGGAAGTTTTTCCGACCCAAGCTCCTCAATTTTTGCAGAAGTGATCCGAGCGGTATGAGGACGTGCGTTGTCGTGGTGGAACACGATTCCTTTCCGATTAACCAAAGAAGGTCTCTTTTATTTTATTGCAGTGTTCACTCGATCCAGTTGTTGACAGTAGACTTGAGCGGTGATTGTTTGGTTGTGTGGTAAGGTTTCAAAGTGTATTACACCATCTTTATCCCACCAAACACTAAGCAACACCTTCCGAGGGTGAAGATTTGGTTTTGGCTGTGGTGTCGCTCGTTCGCCGGCACAAACCCACTGTTGACGGCGCTTAACATTCTGGTACAGTATCTGTTAATTTATTTATTTGTTGGGTTCAAAATCCCAGCTGAGCCGTGAACGGCCAAATTCTAAAGGGCCAGTGCTACCTACAGCTCAAGTTAAGCTAAAATTAAAACTTACGGATTTGAGATCCTATTAGGTCCTACCTCAGGGTTGCTGACTCGATGCGGGCCTACCTTAGACCTTTGTTACATGAATTTAATATAAACAAAAGGGGTACTATTTATGGTCTTCTTTCTCAACCTTGCAACAACAACGCAACCTGGACTATTGCACGATGCAACAATCTTGTATCTAAACAACCAAACTGAATTGCAAGCGAGCTCTCTAACAGACCGCACCCTGTACGTACGACATCCCACAAACGAGTAGAAAGGACGCGCAGCGCCCCAAAATGATGCCACCAGAGTCCCAAACACTGATGCCACAAGAGCCCAAAAATGCTAGCTCTAAATTAAGTGAATTTTTCACTAACCTTACAATTATGAGATGGATATATATACACCTTAACTTAATATATACAAGCAATGCTGCATCAATCAGCTTAGTCATCATATCGCCTTGGGACAACAATGGTTCTTCCTCTTCTAGATTTTCTAACAGTATCCACTTTTCATCACCAGTCACTAAACGGTGCAAAAACGGATCTTGGAGTTCACGGGAATGAAGAGCTGTGCTAATGTTTACCCGCACCCTCAGATTGTCGACCGACAATTCATGTGACACCCATTTTCCTAACTTAGGCACTTTCCCAAGTTGTTGCAAATGTCGATGGATGGTGGACGGGGATGAATTGAGTTTCTGGGCCAATTCTTCGACAGTTGTTGAACAGTCTTCTTCAAGTGCGGCTAACAGCAGGTCATCATCAAACTCAGCAGGGTGTCCAGAGCGTGCTGCATCTGTCAAACAGAAGTTACCATTCCTAAACTTTTGAAACCATCTTTGACATTTCCTCACATGCAGAATATCGTTGCCATAACCTTCCTGAATGTTTCGCGTTGCTTCAGTAGCACTATTCCTTTTTTGAACTCGTAAAGCATTATATGCCTGATATGCTCTTCTGATACTGCCATGTTTATGAGGGGTTCACATAAAGCAAAACACACGTCTTCACTGGTCAAGGTCTGTAAAGTATGTAGCGAAACACGATAGATCTCCTCTTTATATAACCTTCGGAAAATTTATGCTGCTTAAACCGAGTAGGACTAGTTTAAATTTAATCTGTCGTAAAAAACGACATTACTTATGGGATGACCTGATAATTTTCATAGATATATATATATATATATATATATATACACACACACAGTGTATATATATATATATATATATATTTCAACTGCAAAGAACACGCAGTATAATTAACGTAAAGAACGACGCTTGTATAGGAGAACATTCCGCGCAAGATGAGGAGGGAGAACGAACAAATGAAAAAATGAGGTAACCACCCGAGAATCGAACCTGGGATCTTCCGATTGCCGGTCAGATATGATAACCATATGATAACCAGATATGATAACCATATCATATCTGACCGGCAATCGGAAGATCCCGGGTTCGATTCCCGGGTGGTTACCTCATTTTTTCATTTGTTCGTTCTCCCTCCTCATCTTGCGCGGAATGTTCTCCTATACAAGCGTCGTTCTTTACGTTAATTATACTGCGTGTTCTTTGCAGTTGAAATGTGTAATATATAGGTACGGCATGCGGGAGGTGCCCCCCTCGGGGCATTGGTTTCTGCGCGTATGTAGGAGAATTACGACTTCTGATCGAGTGAGGACCATGGTGTAGTGGTTATCATATCTGACCGGCAATCGGAAGATCCCGGGTTCGATTCCTGGGTGGTTACCTCATTTTTTCATTTGTTCGTTCTCCCTCCTCATCTTGCGCGGAATGTTCTCCTATACAAGCGTCGTTCTTTACGTTAATATATATATATATATATACTGTATATATATATATATATATATATATATATATGAGTGTGTGTGTGTGTGTGTGTATGTAAAAATGAGCAATGAACAATTCCTATATAATTCGTATATTTGTATAAATCCGATTTTGTATAAATCCTTATCTTTATATAGTCCTTATATTTATATAATTTTTATATTCAGACATTCATTTTTACATAAGGACCAAAATCGTATAACATGAATTTGGATAAAATTTTGATTTGCTTTCTATTTTTGCCAAATAATTGGTGAATTGTTTCTTTTGAACTTACTTAATTTTTTTTTAGATTTAGCTTAATAATGAAACATGATCGAATTTTGCAATGTCCATTTTCTGTATACATTCTCTCTTCGTTATAAAAAATGAAATCATTTCTTGCCTAACGTCTAATTTTAACTCTTAAGCCTTTAATCTTTGCTCATATGCATGTTTAAGTGTAAAAATGCATATTTCAATTTCCATTTTTAGTTAACTCGGCAGATCATGATAACATCAGATCTGTCAATATGTGGTTTAAGATAAAACTATGGCTTCATCTTCAAATATCTTGTTTATCTGTTTAGACGTCGCCACAGCTAAAAAAATTACCTTATCTTCAAATATTGTGCAAAAATAATGCAACCTATAGAGAATAGAAACTAAACAAGTCAACATTAAATATTAATGATGCCCACAAAATTTGGGTATATAAACCCGTGTAAATTTTCAAATTGTCATTCTGGTTATCCTGATTAGACTGATCTAACTTAGAGACTAAACATTACCTGTAACATTTTAGCAGTAAATTACCGTAAGAAAAAGTCTTTAGCTTCTCCTTCAAGCCTTGCTCTCTTCAGAGAACTTAGTCTTAAATAGAGAAAAGTAATTTCCCGATCCGTTACAAGAAGAATCCAAGAACCTTCAGAGAATTTAATCAACTTTACAGAATCCTCCGATCTACTACAAGAAGAAATCGGAGAGTAGTATAGAAGAAAACTACTGCGATTCCCTGTACTGTCTGTTTTTGTGGTCTATATTTTCCTTCCTGAGGTGACGTGTGTGTGTATATATATATATATATATATATATATATATATATATATGATATTTAGGAGAAATCCAATGACAAGGAGAAATGTAAATGCCATGAAAAGTCTTCTTTATTGCGCAACGTTTCGAGCAATACGCTCATCTTCAGGCTGTTTAATAACAATGTGAAATTAAAATCAATATTGAATGAAAAACAAAACAGAAAATTTCTATAACCTATTCGTCAAGGTATGGACAAGATGGCCTCAGGGCTTATCGCCATGTTTGGAAGACTTCACGAAAGTTTCTCAAGTCAAAACTGGACTGTTATTTTCTTGAAATGTGTCGGACTTGCAGGATTTTCCCGAAATTTGTTTACTTCAAACTCTACCGTGATAATCTACATGTATTTAAAAATAACTTCTTAATTTTTATATGTAAATCTGTATAACTTAGAATTTAACCCTCTTTTCTCAGTCTTTTAAAATTTGTCTTTACGAATAGGTTATAGAAATTTTCTGTTTTGTTTTTCATTCAATATTGATTTTAATTTCACATTGTTATTAAACAGCCTGAAGATGAGCGTATTGCTCGAAACGTTGCGCAATAAAGAAGACTTTTCATGGCATTTACATTTCTCCTTGTCATTGGATTTCTCCTAAATATTAAATTGAAGCTCTGTAGAAGCAACCCGCATAATTATATATATTCAAGGTATGGACAAGATGGCCTCAGGGCTTATCGCCATGTTTGGAAGACTTCACGAAAGTTTCTCAAGTCAAAACTGGACTGTTATTTTCTTGAAATGTGTCGGACTTGCAGGATTTTCCCGAAATTTGTTTACTTCAAACTCTACCGTGATAATCTACATGTATTTAAAAATAACTTCTTAATTTTTATATGTAAATCTGTATAACTTAGAATTTAACCCTCTTTTCTCAGTCTTTTAAAATTTGTCTTTACGAATAGGTTATAGAAATTTTCTGTTTTGTTTTTCATTCAATATTGATTTTAATTTCACATTGTTATTAAACAGCCTGAAGATGAGCGTATTGCTCGAAACGTTGCGCAATAAAGAAGACTTTTCATGGCATTTACATTTCTCCTTGTCATTGGATTTCTCCTAAATATTAAATTGAAGCTCTGTAGAAGCAACCCGCATAATTATATATATTCAAGGTATGGACAAGATGGCCTCAGGGCTTATCGCCATGTTTGGAAGACTTCACGAAAGTTTCTCAAGTCAAAACTGGACTGTTATTTTCTTGAAATGTGTCGGACTTGCAGGATTTTCCCGAAATTTGTTTACTTCAAACTCTACCGTGATAATCTACATGTATTTAAAAATAACTTCTTAATTTTTATATGTAAATCTGTATAACTTAGAATTTAACCCTCTTTTCTCAGTCTTTTAAAATTTGTCTTTACGAATAGGTTATAGAAATTTTCTGTTTTGTTTTTCATTCAATATTGATTTTAATTTCACATTGTTATTAAACAGCCTGAAGATGAGCGTATTGCTCGAAACGTTGCGCAATAAAGAAGACTTTTCATGGCATTTACATTTCTCCTTGTCATTGGATTTCTCCTAAATATTAAATTGAAGCTCTGTAGAAGCAACCCGCATAATTATATATATATATGTATATAGTCTAAAAGTCACTAAAGGGAAAAGTCACTGAAAGAAAGCTGAATGGCAACACAAAAAAATAAACAGCGGAACGCGGTCTGTTCGTTGATTTAGGCTGAACAAAAGAGATGTAGTTTTGTATCTGACTAAATCATTGGTGCTAAGTTTAATTTGGTGATGTTTCTAAAGCAGGGACGGATTGACACTCAAAAGCGGCCCTGGACTTTCACCCAGACCGGCTTACACAATACGCGCGCGTGCGCCCTCCCTTCTCCCTAACACCACCACCACCCTTAGGGCCACAAAATAGTGAAAATACCGGCACCCAAACTCAATTATTGGACATTTATTTTTATTATATTGACACACACACTGTTATATAGTAGAGCCGCTATTATAGACAACAGAGTAAAACAAAAAATGGAGACGCCAGAAATTGACATAGTCATACACTATGTCACTAATTACATGGAAAGCAAAAAGCCTATCTACCAAAGAGAAAAATATGTATTACTCTAATGTGTCCTCAGTTTTCTCAGCAGCTCACTCCTCTCTGCAACTCTGTCTATCATCACATCTGTACCCAGGGCCAATAAGATGTCCTTCTCAGTTGCCATCAGCATAAACACCTCTAGGTGCTCCTGGGAGAGTGCTCCTGAGTCGACTTTTGATGTACTTCAGGGTTGAGAAACTTCTCTCACAGGCCACCTGAGTGATTGACAAAATGAGCAGGAACTTGTACCCAAGGCCTATGATGTGGTAAGCATCTGTCAACAAGTTGTACCTCCGTATTATCTGGTAACAACATACTGCACAGTCTTTACAAGAGGAACACCTTTTATTCCTCATCTCCACTTCGTCTTCCTTTCCATCAGCCTCAGGTCCGTCCTCAGGTGTCTCACTGACTATTCTGATGGTGTATTCCTCCAGTGCTGATGTTTTCAGTCTCTTCCAAAGTTCCACTGTGCAGCCAGACTCTTCAGCTCACACTGCAAGTTCTCAAGTGTTGTCCTGCTGTCAAACTTCAGCAAACATTTGCTAAGCTCTTGAAGGGTTGACTGGGGTAAACCACTGGCACCGGCCTTTACATGTCGGAAGTTTTTGGTGTCCAGAAGGGCTAAGTCGGCATAAAGAGTGCCATGGGTGAGGAAACGGCGATGGAGGCTCTCAGAGACTGTGTCCATTATTTGATTGTGGACTTCAACTTTGTAGGCTCTCTCTGCATCTGTCAACGTCTCATCATGAGCCATCTCATCAGACATGATTTTCTTTTTTCTTGGCCTTTTCTGTGGCAGGGTGGCCTCCACTTCCAGCTCTGTCTCCTCTTCCTGCTCCTGCAGTTTGTCATTCGCCCACTGAACAAATGTGTCTGCAGCTTGCTTGATGGCGTCGAAATCTCTTGCCATCCCTTTGACACTATCTTGTGTTCCAACAACCATTCTGTGGGCAAAGAGAATGTCCATGCTACTCGTCTGCAAGTATTTGGAGAGCGGAACCGTGTACTCAAACGTGCGAAGAAATATTTGAGCGGTCAGTATGGTCTCGTATTTGAGTAGTGCTTCAGTGAATGCTCTTCCCTTGACACGTACGGTGGTTTTGATATTTGCCTGGCCTTGTATTACAGCTAGTGTAAGCAGTACTCAGTGTACAGAGCACTGTCTGGGTTACCAAAGACGCCAAAGACCTTCAGGACAGCATCCTTTGCCCACCCACGGGTTTCTCCGATTGGAGAGAGGCGTTCGTGGCGAGTGTTGTGACTCTCTCTTTCCCATGCATTCATCCTCTGGTAGGACTCTCGGATGAACACGACGATGTCATTCAGTAAAGAGAACAGTGAGGCACTTGCTATAGCCACTCCTGATGTGTCAGCCAACACGAAGTTCAGAACGTGTGCATAACACCATACGTGTATTTGGTTGGGAGAGTGTGTGGAGAGTAGGGCAGAGAAACCTTTGTACTGGCCCTGCATGTTGGAGGCTCCATCTATAGCATTGCCGATACATTTGCTGATGTCCAGTTTGAGTTTCTGAATAACTTCCGTCAGCAACTGAACCAAGTACTCTCCAGTGGATGCGGCCTCACAGTTCACAACCGCAACGAGTCTCTCATGTATGATATTTGTTACATATCTGATAATGACTGCACACTGATCATGAGAGGTTATGTCCTGGGTTGTGTCGATCTGGACTGAGAACATTCCAGCTTCCTCAACTTCATTAGAGATGGATTCTTGGATAATGTCCCGAATTATGTTTATAACAGTATTGATTGTATTTTTAGGGAAAAGTGATGAGAGAACCTCTGCCTCTTGCCCCAGACTGATGCAGTTTCTTGCTTTTCTTTATGCAATCAGTTAGATGTTCTTTCAATTAGACATCATATTTTCCAAGTAGAATGATAAGTTCCAAAAAGTTACCATGATCGACACGGGCGTCATCTAATGTATAAGCTGCCTCTGACTGCATCCCCCTGTAGCTAAACCCTCTCTTGCCAATGACTTTAACTACATCTACTATACGCTCCATCACCTGGCGTCTCTTGCACACCTGCTTTCTATGGGCTGAAATCTGACTGCCACTCAGCAAACCCTCTATGTCTGCTTTAGAGGCCTTTAGAAAGTATGCTTCAGCGGAATTTCTGTGCGTGCTACTCTTTTTGTGCTACCTAGCTCGGCATGGGCATGGCTGGCAACACTACTACTACTACTACTACTACTACTACTACTAAACAAGTCAGTTAATTTTCGACATTTGGCTGCATCAGCTTCGAGAGATTTTGCTTTCTTCTCTCTTAATTTTTTGGCACCATCTTTGCGTTTTTGACTGGGTTGACTTGGCATTTTGAAACTGTCCCTATTAATTGCGATATTTCAGTTGTTTATTTCATCGAAAAACACAACACTATTTGGACACTTTTAAGTTTTATATCAGTGATTAGCTAAACAATATATTGAAGTAAAACTGTAAAAGATACATTAGTTGATAAACATAGCTCGTCAACAGCAATATCTGAATTAACATCTAGGCATAACGGACCGAACAACACCACCAGTCCACTGTCCATAGGGTTGCCAGGTCCAGAAAAAAAATTATCCTAGATGCAGGTCAAAATTATCCTAGTATTACGCAGGAATATAACACGTATAAATACCATTCGGATCATTCTTTTTGCCAACTTAATTTTTGTTTACATCAGTGGGGGGAATGGGCTGAGGCGGCTGCGCAGAAGGAGGAATGGGGAGATGGGAGATCATTTATTTTTCTTTTTTTTGTCTATATTTTTCATATTACCCTCCCTGGCCCACAGATCGACCGGCCCACTGGGAATTCTCCCGGTGCTCCAGATGGCCAGTCCGCTATTGCTCACAGCTCAGCAGAGCTGTATATCTAAACTAGAGGAGGGAGAAAACGGTAAAGTACTTTACTCTCAAGTTCTGAAAGAAAAGTCCAATGACATAAACCTTGTACGAACACGAACAACCATCGTAACAGTGGGCAGCAGGTAGTACGTATCTACCCTGAACTGTATAGTCTGACATATGATGAATCTCCAACACAAACAAACAAATTAACTGCAATAGAAGGCAATGCTGCTGAGACCATTAATAATGTGGCCATGCCTCAAGGGACTATTCAAACCTAATTGGTGTTGAAAAAAGTGGTTAGAAATAACCGCATATATTTCCAAATCAAATATAAACAAAATAAATAAAAATAAAAACCCTCGTTTCTAACCAACTAGTGAAGTTGGGTTTCCCTAATTAACCAAAAGAAGGAAAAAAAAAAGTTTCTGGGACAAAGAAAAACGGAGCTTTGCCCAGTCTTGAAAATTTTTGACCGCATGAAGCGGGCCCTTTTTTCTCAAAAAAATTAAAATGCTCGTGGTTACCCAAACCGGGAAACTGAGTCAACCTTCAAACCTAACAACCTTTAATTAAATCGTATCCTTAATTAATAACCACTGCAATTAATCAAAACCCATGTTTAACTAAATAGAGGCCTATCAGAACTAGGTGCAAGTAAGTTAAAGAAAATAACTAAGGTAAGAGAAAAACTAGGTACCTAGACGAAACTCGAACCGGGCTACAACGGCCCTAACTCAATAATTAAATGGCTGTTATAGCCCCTATTAAAACCTAAAGGCAATATAGCCCTAACTTAACTTAAATAAAACCTTCTAAACCTTAAACCTTTAAAACCAAAAACTTAAGGGCAATCCAGCCCTAGCCTAACTTAACCTGCAAAACCTAGGTCTGGGAATAGCCCCTACAAATAGATAACCTAGCAGTGTGTTAAACAATAACCTAAAACTTAACAACGAAAATTAAAAAACCTGGAAACTAAATGAAACTTATGAATCAGTTAGAAACTGAAAGGGTAACGTTCAACTGGCAACTTCATTTTTGGTAAGTCTAAATTAATTTTGATGAATTTAGCTTCACCATAGTTAGTAATCTGGCTGCTGACCAAATTTAACCTGAAAACCACTGCAACCTACAGTGAAAAAGTCTGTAGCTGTGTTGACAGTGTCTAAATAGGCCATTATTATTTCTATAATTACCGAGTCTATTTAAAGTAAACTTAACCTTAATACTACACCTAAATAAAAATAATATATCTCAAGCTAAATAATAAATTTTTCAATATGGCGCCCCCGGGTGGGAAGTCGAGAAGTTAGTTTCCCTTTTTTGTTTTAATTCTGATACAATAGTTTTAAATCCAGTGAATTAAATTTTTTACATAATCTGAAAATTTAAATATAAATATTCTTTATAATAAACCTAAAAATGGCTAATCAAACTGAAGCCACTCGTGGAAAAAGTATGGAGACCTGGTTTGGAAGTGATGTGGAAGCACTTGAAACTAGTAAACTGGTAAAAAGGAGGGGAGCAATCAGAACCTCAGCTACTAAACTTTTAGCTACAATCAAAGAGAGATGGGATGATTGGACTGAGGAACAAAAAAATTCACATGCTCGGCTTTTGTCCTCACAACTGGACAAGTTACAAAATTTAGACGAGGAAATCCTTAGAATGTATGTTTGTTCCGAAGGCTTCTCAGAGGATAAACAAGAAGAACTAGATGAAAAAAATAGTTATTACCACTTTGAAATAGATCAAATGATACAAGCATTAACAACTAAAAAAGAAAATAATGCCGAAGCCAAACCTAAACTAAGAATAAGTACTAAAATTCCTGAGCTTCAAATATTACCATTTGATGGAAATCCCTCTAAATTTCAAAACTTTAAGACCTCATTCAGAAACATTTATGATAACATAGGTCTTTCTGAAGAAGAGAAATTTGCCTACCTAAAACAACATTTGAGTGGAAACCCTGCCATTCAAATCAACTGCATGCAAGAAAGTAAAACATCTTATGAAGAAGCATGGCAGCAGTTGGAGGGCTGTTATGCAACACCAGGCCAAATTAAATTCTCCATAATAAAATCCCTTTTAATTAAATCCATAATAACCAAAAATTTTAAATCACTTCATGACTTTCAAGCAGATATGCACTCTACCATAAATTTAATGCAAACTCAAAAATTAGAATTAGAAGATATACTTTTGTATGTATATTATAATAAACTAACTCAAGAAACTCAGGAATTTTTAAGAACTTGTGGGTTTAAACTCTATGACCCCTTTAATAATTTTAAAGAAGCAATTGCTGAAGCTACCAAAACCTTAGCTAATGTTAATTTTGATCTGGAACAAAGTGAGTTAACTACCTTGATACCTAAACAAAAAAGAAACTTCTCTCCAGAACCAGCCAGAAAACCATGGTATTCTGGCCAAACTACAGCTGCTCTGGCGGTTTCTACCCAAAGACAATCCTCAAGAAGAGCTCAATATACTGACCAGAGAGAACCTTACTGCAAATTGTGTAAGAAAAACTCTCACAGAATCTCAAAATGTGATTCTTTCCCTGAAAGTTGGGATAAACTGAAAAAACTTGCTAAATTAAATTATTGTACTAAATGTACCTCATCTAAACACCAAGCCAAAGAATGCCCCATTTCTTTACAACCCTGTTCATTTTGTAGGTTTTCTAACCATTTATCCTTCCTTTGTACCAAACAAAAAGGAAAACCAGAGGGAGATAAGAAAACCAAAACCAGTACGGAAGTAGCTACCCAAAAAGAAAACTCCAAACAAGGGAAACAAGTTACTAACTTATTAAGTTTAAAAAACACTGATCAAGAAGTAGCATTAATCCCTTCCATGCAAATGAGAATAAGAAACTCAGAAAAATCAATTAAATGCAGAGCACTTTTGAATAATTGTAGTCAAGCCAGCTACATTACCAAGGAACTCGTGAAAAAATTAAATCTTCCAACTAAACACTACGAGGAATCCATAACCATAACAGGATTTATAGCCGACAAGAAACAACCAAATTATGAAGTAGCTATAATTAAATTGGAGGATTCTAGAAACCCTGAAAACTACCAAGAAATAGAAGCTATCATAATTGATGATATTAATATTAAATATGAAGTTCCAGGATTACTGAAACTTCAAACTTATTTAAAATCATTAAATTATCAGCTTGCAGATCACTTTGAAGCTGATGAAGTGGCTGACTTCATGTTAATTTTTGGGGCTGCAACCCACAAACTTTTTGCCCTCAGCAGTCATCAGATTCATACTGCCTCTTTTATAAATCTCCCTATGGAATACTTTTATTGGGTTTCCCTTCAGATTACTACCCTGAAAAAGAAAAAGAACCAATAAGAGATCAGATCAGCTTCTGTATTACCAACCCGCTACCTACTAGTACAACTTCTAATGAAGATCTAAAAAAATTGAACACCAGATTGCACAATTTAGCAAACTAGAAAACTTGGGTATTTCTGGGGATGAACCACTTTCAAACAAAGAAAAAGATCTGATTGCAAACTTTGAAAAGGAAGTTAAAATAGAAGATGAAAGATTGTCTGTTAAGGTACCATGGAATGACCAAAAAGATAAAATTTCACCAAACTTTAACTATGCTATAGCAGGTTAAAGTCCACTTGCAAAAAATTAAAAAAAGATAACTTAATGCAACCTTATTCAGACATCCTTGAACAACAATTCCAGGAAGGAATAATAGAAGAAGTACCTCTAACAGAACACTTAAGACAAGCAGGAAATTTTTTACCTCATTTTCCCGTAGTGCGCCCTGGGGTACAAACAACTAAAGTTAGGATTGTAGTAGATCCCTCGGGTAAAAGCAAACCAGAAGAAATAACCGTAAATGATGCTACTGAGGACTGCCCTTCACTCCTACCTCACTTAGCAAAATTGTGCATTAAATTAAGGCATGGTAAATATTTGATGATTGGGGACATTCAAAAAGCATATTTACAACTTAAATATCAAACAGAATTTGACTGCAATGCCCACAAAATTCTGTGGGTAAAGAATACCCAATTGGCTCCCAATGACAACAACCTGATCTGCTATAAATATAGAAGAGTTACCTTTGGCAACAAAAGCAGTCCATTTTTACTACAACAATCTCTCCAACACATTTTTAATGAACAACAAAACCAAGTGGCAGACTACCTAGCTAACCGCTTTTACATGGACAATGCTTTAATTAATGCCAACAATCTCTCAGAACTCAAAGACCTTTACAATTATAGTGTAAACACTTTAATTGAATATAATTTGAAGCTATATGAATGGGCCTCTAATCACTCCGAACTTCAAGGACTATTTGAAAAACATGACATAGCCTCCTCCGAAGATAAAGAAAATGTAAAACTATTAGGATATGGTTGGAACACAAGTGCTGATACACTCCATCTAAAAACGGTAAACTTGAACTCAGAAGCCAAAACTAAAAGAGAAATACTAAGTTCGGTGCAATCATTGTTTGATCCAATTGGATTTGTTGCACCCTTAGTGTTTAAATTAAAACTCTTCATGCAGAAAGTAACAGCTACAAAAAAAAATTGGGATGAATATCTAGAACTGGAAATGCTGCGTGAATGGAAAAAACTTTGTAAAGAAATAAACAAAGTGGAATTTCTGAATTTTCCTAGACAAGCTTTTGAAAATCCCAAACCTCTCATGGAAAATCTTCAACTCACATCTTTTGTGATGCCAGCCAAGAAGGTTATGCAGTAAGTTGCTATCTAGTTGGAAATGGAAAATCCGAACTAATTTACGCTAAATCAAGAGTCAACCCCAAATCAAAAAATTGGACCATTTGTAACTTGGAATTAATGGCAATCTACCTAGGAACCAAAGTCCTAGAATACCTTAAAGAAACCTACCTAGAAGAAAACTCAGAAAACCAAAAGTTCTTCAAAACAATAATTTGGACAGACTCACAAGTGGCTTTAAATTGGACTGCTCAAAAATCTCTAAAAATGAAATCAATCTTTGTAAAAAACAGAGTGAAAGACATTCAGGAAGCAACAAGAAACTTAAACCATCACCTGGAATTCAGACATGTAACAGGAGAAGACAACCCAGCAGACCTACTCACCAGACCAATATCTTTCAAGAAATTTCAAAAACTTCTTCACTTTTACCAACATGGTCCCACATTTTTGAGAAATGAGATTGAATGGCCCACCAACTTAATTTTTAACCCCCACCAAGAAACCTTACAGACAACAATAAATGTGTGTCAAACAACTTGTAAAGAAATAAATGAAAAAACTCCCTTGTTAAATATGGAAAGATTCTCTAACAGGAAAAAACTGGTCAGAATCACTGCCTATGTTCTACGGTTCATAGAAAACTTAAAGTACTTCCGCACTCACAAATATAACCCCAAATGTAACCTGACAATGGAAGAACAAATTGCTGGCTTGGAGAAAAATCATACAGCTTACAAAACTAAGGCCACAAATTACTGGCTAAAATTAGTCCAGCAACAACATTTCTCAAAAGAAAAAGAAATAATCCACAACTAAATAAAGGAGAAAAAGTTGAGGACCTAACAAAGCTGCAAAAGAATCTAAAACTCTTCATTGACAAAGAAGGGTTAGTCAGAACAATGGGGAGATATAAATATGCAACTAACCTTAACTATTCTGCTAGGTATCCTGTACTACTGCCTGAAAATTCTCATTTAACAACGTTAATTGTAACTGAATGTCATGCAAAAGCCAGTCATGCAACCTTAGCTACCACATGCAATTTCCTCAGACAGGAATTCTGGATCCCCAAAATAAGGCAAGTAGTTAAAAAGGTTCTGAAACAATGTCTGTTTTGCCAAAAATACTTTGCCATGGCTTATGAAGTGCCTACTACTGGACCCTTAGTAACGGAACGTTTAAGCTATGAAAAACCCTTTGAGAAAACTGCCCTTGACTATGTTGGTCCAATTTCTGTCCAGGATGAGAATAACCAATTCATGAAAGTCTACTTATTATTGTTCACTTGCTGCACCACCCGATTCACCAGCCTTCACATCTGCACTGACCTTTCTGCTAAAACCTTTTTAAGAGAACTCTACCATTTGTCCTTAAACTACTCCCTTCCAAAGGTTTTGACTTCAGACAATCAATCCACCTTCAAAAGATCTGAAGATTACCTTAAACATTGGTTCCAAAATGTTCTTGTGTCTCAGTACCTCTCTGATCATGGTATCCAGTGGAAATTTACAGCAGCCTATTCACCCAGAACCTTAGGAATAGCTGAAAGAATGGTGGGTTTAGTCAAAAGAGCCCTCTATACCTCCCTAAAAGGAAGAAAAATCCCGTTAACTGAACTAAAAACAATTGTTCTTGAAATAATGAACACAATTAATTCAAGACCACTCACTTATGTTAATTCAAATGAAGATCCTTCCTCTGATCTACTAACTCCTTTCAAGTTGCTTTTTGGGTATGACAATACCAAATTCAACTTTTTAACCACTAATGATACCCAAGAAGCTGTTAATGAAGACGATCAGGTGGATGCTGATTATATGACAACAACAGAGGACAAAGAAAGAAAGAAAATACTGGATTACTTTCATAAGGGAGCTAAACAATCTCAAGAAATCAAGAAAAGATGGCGATACGAATATTTGAGTAGTTTGAGGGAAAAAGAATACCAACAACACAAACAACCAGTAAGTAAAGAACCTAAAGTAGGAGAACTATGTCTCTTAGATGAAAATTCTATGAATCCCAAATACTTCTGGAAGATTGCTGTAATTGAAACATTACACCCAGATGAAGATGGCATAATCAGGCATGTAACTGTAAAAACACCCAATGGTCATCTCTCCAGAAGACACATATATCGGTTATACCCACTGGAAATAACTGATAAGCCGAATATTGACCTGGAAGAACTGGAAAATTCTTCCACAGAAACAGGAACTGTAGATTCTTCTGACACTACTACTGCCGCTACTCAACCCCGACCACAAAGACAAGCTGCAGTTAGATTTCGGGAAGAACTGCAAAGGAAAATACAGAGTGGATCTTTGTGAAGACCACAAATAGAAAATTGTAAATAATTGTAAATAGCTATAACTTAGGACCAACGTTCTACAGAAAAGACGCTTTCATCTTCATATTTCACCTAAAAGGAACTTTTCTGAAGAGCATGTCATTTTCATTCAAAAAAAAAATAAATAAATAAAATTTCCCAAGAATACAATTCTGGGTAAATTTTTCCCCTTGGGGGGAATGTTGAAAAAAGTGGTTAGAAATAACTGCATATATTTCCAAATCAAATATAAACAAAATAAATAAAAATAAAAACCCTCGTTTCTAACCAACTAGTGAAGTTGGGTTTCCCTAATTAACCAAAAGAAGGAAAAAAAAAAGTTTCTGGGACAAAGAAAAACGGAGCTTTGCCCAGTCTTGAAAATTTTTGACCGCATGAAGCGGGCCCTTTTTTCTCAAAAAAATTAAAATGCTCGTGGTTACCCAAACCGGGAAACTGAGTCAACCTTCAAACCTAACAACCTTTAATTAAATCGTATCCTTAATTAATAACCACTGCAATTAATCAAAACCCATGTTTAACTAAATAGAGGCCTATCAGAACTAGGTGCAAGTAAGTTAAAGAAAATAACTAAGGTAAGAGAAAAACTAGGTACCTAGACGAAACTCGAACCGGGCTACAACGGCCCTAACTCAATAATTAAATGGCTGTTATAGCCCCTATTAAAACCTAAAGGCAATATAGCCCTAACTTAACTTAAATAAAACCTTCTAAACCTTAAACCTTTAAAACCAAAAACTTAAGGGCAATCCAGCCCTAGCCTAACTTAACCTGCAAAACCTAGGTCTGGGAAATAGCCCCTACAAATAGATAACCTAGCAGTGTGTTAAACAATAACCTAAAACTTAACAACGAAAATTAAAAAACCTGGAAACTAAATGAAACTTATGAATCAGTTAGAAACTGAAAGGGTAACGTTCAACTGGCAACTTCATTTTTGGTAAGTCTAAATTAATTTTGATGAATTTAGCTTCACCATAGTTAGTAATCTGGCTGCTGACCAAATTTAACCTGAAAACCACTGCAACCTACAGTGAAAAAGTCTGTAGCTGTGTTGACAGTGTCTAAATAGGCCATTATTATTTCTATAATTACCGAGTCTATTTAAAGTAAACTTAACCTTAATACTACACCTAAATAAAAATAATATATCTCAAGCTAAATAATAAATTTTTCAATACTTGGCAGCTTGTCACCCTGATGAGCAGAATGTAGGGCATGGGTAGACAACAGTTAGTAAAAGGGGTTTGCGTCAGAAAAAGAAACAGGACTCTGGGAACCCCCCTCCATACAGAAGAGAACCACGGCTATGGCTTGTAACGAATACAGCAATTAAGGCAGTGAAAATATCCCGTTTCCCACCTGACCTATCTGCTTCAGAACTAAAAGAATACCTGCGTGAAATTACGTAAATTGGGACTACCTGCTCCAAATTAACCAGTAAACGACCAGATACCTACAGCTCTTTCTACATTAAGGCAGAATGTGAGGACCCCTCTGTATTTGTGGGGCCAGAAGTTTGGCCTGAAAGAATCTACTATAGTTGGTATAACATGAACTTCAGGAAAAACTCAGTCCACAAAAATATGGGTAACCAGACTCCACCATGCAATTCCAGGGAGACACCCAGTGAGAACAGTGATAGTGTGTATAAAAATAATGGCCCAGTTTCACAAACTCAGTGTTAGTAGCTATAACTGTAGAGGCCTCAAAGTCAATGTTGACAGTGAGATCAATAAACTTTCATCTGCACATGACATTTCTTGCTTTCAGGAAACTTGGCTCTCTAAACAAGAGTGCAAAAATTTAAACAATATTAAGCCTAACTACAGGGGAATAGCTAACTCACCCAATGATGATAGTGAAGTTATTACTGTGGGCAGACAGAATAGGAGGGAAGGTGTAGCTATAATGTGGCACTCACAGCTGGATAGGTTTATAGAGCCCATTAGTTATGAATATGAGTGGGTTGTAGCCATAAAACTAACTAATGACAACAAAATACTGTATATATTCAATATTTATATGCCTTATGAGTGTGCTGAAAATGAGGAAGTATTTTTAGATAGACTCTGTAAACCAAATATACCGCTAGCATGTCCATACTTTATGATGTATTTGAAAATGATCATATCCCATTTGTAGTAGGGCTTCATTGTATGGTAGTACCTGACTTAGACAATGACTGTGATAATGCTGATTACTATAAGGTTAATTGGTCAAATCTTAGTCACGATGAGGTAGATTACTATACTATGCAGACTGATGCACTACTAAGACTTGAGAGGATTCCTGCAGAAGCTTTGGCTTGTAGGAATCCCTCCTGTGATGCTGTAAAACATAGAGATCTCTTAAATAAGTATTACAGTGAGCTTGAACATGCCATTAAGGCTGCGAGTGGAAGTAGCTTTAAGAATAAAAAATGGGGAAAAGTAAATGTCAATCCAGGGTTGGTAGAATACTGTTCTGATTTGTATGATGTAGCAAAAAATGTATTCGTGAAATGGGTTACTATGGGAAAACGTAAGCAGAGGAACTCTTCCAACTGAAAATAGAACTCGTGCTAGATTCACGGGTGCTCTTAGATTTATAAGGAAAAATGAAGAGAATTTTTGAAGAGAATCTCTAGCCAAAGAATTAGGCAATAGCATTACTTCCAGTAGGGAATTCTGGAAGGAAGTTAATAAAATTAACAATAGTAATCTTACCTTGCCAAATGTAATAGAGGGTGTACATTAGGGTGGCCCACTTTTCAATTTTTTTTTTTAAGTATAGGTTATCGTAGTTTTTCCCATTATTTGGCACTATACTAGCACATTGGTACCATTTTTACAAAAATTGATCAATATTTTGGGGTCTCGCATCGACCTTGAAATTACGAGTTTTTTTTTAAAAATGTGTACTTTTTAACTTTTTACTGAATCAAGATAAATCATTAAGTAGGGATGTTTTCTGAATCCTCTTGATGAGAGAAGTTGTTTGGTGTGCCTTCCAATGTCATACGACTAACGGTTTAAAATTTGTGCCTGTAAACAGGTAATACCAATGTGCTAGTATAGTGCCAAATAATGGGAAAAACCACGATCACCTATACTTTCAAAAAAATCAGCAAATAGCAGACAAATAAGGAAGAAAGAAACGATAACTTAAACAATCACTTTTGCATTGTATTGACCACTATCACACGTCACTGGCTGCAACGCTGTCCCTCTGTGCTATGTCATCGTGGCGAGTGATGACTTCTTGAAGTCGCCGAGCTCTTTCCGGTTCTTTTCCACCACTTGCAGAAGATCCTGCAGCTGTGCCTCGTCCTTAGTGACCGTGTTCGCATAGTCTTGTATCAGTTGGACTCCTCTTTCAGCGATGTCATTGGTGACCTGGAGATTAGAGATCACATCCTTCAGACGACAAAAGTCCTCGTTCTCGTCCCACTTATCAGTTGGCAGGGTGAGCCACGAAGACCCATACATCTTCAGACCTGCAAATAAGAACCAGGAGGACTCGTCGATCAGGTCGGGGAGTAGCGTCATCTCGTCGACTGAGACGTTCTCGTATGTGAAGTCTTTGGGTACAGGGAGGTGGGACAGCTTCTCTGCCATCTGTCGCTTCACAGTACCATCCACCTTGTTGCTGCATAGAGCGAAGATGACGGTCTGAGGCCTCAGATACCAGAAGTGCCACATGCCATATATTTCAATTTCATGGTTGTAAAGTAACCTATTTTTGTTCACATTCAGTTCTCTTTTTAATTGACATTATGCTTCATGAATCTCATTACTAAATTGATAGCTATGAAAACTTAATCAACTGACCTTGACCATTTTGCCATCCCAGTGGACAACAGTGTGCCTCGGTGGCGTGAAGGAGTCCTTCACAGCCGTCGCCACTTCACGGCGATGTGACACTCTTCCCCGGCGAGCCGTTTCTTTCGAGATGCTGAACTGATTGAGGTCTGCTGGTGGATCCGCCGAACGTGTGATAGCAGCCACAATGCTTACTACCTATGTAGAGAATGGAAAGTGGAAAGGAAACTGTCAAGAATACATGTGGGTTACGGGACACTTTAAAACTGACGCTATCGATGAATACTATACACAATACGCACCTGATTATTGGACATGCGGAAACGATCAGCCACTTCCATGACAGCAGGTGCATTAAGGATGCGGCGAGGAAGATTGACAGACACACTTGGCTCTTTCGGCAGGGGGAACGCTAGTTCTGTCTCCGACTCTCCTGACATGCCAGTATCATCATTCTCCATGGCCTCATCTCCTGTTTCGTATGCACACTTTGAGGTTTGCGGCTCCTGGCAAGGACGTTTTCTTCCTTCCTGTAGCTTTCTTTTTACAGCGAAAACTTTATCGTTCCTGCTCATTGTTGCCACCCGAGGACCACGTTGATCGAGGTAGAAGTCAATGTCTTCTTTCTTGTCCTTGTCGGACAGCAGTCGATTCTTCTTTATATCTTCGACAGCGTCAGATGCTCCGATATCCCACAGCTTGTCCACACTGTCCGAAAACTTCTGCCGTTTTCCTCCGGTGTCAGTTTCTCGTTTTCTGCTCTTTTGGAGTAAGTGCCACTCTTTCCACAATGCCTCTAACTTCCGTTCGCGGTTGAGCTTTGTGATTGTTTTAATGCGGGCCATGTTCCAAAACTTTAAGACGTTGTTTACGGTTTCTTTGAATGCGTCTTTCCTGTTAGCAGTGTACTGGATAACACTGAAGAAGTATTGCAAAACCTGCCGTGTTGTTGGCAATTTGCTACCACTGATGGAGGACGACGGTTGGCCAACTAAAAAAAATTCTGAGGCCGACCTTAGAGAAGGTAGCGATGTTATTTTCGCCTTTCCTTTTGATGACTCTCTATTTGTAGCTTCAAGAGTTCTTCCAGTTATGGTTGCCATCGATTTTCCATGACAAAGGATGAGGAACTCAGACAGAATTTCAAAATGTTATGATCTGCAAAAAAAGAAATAGGTTAGGTACCTGGCACAGGCATAGTGCATTTTCTAATTACTTATATACATTATACATTCCGCCCGGGTATGGTGACTCATTTTTTTGAAAAGTATAGGTGATCGTGGTTTTTCCCATTATTTGGCACTATACTAGCACATTGGTATTACCTGTATACAGACACAACCTTTAAACCGTTAGTCGTATGACATTGGCAGGCACACCAAACGACTTCTCTCATTAAGAGGATTCAGAAAACAGCCCTACTTAATGATTTATCTTGATTCAGTAAAAAGTTAAAAAGTACGCATTTAAAAAAAAAAAACTAGTAATTTCAAAGTCGATGCGAGACCCCTAAATATTGATCAATTTTTGTAAAAATGGTACCTAACCAATGTGCTAGTATAGTGCCAAATAATGGGAAAAACCACGATCACCTATACTTTTCAAAAAAAATTGAAAAGTGGGCCACCCTAGTGTACATGGTGCAAAAAACATTGCAGAACTGTGGAAAATCATTATGAACCCCTATTTAATTGTCTCGGGGTGGATAGACTAAATATATATCTAAATGTAGAACGCTCTGAGAGCTTGTAGTGCCTTGCACCACAAGATTATTTTTTATTAGTGAAAACTGCCACAAATTGGCATGAATGAAATATTTAAATCTAAATAAATAAATAAATACAAGTTAAACATGTCCAGTGATCAAATTTAATTCTTAAGCATTCAGTGTGGTGTGACTAGACATGAATTGGCTTTTAAGGATTATTTTGGCTTGTTGGTAAAATTGTATAGTAAAAACAAGCTTATGTACAACAACACAAAGGACGCCGTTCACACATTTTATTATTTGAAAACACGGCGCCAGCAAGCAAAGGTTCTTCGTGGTAAGTTCCTCTTTATAATGTTTATATTCTTTACTATTGCATATCTGTATGCAATACCGCATACTGCAGAGATTAACAAGCCTTATAGTGTTTGTGATTAGTACTGTAAGATTCATACTATAAATAATACTGTACAATTCATACAATAAATTACCTTAGGCTAAGTTAGGTCTATCTAGGCAAAAGCCAAATTGTAACTCTAGCCTAGCTGAGGCCTACCGTAGCCTTTGTTTTAGATTAACCTCAGCTCTATTATATTGAAGAGGCATAGGCCTGCCTATTAATTTTCTTAGTATATTTTACTTTATAATATAAGCCTATTATGTTTCATGTATTTTCTTAGCAGGTGGCCTACAAAAGCCAAATTGTAACTCTAGCCTAGCTGAGGCCTACCGTAGCCTTTGTTTTAGATTAACCTCAGCTCTATTATATTGAAGAGGCATAGGCCTGCCTATTAATTTTCTTAGTATATTTTACTTTATAATATAAGCCTATTATGTTTCATGTATTTTCTTAGCAGGTGGCCTACATACTTCCTTAGTTTTCCCATTCAACTTAACACAATCCCATAATGAGAATCAACTGTAATTTATCATCCACAGGTTACTGGGCCTATATAGCATATGTATATTAATTATTAATTTTTGCCATTTTTATTATTCTTTTTCTCTGAAATATCACTTATAGTATTCTTGTCTGTCTCTTTGCAGACAAGGTTGTCATTGTGGCTATTATTAGTTGTTTATTATTATTAATGTTATTATTAGTGTTACATTATTTATATATTAATATTATTTCTATATTATTTGCACAATATTATTCGTATATTAATATTAATTCTATTAGTTGTTTAACATTATTTGTATATTAATATTAGTTCCATTACTTGTTTATCAGTATTAGTTGCAGACTGTTATATATTAGCTAAACGGTGCCATTATTTAATTCTCCATTATATGTCAAAGTTGTTACGGGTAAAAATCCCCTTTGCATTTATAAATAATTGTTGCATATAATTTATTAATCGTTGTCAATAAAATACAAAATTCATATTGATGATTTTATAATCAGTCCTTCCCTTTTTTATTAAAATTAATTTTTGCGCCGCAGTGCTGGATGCCAATCTAGTATTTGGGCGCTGGTGACCCTGGCATTTAGTTAATTATCTACGTAAACTTGTAAAGGTCTATAATAAAAACCGACTCTTACAATTGGTGACCTCCTGGAGTGACCAAACACCGTAATTTATGCAAAAAAATTCTAAAAGTTTTTCTCAATTTTTGTCAATATATTCAGTCTGCATCTATAATTTTATTAAATTCACTAGTACTAAGCACTCACCTGTACTGGAAGTGTATTCTATTGCAAAATATATTCCTTTTATTTTGCCTTTTTATAAAATCAGCGTTTTCTAAAGTTTTTTTTGTGCAAATTTACTTATATTTTGCAAACAGCCTATACGCAGACTATTTTTCTGCTAATATTGGGCTACATCATAAAAAAAAAATTTTTTACGTAACTTTTTGTTATTGGCATTCATAACTCCAATTGAGTCTCATACTCAACCAAGCTTACCTGAAGCCATTATTTACATTCAACAACATTTGTTGAAATCTTGTCAGTTTTTGACACATTTTAATTTTTTTAGTACCTTGTAACAAAATAATAGCCACAATGACCCACAACAACAACAACCTAGGATCATCCAACGGTGGTACTCCAAATTCACCACCTATAACAGACCTTCTAACAATGTATCAGCCTACCACTCCACAATTCACCGCTGAAGAGCCTGGAATCTTTGTGAGTCAACTGCGGGATTATTTCGCGATAAAAGGAATTACGGACCCACGAACCAAGTTCCTTATCACAAAGAACCTCCTGCCTACACTAGTATACAAAGTAGTGCGGGATGTGACTCTATTGCCTCCGTCTGACCAAGCTTTTGAGAGCCTCCTCAGCGAGTTAGTCAGGAGACTCGGCCAATCAGAAGAAGAGCGACTCAATGCTCTACTCAAGGACCAAGTTCTTGGGGATCAAACGCCAACAGCCTTCCTGAGGCATCTGCAAGACCTGGCTGGACAGACCAATGAAGACGATAAAAACTCACCCTTAATGCGACGCCGCTTCCTCAATGGTCTCCCCACTGCCCTACGACCAATGCTCCGTTGTATGCCAGAAGATACAGACCTCCTCACTATGGCCAAAACAGCTGATAAGATGATGATTGAAATCCACCTTGGCCAAGTAGATAACCACACCCATCACCCCAAATCTGTGCCACGCAGGACGACACTCAGAGTCTGGCCGCACAATGTCTTAAAGTATCCAACGAAATTCTACAAACAATTAAAGAAGAATTTAAAGCTCTCCGAATAGAGCTAGCTAACAACAGGGAACGAGAGAGAAGTTCTTCAAGACGAGGACGACCCTCTGGTCCAAATAGAGCCTCCCAATATGAACCTGGACAACGCCTCGTTCTACTACAACCACAGCCACCGCAAACAGGTCAGTTGGTTGCTCCTAATTCAAATCTATTAGCCTTACCTCATCCTCAATCCTCAATCCCCACTACTCAGCCTCATTCTCAACCTATTTCCTTACCTCAGTCTACTGTTCATACCCCCCCTTGCTGGTATCATGAAAAGTTTAAAGATCGTGCAACGCGCTGTCTCACACCTTGTCCATGGACTCCTAATCCTCCTTTAAACTAACTAGGCTGGTGTCACAGGCGTCTGACGCTACAGCCTCTCAAGCCTCTCAACCTATCCTTTCTTCAACTAACCCTACCACTACTCCATCTAATTCTACCTCAATTTTAACTAAGTATTACTCTAGCTCAACCAACCCAACCTTTACCACAAATAATCAACAACCTATTACTACGCACTCAACTACCTCATTTAACACTGTCAAACCAACACATACGTATGCAAGTAAAGTTAAAGAATTGCAACCTACTTATTCAACCACAACTAATTTAATACCTACAACTAATCCTTCAAATACAACACAAACTCCTTCCCACAGCAATACTAACCTTCCTCCACAAAAATTTAATGATTCACAAACTACTGCACCACCTGGTCCAACGTTCACCTTGCATGATCCACTTTCAGGCTATGCATTCCTTATTGACACTGGAGCTCAATACAGTGTTATTCCTGCAACAGCCGCAGACCGTGCAAACGGACCTTCTCCTTTCATTTTACGTGCAGCTAATTCTTCATCTATTCACACTTATGGACGTCGTTCTATTTCAGTTTCTCTTGGACTTAGACGTGTTTTCCGCTGGATATTTCTTGTCGCGGATGTATATACCCCAATGTTAGGCTCTGATTTTCTTTCTGCTAATGATTTATTAGTTGATGTTCGTAGAGCACAATTAATTGATAATGCCACACATCTTTCAGTAATTGGTTCTCCTACCGCGCACCCCTCTTCATTATTGGCAAGTTCTCTGCCACAGTGCTCACCTGCTATAGAGCAGCTCCTAAATGAATTTTCTTCCCTTACTCAACCCTGTTCTAAGGATACCCCTATTAAACACTCTGTTGTCCACCGTATTGATACGGTAGGCTCACCTGTTTTCACCCGCCCACGTCGCTTAGCTCCAGATCGTCTTGCAATTGTGAGACGAGAGTTTGAACACATGCTCGAACTCGGTATTATACGGCCTTCAAGTAGCCCGTATGCCTCTGCTTTACACATGGTCCCAAAACCTACACCTGGAGACTGGCGTCCATGTGGAGATTATCGTGCTTTGAATGACAACACGATTCCAGATCGCTATCCCCTTCCTCACTTACACGATTTTACTTCTGCTCTCCATGGCACCACAGTATTTTCACGCCTTGACTTGGTGCGAGCCTTTCATCAAATTCCTGTACACCCTGAAGACATACATAAAACTGCTATAACAACCCCTTTTGGGTTATTTGAAATGACAAAAATGCCATACGGACTGCGTAATGCGGCCCAAACTTTTCAACGCTTCATTGATGAAGTGTTGAGAGGTCTCTCCTTCACTTTCACATATGTCGATGACATTCTCATCGCAAGTTCTTCTCCCTCAGAACATATTCAACATTTACGCTTAGTTTTTTCTCGGTTGGCAGAATATGGTGTATTGCTAAACCCTGAAAAATGTGTCTTTGCTGTAGATGAACTCACCTTCTTAGGACACAAGGTTACTTCGAAGGGCATCTCTCCTCTCGAAAATAAAGTATCTGTGATAAGGTCTTTCCCACAACCGCAAACTCAAAAGCAACTTCGCCGCTTCTTAGGGATGGTAAACTTCTACCATCGCTTCATTCCTCAGTGTGCAAACATTCTTGCACCCATAACCTCTCTTCTTCGCCAATCAAAAAGGGGCAGATCCACTGTAGTTTTGTGGAACCCCGAAGCTACCAATGCTTTTTCACAAGCAAAAGAGGCTATAGCACAAGCTACATGCCTTGTTCACCCTCAACCAGACGCTCCTCTGAACTTAGCCACTGATGCCTCTGACGTTGCCGTGTCAGGAGTGCTCCAGCAGCTTGTTTCAGGCGTTTGGGAACCTCTCGCATTCTTTTCACGCAAGCTCTCACCTTCACAAATGAGGTACAGCACTTTCGGTCGAGAGTTGCTGGCGATATACCTCTCCATCCGTCATTTCAGGTCATTCCTGGAAGGACGTGACTTTAGCATTTTTACGGATCATCGTCCGTTAATATTTGCTCTCCATTCTCAATCAGACTCTCATGCTCCTACTGAGAGAAGATACCTTGATTTTATTCTTCAATTTACTTCAGACATTCGACACATTTCAGGTTCTTTGAATGTTGTGCCGGATGCGCTGTCTCGCATCTCAGCAATTTCTGACCCTGGACACTCTCACATCAACCTTTCAGAGATGGCTAAGGCTCAGTCCACGGATACAGACCTCCAAGCTCTTATTAATTCACCCACTTCGTTGCAAGTCCGCTCTTTACCAGTTGAACCCAAGTCAGACTTACAAATTTTGTGTGACGTCTCGACTGAGCATATTCGACCGTTGGTCCCACAAGGGCTGCGAAGAGCTGTTTTTGCTAAACTCCATTCCCTTTCTCACCCGGAATTAAGGCCACCCAAAAATTAATTGCAGCTAGGTTTGTATGGCCAAGTATGAACAAAGATATCCGCAATTGGACTCGATCTTGCCTTCAATGTCAGCGTGCCAAAGTTCACCGACACACAAAGTCAGAAATTGGTACCTTTCCTTTGCCGAAGGCTCGTTTTGAGGCCATACATCTAGACATAGTCGGCCCCCTCTATTCTTCTCGAGGTTATACCTATCTTCTCACTGTCATTGATAGGTTCACAAGATGGCCAGAAGCTGTTCCTTTGACTTCTTGTACTGCTTCTGCAGTAGCTCATGCCTTTGTTTCATGTTGGGTTTCCCGTTTTGGAATACCTGCAACCATTTGCACAGACAGAGGTGCCCAGTTTGAATCGGCCTTATGGAAGGAACTCATGCTCCTTCTTGGGACTGAGCGCATCAGAACAACAAGCTATCACCCGCAATCCAATGGGGTGGTAGAACGCTTCCATCGTCAACTTAAAAGTTCCTTGCGAGCCACTGATCCATCTACTACATGGGTGGACAGGCTACCCCTAATCCTACTCGGAATTCGTACTGCTCTGAAGACTGATCTTGCATGCTCTGCAGCAGAATTAGTTTACGGTACCACACTCCGGTTACCCGGAGAATTTTTCACACCTACACCCATTAACCCCACATGTGATCCTGCTTCGTATGTCAAGACATTACGCTCTGTTATGAAGCAAATTCGTCCCACAGCACCTAGAACTTCCACTTCACAAACTACCTTCGTTTCCCCTGATTTACAAACTTGCACACATGTTTTCTTGAGACATGATGCTCACCGCTACCCTCTTCACTGTCCCTATGATGGTCCCTTCCTTGTGCTAGACCGTAGACCCAAAACTTTCATCATTGACAAGGTGGGCAAGCGTGAAACCGTTTCTGTGGACCGCTTGAAACCAGCATACCTTGATTTTTCTCCAACAAAAGATCCTATCCTCCCTCAATCTTCTGTACCTCCACCTCAAATACAGGTACAGCAACCTATCCCTCCTCAATCTTCTGTACCTTCATCTCATATACAGGTACAGCAATCTACCCTTCCTAAATCCTATGTACCACCACCTCATCCGAGGGTACAACAATCTATCATCCCTCTTCCAATTCTCCTTCATTATCGCAACCAACTGTCTTTGAACCAGCCAGTGGCCCCATTGCACAGGCACCAAGAATCCCCTTCCCCCAATGTCCCTACTGCACCTGTAGCACCATCCATGCCTTCAGAACCAGTGCTGCAGGATATTGCCGTCCAAAAGCAAACAATGACTCGTTCTGGAAGAGTCATTCGTAAGCCAGTGCGCTTTGACATTTAAGTGTTTTTTTTTTACCCCTGACAACCATGTTTTTGGGGGGCAGTACTTGTAGTGCCTTGCACCACAAGATTATTTTTTATTAGTGAAAACTGCCACAAATTGGCATGAGTGAAATATTTAAATCTAAATAAATAAATAAATACAAGTTAAACATGTCCAGTGATCAAATTTAATTCTTAAGCATTCAGTGTGGTGTGACTAGACATGAATTGGCTTTTAAGGATTATTTTGGCTTGTTGGTAAAATTGTATAGTAAAAACAAGCTTATGTACAACAACACAAAGGACGCCGTTCACACATTTTATTTATTTGAAAACACGGCGCCAGCAAGCAAAGGTTCTTCGTGGTAAGTTCCTATTTATAATGTTTATATTCTTTACTATTGCATATCTGTATGCAATACCGCATACTGCAGAGATTAACAAGCCTTATAGTGTTTGTGATTAGTACTGTAAGATTCATACTATAAAATACTGTACAATTCATACAATAAATTACCTTAGGCTAAGTTAGGTCTATCTAGGCAAAAGCCAAATTGTAACTCTAGCCTAGCTGAGGCCTACCGTAGCCTTTGTTTTAGATTAACCTCAGCTCTATTATATTGAAGAGGCATAGGCCTGCCTATTAATTTTCTTAGTATATTTTACTTTATAATATAAGCCTATTATGTTTCATGTATTTTCTTAGCAGGTGGCCTACAAAAGCCAAATTGTAACTCTAGCCTAGCTGAGGCCTACCGTAGCCTTTGTTTTAGATTAACCTCAGCTCTATTATATTGAAGAGGCATAGGCCTGCCTATTAATTTTCTTAGTATATTTTACTTTATAATATAAGCCTATTATGTTTCATGTATTTTCTTAGCAGGTGGCCTACATACTTCCTTAGTTTTCCCATTCAACTTAACACAATCCCATAATGAGAATCAACTGTAATTTATCATCCACAGGTTACTGGGCCTATATAGCATATGTATATTAATTATTAATTTTTGCCATTTTTATTATTCTTTTTCTGAAATATCACTTACAGTATTCTTGTCTGTCTCTTTGCAGACAAGGTTGTCATTGTGGCTATTATTATTATATTATTAGGTTATTATTAGTGATTATTTATTATTTATTATTTTATTATTGATATTATTGTATATTAATATTAATTCTATTAACATTATTTGTATATTAATATTAGTTCCATTAGTTGTTTATCAGTATTAGTTGCAGACTGTTATATATTAGCTAAACGGTGCCATTATTTAATTCTCCATTATATGTCAAAGTTGTTACGGGTAAAAATCCCCTTTGCATTTATAAATAATTGTTGCATATAATTTATTAATCGTTGTCAATAAAATACAAAATTCATATTGATGATTTTATAATCAGTCCTTCCCTTTTTTATTAAAATTAATTTTTGCGCCGCAGTGCTGGATGCCAATCTAGTATTTGGGCGCTGGTGACCCTGGCATTTAGTTAATTATCTACGTAAACTTGTAAAGGTCTATAATAACAAATCGGACTCTTACAAGCTCCTAATTAATGACTCAGAAATCTGGAAGGCTATTCAAAAGTTAGATGATAGCAAAAGTTGTGGCCTAGATGGCATACAAGCAGAACATTTAAAATGTTGTAGCCATCGTATAATATCTATGTGTTTCACAAGCTGTATGATACATGGGTACTTGCCACAGTCCATTTTTTCAGTTGTATTGTTCCCAGTTGTTAAAAATAAGGGTGCTAGTATCTGTGATAAGAATAATTATAGGCCAATAACACTTGCCAGTATACTTTCTAAGGTGTTAGCATATGTCATTTATAATAGGATAAGTACTTACTTGCAGACTTATGACAATCAGTTTGGCTTTAGAGTGAAACATGGTACTGACATTTGTATTTATATACTAAAGGAAGTCGTCCTAAAGTACAAGATGTCAAGTAGCAATGTATATTCCTGTTTTCTGGATGCATCAAAAGCATTTGATAGAGTTAACCGTCACAAACTTTTCAAGAAACTCTTGTGTCGAGGGGTACCTAAATATATACTTAGGATACTTGCATTCTGGTATACAGAGCAGACCATGTTTGTAAGATGGAAAAGCACTGTATCACCAGGTTTTAAGGTAACTAATGGTGTTAGGCAAGCGGGTATATTATCACCCTATCTTTTCTGTATATACATGGATGACCTTACCAATGAACTAAAAACTGCACGTACTGGCTGTGTCATTGGAAAGGAAAAATTAATCATTTAATGTATGCTGATGACCTTGTTCTTCTGTCACCCTTCCCCATGGGCTGAGTACTATTAGGATATGTGAATAATATGGTATAGAAATGACATCACCTATAATGGGCAGAGTTGTATTTTGATTTTTAGGTGTAATCTACTGAAACATGTATCATGTGGGTCTTTTGAAATGAATGGTCAGACAATGCCTATCAAAGACACATGTAAATATTTAGGTCATGTAATTATTACTCACGAGCTGCGAGATGAACTTAATATTGAGAGGCAACGTAAAAAGCTGTATGTACAGGGTAACATGCTAGTAAGGAAATTTGGTATGTGTTCAGAATCAGTTAAAACTTATCTTTTTAGAACTTACTGTACTGCAGTGTATACATCCCATATGTGGTGGAACTATACAAAAACTGCTATGAATAAACTTTCTGTTGCTTGTAATAATATTTTCCGTATGCTATTTAGGGAACCAAAATGGTGCAGTGCCAGTTTTATGTTTACTCCGCTTAACCTACCTACCAGCCAAATGTTAATCCGGAAGAATATATATATATATACTGTATATATATATATATAAGGTTGTAACATATATTCTGCACGGTTTTTTAGTTCATTCAAAACAAAAATTAAATGACTTATAAGGATAAATTTGCTCTAATTTTTAGTTTATTCACAACAAAAATTAAATGACATAATGACAAATTAATCACCAATATAATTCCCTTCTTTTTCTATAACCTCCCACCTGTAGAAAAGTTTTTTTATGCCACGTTCGAAGAAAACCCTTGGTTTCGAATTAAAAAAAAAGCGATCACTTCGTTTACGATAGCTTCCCTGGATTGCAACTTTTGTCCATCTCGGTGGTGTTGCAGACTTCTGAATAAATGATAGTCTGAAGGTGCGATGTCCGGAGAATAAGGTGGATAAGGCATTTTTTCCCAAACAAATGCCTCCAATTGGGCAATCGAGCAGTATGATGGCGCGCGTTATCCTGGTGGAATAGAACACCTCTGCAATTAATTAATGCAGGACGTTTTTCTTGTAATGCCATCTTTAATCGTTGGAGTTGTTGGCAGTAGACTTCAGCTGTGATTGTTTGGTTATCTGGCAGAAGCTCAAAATTAATAATTCCTTGCATATCCCACCAAACGCATAGCAAAAGTTTCGTTGGATGGGGTCCATTCCTTGGCTAAGGTTCAGGCTTTGTTTCACGGCTAAGCCACTGATGTCGACCCTTAATATTGTTAAAGAGGACCAATTTTTCATCCCCAGTGACGATCCGATTCAAAAACGGTGCCTGCAGTTGCCGAGAATGCAGTGATGTGCAAATATCGATTCGATGTTGAAGATTCGCTTGTGACAAATCATGCGGAACCCATTTTCCAACCTTCACTACTTTTCCTAACAGTTTCAAATGACGATGAATGGTCATATGGCTAACGCTGAGTTGCAGGCCAAGTTCTCTTACAGTTACCATTGCGTTTTCCTCCACTGTTGCTTTCAGCAACTCTTCATCTAACTCATTTGGTCGTCCTGTTCGTTGATAATCTTTCAGACTGAAGTCTCCATTTCTGAACTTCTCAAACCATCTCCTACACATCCATTCGCTCACAACACCATTTCCATAAACTCTTTGAATGTTTTTTGCGGATTCACTACCGTTAGATCCTTTATGGAACTCATACAGCATCATATGTCGAATATACTCTTTCGTGGGCTCCATGTTTTTTCAATTACTGTAATATCGTAGGGGTGGCGTTGTAACTGTATGAAAAACACCAGAGAAAAATTAATTAGCCTAATCCTACACTAGCCTAAGTAATTCTGTATCATTCTGTATCGTGATAAAACCTGTGCGAACTTGTCGCCGCGTGTATTCTGCAACATTTCTAAAACTTTCACATTATCTTGAAGTTACTCTACAGGGTGAGTCAAAAGTCTCCATACATAGGCAAAATGGTCACTTTATTATGCAATTACTTGTAAGTCACAAAATATGCTCTATGTGGGCACCATTACACTGAATGCACATTCGGATGCGTTCCTCCCAGTCATGGCAAACGCGCGTTAACACGTCTGGTGTTATGCGTGCACACGCATCACGAATGCGTTCCTTTAGGTGGTCCGTGTTTTATAATTTCACCTGGTACACCATGGCCTTCAAGTGCCACCACAAGTAAAAATCAAGGGGAGTGAGGTCTGGGGACCTCGGAGGCCACTCCACGGGACCATGGCGGCCAATCCAGTGACCCGGAAACTGCTTTTAGTTTTATCATGACCATTTTGCCTATGTATGAAGACTTTTGACTCACCCTGTATTATCTATCGTCCGTTTTCTAATCGACCAGAATTTATGTTACAACCTGATAATTTCATTACTAGGGTCCAAAACAGCTCTAATGTGTTATTGTGCAATGTCCTGTCTTCAGATACTGTGTACCTCTCACCTATATGGCAGTCTTGGTCAGTCGCGGATTAAAAGGGGGGAGGCAACTGGGGCGCTAGCCCCGGGGCCCCCACACAAAAGGGCCCCCACAGAGAAAGGTTTATTTCTTGCTACATGCTATTATATAAAAAACTCACAAAATTCGGTTGAGTTTGACCTGACCAAACAACTTGCCACGCCGATGCAACAAAAGCCATTCTACTGTACATGGATATGCAAAGATTAGGGAAGCACAAGATAAAATCTCAAGTGATCAGGAGCAGAAGGTTGTGGTTAGAAGTGAAGCAGACAATGGGCAAATTGGAAATCGCACTGTACACTTCATTCTGGAATGATATTTTGGAAAGATTCAATGCAACAAACCACACGTTACAGGATCCTAGAATGATTCTTAATTCTGCATTAATGGCACTGAAGTCTCTGAAAACATTTGTCGAGTTAAAAAGAGAAAAGTTTGATGAATATGAAGATGCGGGAAAAGACTGTCTGGAACAGAAGAGTATGTTTAGGTTCGTCATCGTGTGAGAAATGTGCGTCTCAACCCACTGGATTATGGTAAAGCCGAAGTTGCCCAGATGACGCCCAGGGATAGGTTTCGTACAGAAAGCTTCATTCCTGTTGTTGATCAGTTTATTCTATCCTTAACTGACAGAATAACTGCTTATGATACTGTCTGTGACCGGTTTGGATTTCTTAATCACCTCGAAGATTTGGATGCTTCTGAGCTCTGCTCAGCTGCAGCCAGTCTTACAGCATATACGAGACTGACTTAGGGCAAAATCTTGGTAATGAATTAGTGCATTTTGCTGCCATTGTGAAGCTGTACAAAGAAGACTTCAATGACAGTATGCTAAAGGAACTGTTCTATTATAAAATCATTGTTGAGAAAGATTTAACAGCAACATTTCGTAATGTTGAAATTATGCTGAGAATATACTTGGTGTTGATGGTGTCCAACTGCAGTGGCGAACGTTCCTTTTCCAAGCTAAAGATAATAAAAAACCGACTAAGAACAACAATGAATCAAAGTCCTCTCTCATCGCTCACAATAATGAGTATTGAACGAGACATACTGCGTGAACTGGATCACAAAGATATAATTGAAGTATTTGCCAGTCAAAAAGTACGTAAGGCTGCTCTGCAATAGTTTAGTTATCGTATATGGACTGTGTTACTTGCGTATACTGATTAAATAATGTAAACTAAGTAAGATTTTTCTTAAATATTGTAATATGTAAAATTTGTATAAGCTCAATTTGTTTTAGCTTAGTTATATTGACTGTGTTACTAATGTATACCGAATAAAAAATGTAAACTAAATAGGGTTTCTGAACTTGTTTTCTTAAATACTGTGACGTGAAAAATTTAAGTGTGTCTGTGTTTTGTATAAAATACACCGTCCTTACTCCTTATGTTACATTACAGTTTGTGAAGAGAGTAAGAAACATTGTTTTTACTTTTCAAATATGTTTATATCATCTGTAAGGAAAACAGATGCAAAGCTGGTTGACATCATCATGCTATATAATTTAATGTAATGTAATTTAAAAATGAAGTGAATGAAGTAATTTAAGTAAATGAAGTAAAAATGAAGTTATATAATGTAATTTAAAGATGTAATTTAAAAATGAAGTTTTAGTGACAAGGCCCCCCACAAGTCACTGTGCTCCAGGGCCCCCCACAACTCTCAATCCGGCCCTGGTCTTGGTTCAGACAACTGCTGGTTTACAATACCTTATTTTTGTAATGTAGCAAAGATTATATATGCATATTGTAAGGGGTTCCAAAAAACCTTAGCCCCCCATTTGCAGCTTACATGTTTACTTATATCGAAATAGTTTTTAGTGATTATAAAAATATATAAAATTCTTTATTTTATTGCAGTATTAAAATTACTCTAGCTGATAAAGTGATAATATAATGGCTTCTCAATTAATTGGTGATTCGGAGGCAACGTGTGATAGATCGCATACGAGCAATAACATTTCGGGAAGCTCGTGATGCTGAAGCCACCTTTATAACACGTTCATGGGTTGCCAAAAAGTTGCGAAGTGAGGACTTCGTCAAAAGAAATTGAAATAAAACTTTGGATGAATGTGAAATGGATACAACCAAATCTGCCACTCTCTCAGGAAACAAAGGACATCATTGAAAGCGGTACGTGTTAGCGGAAAAACAGCTGTGCTAAACTCTCTAGAGAGATCGAAGTGTTGAGAGGAAAGATCGTTAGTGGTGAGATCATTCGACTGTACCCGTCATAGGCAAGGTTTAAAGCCTTGGCATGAACTTCCAAAGCCAGAAAAACTCAACATCGATGACAGAATGTGGTTTGCCCATTATCTGAAGATTGGGATGTGGATGATTTCGTGCATTTAGCTGTCTCCGATGAATTTTTTGTTTACGTAACACGTCGGCCTAACTACCAATGATCGCGTGTGTGCCACAACACCAGATGAAATCGATGACAATGAACATTATCGCGAATATTAAAAGTCCAGACTGTGTTGGTGTGTTTTGTTTTGTTCACTGCAAAGAAGCTCATGTGGGTGCTGAAGCCAATGGTCAGAGTTGGGATGGACAGTATTTCGTGATTTATTCTATCCCAGCATGTCATTCCTTTTCTAAGAAACCCAAACAATGTATGGATGTCGATCAGGTCACACTCTGCACGATAAGGCTCCCTGCTTTAAGCATTAGCCACTCAACAGTTTGTTGTGGAACCATGAGATCGATTTCTTTGGAAATGAATAATGGCCAGGAAATTCTCCTGACCTGAACGTCTGTGAACACATTGATCAGTTATAAAGGACAAGATTGAATGTCTCTTGTTTCAAGAACCTGCAGCAAATCGATTTTCGAAGGATACAATGACGCACACATTGAAACTGTTTTAGCAAATTTGCGTAACGATCAAGATCTATTCACGTCACTTTTGGCAAGCTACCAAAGCGATTCAGGCTGTCTTGGAAGCCAATGGCGGGAACACCAAGTTTTAATTGTTTCTCATTAAATGCAGGATTAAATTCTCTTTTGTAAGGTATGTTTAGTTTTACTGTACCTCTAATGGTTTAGACCATGGGCGGGGAGGCTAAGGTTTATTGGAGTCCCGTATGTTGGGTTAAATGGCTCCGATGGCCTTATTTTTGTACTTGTATGTTAGGTTAAGTGGCGATGTTGGCCTTATTTTTGTATTACGTTCAGTGTATAATACGTAAGATTGTACTTGTATGTTAAGTTAAATGGCTATGGATTGTGAATGATCCGCAACAAAGATGTTTTGTTTGTTGTATAATTAATAATTTAAAATATAGTTTCCACAAAATCATATCCGAACTCAACTTCCCATAATTGATCAGCATTTTTATTAAACTTTTATTTTCATAATTTCTCTGATTTCTTCATCAAGCTACAATTATTTTCGGATCACTCTAACATATTGCTTCCCAAAGCATTCGGGAAGCAATATGTTAAAGTGATCCCTCCTGGGAAGCAATATGTTAAAAAGAGAAAGGTTGGTTGGTTAGAAAGAGGTTAGTAATCTAGAAGATAACCTACCGACCGTAAACAAAGCTATAAATGCCCTTACCGGGCATTCTTTATATATTTAATGTAGGTTAACTGAATGCCCGGTTAGGTCAACTGTACGCCCTTGATGATTGGTTAGGTTAAGTCGTGATATTTTCGTAGGTTTTAACGAAAATATCACAACTTAACCTAATCAATCGTCAAGAACGTACAGTTGACCAAACCGGGCATTCAGTTAACCTACATTAAATATATAAAGAAAATGAAAGGATGCAAAAAGGAGCTACTCAACTCGTACTTGTGGCAAATGATGTGGCGTGACCGATTCTTCCGAAATCCATTTTTTACTTTGTGTGACCATATAGCGCAACAATTCTAATAAATTTACTTTCAGTCTAATATTTTAACATGTTATGATTTACTTTTTACGCCTTTACTTTATTAAAGCGAACATTTTTTTATCGTATTCCTTATCCTAAATATTGGAAAGCAATATGTTAAAGTGATTAACACTGGGAAGCAATATGTTAAAATGATATACACTGGGAAGCAATATGTTAAAGAGAGGTTCCTGGGAAGCAATATGTTAAAGTGATCCTTATTTTCTCCTACGTATACAAATTAACTTTTTCAGTTAATGATGCCTCGTGTAATAACAATATACATAAAATTGCCAGATAATTAATCAAACACTATGCTAGTATGCTAGGTTAAGTGGCTATGTTGGGCCTATTTTTAACTTCAGTGTATAATACGTAAGATTGTACTTGTATGTTAGGTTAAGTGGCTATGGATTGTGAATGATCCGCAATAAAGATGTTTTGTTTGTTTGTAGCTTAATGAAAAAATCAGAGAAATTATGAAAATAAAAGACTAATAAAAATGCTGATGAATTATGAGAAGCTGAGTTCGGATATGATTTTGTGGAAACTATATTTATTTCAAATTATTATATACAATAAACAAAACATCTTTGTTGAAGATTATTCACAATCCATAGCCATTTAACCTAACATACAAGTACAATCTTACATATTGTACACTGAACGTAATGCAAAAATAAGGCCAACATAGCCACTTAACTTAACATACAAGTACAAAAATAAGGCCAGCATAGCTATATACAGGGCCACCGAGAGGGCGGGGAAGCCGGGTTAAATCCCCGGGGCCCGGGAAGAGGGGGGATTAAAATCTAAAAGTATTAATAAAGCAATTGATTAAATAACAGAGAGGAAATATAATTAATGAACATACATTTTATAGAGATTATCATAGTCAAACTAAAACAGATAAAATATTATCTGCGGTATACCAATGCCCAAGACCGACTGACAAATCTGGGAACCATTGTAATTGAAAGCCAGTTAGCCCGTACTTTAAATTTCATCAGAATCATTTACCCCTTTGCTAGAGAGAAGGCAAAGAAAGTACACTTCTAATTATGAAAATCTTGCAGTAAACAATTGTCTTGTCTACATTAGGGTGGATCGATTTTACATTTTTTTCGATTTCCATATTCTAATAGAGACAAAAACTTGCGCATGCATGAGAACATGAGAAAATAGCCTCTGCAAAATCTTAGCTTAATAGGTAATCATCTTCTGCCCCCGGCAGAGCGATGAAAATCATATTTTAGTAGTCAAAAACGTATTTTTAAACCCTAGCCTAGAGTCATAAAATTTTGCGTGTGTGTTATTTCATGCCTAAGCAACGATATAAATGCTATGGGAAATATATAAATGCATTATTTAAGACAAAGAGCCGATCTGAAAATATGTATATTATACATATTTTCAGATCGGCTCTTTGTCTTAAATAATGCATTTATATATTTCCCATAGCATTTATATCGTTGCTTAGGCATGAAATAACACACGCAAAATTTTATGACTCTAGGCTAGGGTTTAAAAATACATTTTTGACTACTAAAATATGATTTTCATCGCTCTGCCGGGGGCAGAAGATGATTACCTATTAAGCTAAGATTTTGCAGAGGCTATTTTCTCATGTTCTCATGCATGCACAAGTTTTTGTCTCTATTAGAATATGGAAATCGAAAAAAATGTAAAATCGATCCACCCTAGTCTACATGGACCAGTTACTGGTACTGCATTTGTAAATTGTATGGTGATAGAATTAAAATAATTGATTCGAAAAATAAAATGGTCATTTTCTTCTGAGTTGTTTATTTATACTGTATGTTTTGAATAGTGACTTGAATATATATATTGTTGATATAATCAGTTTGCTTGTTATGTACACAAAAAACATTCATAATAAAATACTGAGTAAACAGGGGGGCCCATATATACCAATCCTTCCCCGGGGCCCGTGACAGCTCTCGCCGGCCCTGGCCATTTAACCCAACATACATATATAACACTGGTCAACACTCATTTTATTGCCAATCATATTAGAGTGATTTTGGGGTAACTTTGTGGTGCTGATTCCGAATATGACATCGGTTTTGCTAGATTGGCTCTAATTTATGAGATAATTGGTACCCCATTGAAACACGTAAAAATGCAAAAAATTTAATGTTCAGGCGGAGCCTACTTACAAATCGCATTGAAATTGTCTCAAATCATACAAAAGTAAACACATGAAATACATAATGGCATTTTATTCGGTCTCACCATCTAGAATGTTCCGGTAGTTTCCCATATGCACGCGTTATGGTTACGTTTCCTATTAATTGAGGGTATTCATTATCTCAAGAACTAGAGCCAAATCGGAAAAACTACTTTCATTTTGGAATTCAGCAACCCCAAAATACCCTAAATTCGTACGAATTTCCTTGGCAACGAAAAAAAAATGTTCTTTTGTTGACCTGTGTAATCTTTACTACATTACAAAAATAAGGTATTGTAAACCAGCAGTTGTCTGAACCAAGACTTCCATATAGGTGAGAGGTACACAGTATCTGAAGACAGGACATTACACAATAACACATTAGGACTGTTTTGGACCCTAGTAATGAAATTATATATATTCTTCTGGATTAATATTTGGCTGGTAGGTAGGTTACGCGTAGTAAACATAAAACTGGCACTGCACCATTTTGGTTCCCTACATAGCATATGAAAAATATTATAAGCAACAGAGTTTATTCATAGCAGTTTCTGTATAATTCCACCACATATGGAATGTATACAATGGAGTAGAGTAAGTTCTAAAAAGATAAGTTTTAACTGATTCTGAACACATACCAAATTTCTTTACTAGCATGTTACCCTGTACATACAGCTTTTTACGTTGCCTTTCAATATCAAGTTCATCTCGCAGCTCGTGAGTAATAATTACATGACCTAAGTATTTACAAGTGTCTTTGACAGGTATTGTCTGACCATTCATTTCAAAAGACCCACATGATACATGTTTCAGTAGATTACACCTAAAAATCAAAATACAACTCTTTGCCCCATTATAGGTGATGTCATTTTCTATACCATATTGTTCACATATCTCTAATAGTACTCTCAGCCCATGGGGAGAGGGTGACAGAAGAACAAGGTCATCAGCATACATTAAATGATTAATTTTTTTCCTTTCCAATAACATAGCCAGTACGTGCAGTTTTTAGTTCATTGGTAAGGTCATCCATGTGTATATACAGAAAAGATAGGGTGATAATATACCCCCTTGCCTAACACCATTAGTTACCTTAAAACCTGGTGATACAGTGCTTTTCCATCTTACAAACATGGTCTGCTCTGTATACCAGAATGCAAGTATCCTAAGTATATATTTAGGTACCCCTCGACACAAGAGTTTCTTGAAAAGTTTGTGACGGTTAACTCTATCAAATGCTTTTGATGCATCCAGAAAACAGGAATATACATTGCTACTTGACATCTTGTACTTTAGGACGGCTTCTTTTAGTATATAAATACATACGTCAGTACCATGTTTCACTCTAAAGCCAAACTGATTGTCATAAGTCTGCAAGTAAGTACTCATCCTATTATAAATGACATATTCTGACACCTTAGAAAGTATACTGGCAAGTGCTATTGGCCTATAACACTGGGGAACAAATTTCAAATTTTTGTCTATTGAATTAGATTTGACAGTTAGTTCTAGGTAATTTGGGTGCGCTGAGCACGAATTTTTACTCGGTTTTGCTCTATCAGGTCCTGATTTTGCTCAACACCCCTCCTCTTTCGTCGTATTCATAAAAAGGTTTTTTTCTCAATACTCGCTAAGTCTTTTTGCAGTTACACATTATGCAACTAGGTTTTTATCTAGGTATTTGTACCTATTGTTATGGTATTGTTGTATTATGTATATTTTTATATGTAACACCCTAAAAATATTTTTAATTTTGTCATTTTTAACCCATTTTAATATTAGTAAATTAAGCTAAAAATATCATAGAATTCTAAAATTTTCTCGAGCGTTCCTGTTCTCTGTAGAGTATTCTAGAGGGACAACTAAAATATATAAAAGCGACTCGTTTCCAGAGTTAATCAGTCAATTCAGTCAGTCAGTCAGTCAGTCAGTCAGTTGAGTTAGTTAATTAAGTTTGGGCATTAACATAATTTTGAATTGGCATATGATTTAGTGAGTAATTTTGTCATCGTGATTTAATATAGTTGATTTAATTAGACGTAATTTATATTGTACCTACTCATCCGTGTTTCTAGTTTAATTTCATAGATTGTAAGTACCTATTTCATAATAAGTACCTATTTAAACTAATTTTTGTGTTTATATTTCAGATTTTCTTAAATTTATATGAATTAAGGGCTTTAAATACCTTTACAAATTGGCAGAACAATCAAGCAATATGTCATCAAGCACTAGAAAGTTCAAATGCAAAAACAACCCTGATTCCTTCTGTTATATATGTGGAAATTTTACACTTCCACATCAACGAGCAAATATAACTGACTTCGTAAAAAGAGCTTACTTAGCTTATTTTGGCATAAAACTGGGGGACCAAGATAAATCGTGGGCTCCACATAAAGCCTGCACTATATGCATTGAAAGACTGCGACATTGGACGAAGGGTTCGGGTTCAAAAATACCTTTTGGAGTTCCGATGGTAAGTTTATGATTTCATAAAACTACGTAATTTAATCACTAGTATACTGTAACTTACCTAAATGTAATTGTAACTTAGGTACATAAACAAAAATTTACAGAAAATGTTTATAAGAATCTCAAATATTGCATAAGGTTGAAACACATAGAAATGTTAAATGTTTGGGTGATAACTTTTGATAAAATTCATAAAAACAAGTCTCTCGTCGCTTTTGTTAACGCTTTACAATTTTTTTTCCATATCAGGTGTGGCGAGAGCCTACTAACCACGAGACCGATTGCTACCTTTGCTTTGTCAAGACTTCGGGCTTCACTAAGAAAAATAAACATTGTATCGAGTACCCAAATTTCGACACCGCGATACGACCTGTGCTACATTCAAATGAGATCCCCATTCCAAAATTTAAGGGTCTGCCAACTCAAGAATTAGTTGAAGATGTTCCTGAAAATATTGTTATGCACTTTGAGGAGTCAGACACCGATTTTGACCCCAGCGTATTTGAAAGTCAAAACGATCCGCAAAAGTTTAACCAGGCCGAGTTGAATGATCTTGTAAGGGATCTAAATTTGCCAAAAAAGGCTGCGGAAATTTTAGCTTCAAGACTTAAAGAGAAAAACTTGCTTACTTCAAACACATACATTTCATTTTACAGAAAAAGAGAAGAAGAACTTGTTAAATATTTTAGAACAGAGGATAGTTTAGTATATTGCTGCGACATAGTTGGTTTGTTAAAGAAGATGGGGGTTGAGTCTTACGATGCAAATGATTGGCGCTTGTTTTTAGACAGTTCAAAAAGAAGTCTTAAGTGTGTGTTGTTGCATAATGGCAATCTATACGGCTCGATACCGATTGGGCACTCAACAAAATTAAAAGAAAAGTATGAACATATAGAAAAGGTTTTAAATCTTATCAAATATAGGGAGCACGAGTGGATCATATGTGTTGACTTAAAAATGGTTAATTTTCTGCTAGGACAACAAGGAGGGTATACTAAATATCCCTGCTTCCTTTGCTTATGGGACAGCAGAGCCAAGGAAGAACATTATTTCAAACAAATCTGGCCAGCACGAACATCACTTACTGTCGGAGAAAAAAACGTAATTAATCCACCTTTAGTGAGCAGAGATAAAATCATATTTCCTCCTCTGCATATAAAACTAGGCCTCATTAAACAATATGTAAAAGCTTTAGATACGAACGGCGAGTGTTTCAAATACATAACTTCAAAATTTCCAAGTTTAAGTTATGAAAAAATCAAGGCGGGAATTTTCGACGGTCCACAAATAAGAACAATGATTAAAGACAGCAATTTTCCTAATGTCATGAATGAACGCGAAAAAAATGGCTGGTTCTCATTCGTGGACTTGATAGAAAACTTTTTAGGCAATTATAGGGCAGATAACTACGAAGAAATCGTAAAAAAACTTTTAAGGGACTACAAAGAGTTAGGTTGCAATATGAGCATAAAAATGCATTTTTTGAATAGCCATCTTGACCAATTTCCAAGTAATTTAGGTGATGTAAGTGACGAACAAGGGGAGAGATTCCACCAAGATATCAAAATTATGGAGGAACGGTACCAAGGCCGCTGGGATTCCCACATGATGGCTGATTACTGCTGGTGCTTGAAAAGAGACCTGCCATCAACAAGCAAATACGCTAGAAAGTCTTACAAAAGAAAATTTTTGCCACAGTGAAAGCTTCATATCTGTTTGTTTTTTTATTTTAAGTCATTTCTATCGTTATAATGTAATTTTACTGTAGTTTGAACTGCTTGTATTCATGAAACTTGAAAAAAAATTTAACACATGACTTAATTTTTTAGTCCTAATTTGAAAAATCTGGAAAATGGCACATAGGCTGTCGACAAGAATCAGGACCTGATAGAACCAAACAGAGTTGAAATTCGTATTCAGCGCACCCAAATTACCTAGAATCAAGTGTCAGATATCATTCAATAAAATACGTGTTGCCCAGTGTAATTATTCTTATCACAGATACTAGCACCCTTATTTTTAACAACTGGGAACAATACAACTGACAAAATGGACTGTGACAAGTACCCGTGTATCATACAGCTTGTGAAACACATTGCAAGCATAGATGTTATACGATGGCTACAACATTTTAAATGTTCTTAATAGTTAATTTATAGATACTTTTCGCTTGACTTTGCTTTTCTTAAAACTTTAACCCCTTGCTCAGTTTTCAAAAATTTTTGGAAATCCTTACATGACATTTTGTAATTTCCTTTGACCATCAGCTTTAGACATCAGCTTTGGGACTCGAGATTTTATTTGGTAAATCGGGACGTCTGGCAACTCTGATGCAGGTTCAAGTATAGTTAGGGCTGATGAATTGTGAAAGGTCAGTCAAGGAACTCGAGTAAAGAGACTAGTGATCATGTGGCAGCAACTAATAACAAGTTTTGGTAAATCTTACTTTTAAGACCGCACAGCAACCACGTATCCTACATTAATAACACTTATATCAATCGATAAAGCAGCAAAAACGACGTGGATTGGACATTTGACCGTGAGTCACGCTCACCTGGTTAACTCACCTGGTTGGCTCCCCTGACACAGGTAGGTACTGTACTACCAGAGTGAACACTCAACGGAGGAACAGAGCGAACCCACATCTGCAGGTACGCCAGTCAACAATATTAGACAAAGTGAGAGAATAAAAAGTATAGGAAAGACTAGAAAGTGTACCCTAAGCAGAATTTAGGAAAACAGCAGTGACAAGGTCACGAGTACTGGCACTCATACAAATTCAAAAAGTTTGGAGCCAAGAGCCCTCTGGAGTCTCCTTTTAAACTCACTTAAGGTATGTGACATCACCACACTCTCAGGCAAAGAATTCCACAGCTTCACACACCTAATACCAAAGAAACGCCTCCTGCACTCAATGGAAGAAAATCTGCGCGCGAGTTTTAAACCATGGCCCCGAGTACCCACTTGCGGAGCAAGAACAAAGAGGCATCCAAAAGAATCTGATTGTCGACATGAAAAAACTTCCAACACTTTATCATGTCAGCTCTCAACAGTCTCCCCTTTACTGAGAATACACCCAGTCTACTAAGCAGAGTGGCATAGTCAAGGTCTTCCATACCATCTATGCACTTGATCCACCTACGCTGTACTGTTTTGAGAATTTGCAAGTCATAGTATACCCCGTGTGATAGCGTGGGGTAGACACCCCAGTTAGGTTACTTAGGTTCTAGCAAACAATCAAAGGCACTTACCGGTGCGTTGAATTAGATATTCCTTTGGGAGCCTACCATTTAATTCCTGTGTCCCACAAACAGCCTACCTAACTCTCTCTTACATTACCAATTTAGAAGCTATAGACATTACCCCTAACTATACTTAAGTACGGACAACTTCCTACCCCATTTGTCACCTTAGAAACACCACCTAATTACACTCAGCACCAACGATTAGGTCAGATAGGAAAAAACATCTCTAGGCTAGCCCAAAACAATACGAACAGCCGCGTTGGTTCGTTTATGCCTTGCTGTTGCCATTCAGCTTAGCTTTAGTGATATTTCCCCTTTAGTGACTTTTAGACTATATACATATACAGGGCGTCCCAAAAAAATGTATACACACTTTAAATACTTATAAAGGCAGTGTTTATTAAAATACATTTCATTTTCAAAATGTAATAGAATCTACAGACATTATTTAATTGTTTTGTCAACGCCTGTTTTCAAACTGACGTCCGTTCTGGTCCAGGCACTGCTGATAACGCGAAGCAATGGAATCGCAAACATCACGAAACATTTCGTTTGGTATTTGTGTGCATTCTCGTTCAATGGCTGCTCTCAATTCAGCGACTGTTGCAGGTTTTATAGCGTAGACTTTGTCTTTTAAGTATCCCCATAAAAAAAAGTCTAGTGGTGTGAGGTCTGGTGAACGCGGAGGGTATTCTACGAAACCCCTTCGTCCAATCCACATCCACATCGTGCCAAGTACCACTCGCAATACTCCACTCTTCGGTCCGGATCATCATCTTCATTAATAGCATGGACTAATCTTGGAATGTAACTTTTCCATTGACAGCGCTTCAAAATGCGTTGGACAGACGATTCTGAAATTCCTACCTCACGACTCGCTTGCCGCACAGATTTTCTTGGACTTTGGTGATACGTTTCCAGTACTCTTTCTTGCTTTGTGGGGCTTGTCGATGTCCGTGGTCTTCCGGAACGCTTCTTGTGGACATTCTGAACAGTTCCATCGGCTTCAAACTTATCTCTAATTCGAGTGATGGTAAGTCGCGTTGGTGGATCTGTTTGAAACTCCCTCCTAAACTGTTTTTGCACTTCAACTGCGTTTTCACACTTCCAGTAGCATTTTAGAATGAATTTCCTTTGTTCAAAGCTTAGTCTGACTGCCATTATTAATTCTAATGGATTTAACTTGGAAAGAAAGAAACATCAATTGAGCTATCAGCTGTTAAAGTGTGTATACATTTTTTGGGACGCCCTGTATATATACACACACGTCACCTCACCCCGTGAACCACACACAAGATGAGAACTCCAGAAGAAGCCTCACATGAGTCATATATAGGGTCATCATGAACTCGGGAGACCTACATACAGTCGATCTCAACAGATTAGAGGCAAGCCCGCCTGCCTTGTTCACTATGCCCCGCACATGATGGTGGAAGCGCAAGGTGGTATCCACTATGACTCCCAAATCAACATATGAGTCAGCAAATCGGATCGGGGTATCACTAAGGTAGTACTGAGAATAAAGACCCAACTCGCTCCAATCAAATCCTCCCCGCTGGAATCGAAGAACCACACATTTACTTGAGTTCATAGACAGTCCCCAGGATTGAGCAGTCTGAGACAGGGTATTAATGTCCCTTTGACAAGTCGATACATCCCTCAGCATCCCTGCTAGAGTAGAATGATTGATCTTGAGATATATCTTCAGATCATCTGCAAAAATCTTAAATTGAGAGGATATATTAGAAGGTACACAATTTACGTAAATAAGAAAGAGTATAGGACCCACAACGGATCCCTGCGGGACACCACTCAAGACATCTCTGAAGTGACTTCTGACTCCAGAAACGGACACACACATTAATCTGTGGATCAAGAAGTTGTGAATCCACTCCAGCAACACTCCCTCAATACCCAACCTGAGCTTATCCATTAGTACAGAATAGCAGATAACATCAAATGCCTTTGAGATGTCAAACAATATAAGATCCACCACATACTGAGACTCCAACCATGCAGTTACATCGTTATAAGTCAACAAGAGCTGGTCCTTCACCGACCTCCCAGAACGAAATCCATACTGGTGCTTTGCAAGTAAATTGTTAATTTCGAGGTAAGCATATAGGTGATTCACTATGATACGCTCCAGAGACTTGCAACAGACCGGTGTCAGGTTGATGGGGTGGTAGTTCAGTGGATCATATCTTGAGCCCTTCTTGAATATTGGAACCACCGCTGCCTCAATCCAGAGGTCCGTCAAGGTCGAGGTATCGAGGATCTTCCTAAAAATTAGGTACAAACTTGCAGGGACGTGCGGTGCGTAATAACTCAGGGTAGGCAGTAGGCACTAATAAAATCAATTGCCAACAAAGGGTCTGAAAACTGTATTAACAATAATTACCATCGAAATATAGAAATTAGGCATGCATCGCATTGTTACTCAACTTAATAAAACTGGTCAGAATTTCATAGCTATTTTATACCAACTAATATCCCGGTAATTAATAAAAATATTAAAAGTTCAAAATAAAATTTTAGTTATATAAGTATTTACTTACATTATTTGTAGATAAATTCCATTCGTTTCTCCTTCTGAAGAAATATTTCTGTAACCATGTCATAAAAGTTGTGTGTAGTACTTTGTTCCAGTTTCATGAACCTTTCTTTTTCTACAGAGATTAAAGCAAGCGATGAAAGCCTTTCATGTGTCATTCGATTCCTAGTGCATGTTTTAATTCTTTTTAAAGCTGAAAATGTTCGCTCAACTGAAACAGTTGTAGCTGGAATTGTAAGGACCAATTGCGGCAGTTTCACTGCTTCGGGAAATGTTTGTTCCAGTTCATTTTTAAAAATGAAGACAAGCAAATCTTTAATAGATTTGTCTCGTAACATTGGTGCATTATAGATTCCAACCAAATCAGCTTTTAGTCTTACGAAATCAAAGAAGTTAGCATAATTCTTTTCTAAACTTTCTTGTGCTTCCCTATCAACTTGACTAGCCATTTCGGCAAACTTCTTACTATCAACTAAAGTAATAAACCGCAAATTTTTTAAGTCATTATATCTAGCTTCCATTTGTTTAATTATATCATTCAATATAAGACAAAAAATTATCTCTCTTTCTTCCTTAATTGGATGTTTTATGCGACAATTGGATTCAGCAAGGTTATTTTCTATACAATTCTCTTCAAACTTCTCATAAAAAACACCAAAATTTTTACGTATATCTTCTAATGATTCTATTGTGTCATTGATTCTTTCAATGCAATATGGAATATCTATTATATAATTTATATTAGTTTGCAAGATATTAAAGAGTAACTCAGTTTTATTGAAAATTTCTTCATAGGTCATTAGTAGAAAGTATGTTGAGTCTTTTGTCAGCCAATTATAAAACCCATTACTCTTTATCAAAGTATCTGCATCCCAAGATAAAGGATTGCTGTTCATATCTTGGAAAACTGCAGTTGCGTTGCAACGTTGCTACATCATACGCCCGCCCCATGGGTTGCTTCGTAGGCAGGTTAAAAATTGCTTTTATTTCCTATTGTTTTAAAGGAAAAAGCTTGAATTGACGGCACGCGCTACGAAGAATTTAGCTATTATAATTTATATGCAGGATAAAAAGCATAGCAATATGTGCCTGCTAGGGCAGGCACTGCCTACCTTGCCTACCCTGAGTGCACGTCGCTGGTACAAAGGGTAAGAGAGAGTTTGAGCACAAGACTTCAACAATTGAGGGTGAAAGCCATCGAGCCTCATGCTTGAATTTCCATCCAGATTGGTCAAAACAGAGTGCTCAAATAAATGCATGTGGTTATTCGGCCGTGAGTCGAATTTTTTTAATTCTTACTTTTAACCTTGTACCTTATCCCCATGAATGATTAGTTGTTACCTGCTGTAACAGCTCTAATGTGTTATTGTACAATGTCCTGTCTTCAGATACTGTGTACCTCTCACCTATATGGCAGTCTTGGTTCAGACAACTCCTGGTTTACAATACCTTATTTTTGTAATGTAGCAAAGATTATATATGCATATTAAGTTGTGTTAAAAGAAGTGTTATAGCAAGTGGCTATGTTATAATAAGTGTTATAAAACATCTCAGGTAATAACAATATACATAAAATTGTCAGATAATTCATCAAATAGTATGCCAGTGGCGGTAAATCTCTAGGAGCGCTCCATTTTTCAATATTAAACAAACACTCATAAAACATATACCATTTGAAAGCTCACATTTTTCTGAGCCTAAAAATGTAGTAATCCAAAAGTACCAATAGCAAATAAAAAGTAACTAGGTTTAAATATAAAACCCTATACCGATCAATTTGTGATGTGTGATCTTTCCGGGGGCGGAGCCCCCGTACCCCCGAGACCTAAATTATACAAATGATAATGTAATAACATATTCATGTTAGGTTAGGTTAGCGTAACAATTACCAAAAATATCATCTTACAACCATGGCCGTAACTACCTATGAGGTCACCGAGGTCCGGACCTCGGTAATTATTTCCTAAAAAAAAAAGAGACTGAACCGTTCTCCGTGTATGAAACGCATATTACCGCTTTTCTTTTGAAAAGAGGGAGCGTCGAGCGTTTTGTGTTTAGTGTATAGCTTGGGCTGTGTTTGTAGATGTCATTTTGGTCTGAATTTTGCTCGTCCCGCCGCGCTCGAAAAAAATCTGGACCTCACTAATTTCTAAACCCTAGTTACGGCCCTGCTTACAACACAGACTGAAGATTTATAACTTAGCCAACCTTTATAATGTTGTTAATGACGTCACGCGTCAAACAATTAATTAAATCGTTACTTTTTATTTGCTATTGATACTTTTGGATTACTACATTTTTAGACTCAGAAAAATGTGAGCTTTCAAATGGTATATGTTTATGAGTGTATGTTTAATATTGAAAAATGGAGCGCTCCTAGAGATTATCCTAAGTGGCTATGTTGGCCTTATTTTTATATTAAGTTCAATGTATACATAAGATTGTACTTGTGTAAAAAACTGCACTGTTGGAGATTGACCTCAATTAAACCTACCTCAATTTCCCAACCCCTAACGCAGGTTAAAATTAATCCAACCTATTAAATTAGGACTCGAGAATTCAGAAATGGTCCGGAGCAAATAGGATGATTAAAGTCACAGATACAATTCCCACAAATAAAACCATAGAAAATTTACTACGGCTCATGTAATAAATTGGGGATATTTGTTAACTGTTAACCGAAAGGTAAAGTGAAAGAATGACTCACCTCAGTTGGTCAATGGGATGATGTAGCGTCTTGTAGAGTTAATCTTAATATCGTAGTCTTCAGTTAAGCTAATTTAAGTAGGCCTATTCTGGGTACACCTAGCCTGTATTGGTTTTTAACTTCAACTTTTGTTTCAGTCACTATTTCTGTAGAGTAGTTCGCAAGCTAACTGCGTAATTGTTCCTCTCTTGATGCGATCAGAAGGAAGAACGAACTGAAGCCAAGGTTCTGGTGTTTGACTTGTTTTGTTGGCTGGTTGTTGTCGGTGGGAGATAATCTCACCGAGCACACCCTTCACCACATAGTAATAAATTACTATGGTGTCAATAATCCAGCAGGGTTGAAAGCACCTTAAACAGAAAAAACAAACAAACAATAAATTACTAATGTGGATATGACTCAGTATGATGAACAATTATTCACATACCTTTGTTAACCATAAATTATTGTACATTAAAGAGACTACCAAGTCTATTTCCTCTGAGGACCACTTCTGCTCTCTCTCAACCACCCTCCCAATATCCTAAATTTCATAACTTGTATGTTAGGTTAAGTGGCTATGGATTGTGAATGATCCGCAATAAAGATGTTTTGTTTGGTCGACAGATTCAGTTGGGCGTTTTTTTTTTTTTTTTTTTTAATCCCATTATAGATTTCGACTATTATAATTAATCGCCATGAGTAATGGTCAAATAAATGCATGACTGTGAGTTACGACCAAAGAGTTGTGCTTAACCACCATTCATTTATAAATGTGTACATTTGTAGTTTTTTTTTCATTGCCGCCTGGCGGCCTGTGTGTCTGACTGTATTTGGTTGTGTGAGAGAGGTTCAGTCATGTCAGGTCACAAAGCTGTGTCGATAGAGCAGAAAAACTATATACTGTATACACCCGATTGGTTTGGTTAAGTTGTGATATTTCCCACAGGCCAACTGTAAGTTTGCCTTCCGCGAGGGTTTACAGAAACGCACGGTAGTTAGCGAGGGACAACTATAGAACGTCGTGTTTGTGCATTCCCAGTTCCACAAGATTTTTTGATATCCCATTCAAGAAATAAATTAAATAGTTTGATTAGGAAGAGCAAAACGCATAGGGAAATAAATCTAGTAGTCCCATTCTCTCTGTTGTGTCCTAAGTTTTTTACAAATTGTTGAAGGATTTATTGTTGATTGTGTCGATTTTCATTTATTTGGATTATTAAAGTATAAATAGCTATATTGCTAAGCTTTAAGCTTAATTTAACATTTTTTTTTACAAGAGTACGTTACAGGCTTTTGAGGAATTTTGGGTAATTATTCGTTTTTTGACCCAGTCTTTTTTTATAATGAGAGCAAACTTTTCTGGTCAATTTTGAGGTGTTTTGGGTAATTATTCGTTTTAGTGCTTTTCCTCCTTTCTGAACCAAAACACATTTTTCTGGTGTTTTGTGGTGTGATTTGTTCAAATCTGAACTTCGTTTCTTTGGGAAATGAGCCGTTTTTGAGAAATTTTAAAATTGAAAATTTCTCAAAAATGGCTCAATTTCCCAAAGAAACGAAGTTCAGATTTGAGAAAATCACACCAAAAAACACCAGAAAAATGTGTTTTGGTTCAGACCTAACTTAACCTAACAACCTAACCTCTTAACCTAACCTAACAACCTAACCTCTTAACCTAACCTAACAACCTAACCTCTTAACCTAACCTAACAACCTAACCTCTTAACCTAACCTAACAACCTAACCTCTTAACCTAACCTAACTTAACCCATGTTTTTTCGCAATTTCTAACCTTCAATAGCGGCGTTGGGGTGTTTATACAAATGAGCAGCGACCAACAGGAATAAATAGACGATTTTGCCAGGCCCACAAATTTGAACTCGTTAGTCTAGGCCGCCCTAGCCAATGTTCACAGACGTCGAAGCAAAAACTCCTCCAATTAACTGCACTTTCGGAAGCCAATGCTAAATAGAGCTGTGCATCTAGCTTTGTCAAGAATAACCCAACGTACAATAAGTTTTGCCACAGTTTGAGGTGGGTAGGTATTAATTGATAGTAATCCAAATCACAATCTCCGCAATCCATAATGAAAACCAGACTGAAAAAGCATTCTTGAACAGGGTTGCCACTCTTGAATGAGTATGAATTATGAGAGATTCAAAATGTACGTCTCTGATTGGTCGGATAAGGTCACGTGAAACCAAAACCAGATTTCATTGGTTGTTTTGACCTATGTTTCCTAATTTTGCCATGAGATGTCTCCCCATAAAACTGGAGAGGGCGACGTTCGTTACAATTTTAACAGCGTTAAGAGCTAAATACTCGGTCAATGGCCGATAATGGCTGCTTTTTACGTCTAAATTTTTTTTTTTTTCATAAAAAATAATTATTATATTTCCTTGATTTTTATCAGTTTCCCTGAGGTTTCAAGGTGTCCTGAATACGAATGTATATGTTAAATTGTCATAGAATGTCTCCTTCTATCAAAAATGAACAAAGCATTAAAACGAATATTAACCGTGTTTTGCACGAATCTGCCATCCGTTTCCTGTGCAAATGCGTAGTTTTCGAGATATCATCATCTTGAAAACTACGCATTTGCACAGGAAACAGATGGCAGTTTCGTACAAAACACCTCAAAATTAACCAAAAAAGTTTGCACTCGTCATTTTCGTTTAAACTAATGAATTTAAATGAAAATATCATGATGACAACCTAACCAATCATCAAGGGTGTACAGTTGACCTAACTGGTGTCACGTACTGAACTGTCCACAAAACATTAGGACCGATCAATTTGTGATGCGTGATCTTTACGGGGGCTCCGCCCCTGTACCCCCGAGACCTAAATTATATAAATGATAATGTAATAACATGTGCCAACCTTGCATGGGTAGTCCGCTAAATTTTGCCTACCCTTAAACTGAAACGACACACGTTTATTTTTAGGATTTTTTTTTTACGGCATCTAAAGACCTTCTGGTCTTTTCTTAAAATACAAGCACTATTGCATTTAGGGCAGGTCACGGATGTCTTAATTATTCCATGATTGCAAAAAAGGTCTAAACTCTTGTCTTCATTGAGGGCAATAAGATCTCTTCAAAATCAAATATGTATAACTGACACGTCATACTTCTAGTCACAAAAAAACCAAACTGAACAGAGTTCAACAGACGAAAAATTGCTAAAAATGATTTATTTGTAAAACAGGACAAATTGAATTACGCAGAAGTAGCCAGAATCACCAAAAATAAGAAATATTCACCAAATAGTCGATATATATATATATATATATATATATTTTTTTTTTAGTTCAGGAAGAACCGATTCGCCTCTATTTAAAGGGCATATCTCAGCGGAAAAACAAAGAAAAAGTGAGAGGAAAGAGAGGAAAAAGAAAGGGTGGAGGGGACAGTCGAAGTAGAAAAAGACCAAGGACTGCAGGGTCGAGCCCCATCATCCTTGGGTGCTAGGGCCGGGAGGGCGCACGTGAAACCTCCAGGAACAAGCACGTACAAACGAGCACTCAAGAGCATGAGCTTAGAACCCCCTTGCGGGGATATATATATATATATATATATATATATATATTGAAAAACACTAAAAATAGGAAATATATTTTAATAAAAAAAACATTTTATACAAATTTGCATAAGATAATATATATATTTTCTTATTCAGTTTTGATTGGTTATTCAATATATATTGCTATTATAGCTGGGTGTGACTGGGTCAAAAAATGAATAATAATCGAATTTTGGAATTTTAGGTCAGGTTAGGTTATATATTAAAACTATTTTTCCCCGATTGTTTGAACGAAATTAAGGTAAATGTTTACTATAACACCACCTTCTCCAATTTTTTTTTGCAAAATATATTTTTTAGTAGTTTTTGGTTCAGATCTGCTATTCATTTGTTGTGGAAATGACCCAATTAAAAGTTATGAGACATCGAAGTTTACTAAGCAAATATAGGGAATTTTGGGCATAAGCATGGGTCATTTCCACAACAAATAAATAGCAAATCAGAACAAAACACACCAAAAACTACTGAAAAATATATTTTACAAAAAACCTAACCTAACCTAACCTAACCTTACCTTACCTTACCTAACCTTACCTATACCTAACCTTCTCATTGCTTGTATTACACACAATGGACACTTCCTTGTTGATGGTAAAATGTTATGTGCAATGAAAATCTCTATATAGTGGCTTTAGCGTTATTATAAATGCGTGCTATCAGTTTTTCAAAACCGTAATTACAGCCTTCACATGCCACATCTAAATTTATTTAAAGGAAAATGGCGTCAATCACTAGACTAGATGAAAATAAAAATAAATAATGTTATTATAAACGCGCATTTGACGTGACGTGATGTCAAATGGATATCGTTAATTAAAATTTCAGAAGCAAATATCTTTGTAAATACAAATTTTCCCAAATAAAAATATACACCATTTTTCTTAGTAAATTATAATGTACTACTGGAAATATTTCATTTTACTTGGGGTGCAGCTGGTGTTATAGTAAGCATTAACCAAAATTAACCTTGTTCAAACCATATCAAAAACTACGGTATCAGAAAAATAGTTTTGATTTACAAAGCCTGTAGCCTAATGTACACTTGTAAAAATTTACCAATTTAACTGGGTATTTGGAGAGATCTTGGGGTTCATTCAGTGTAACCTCAACATTTTGGTTGATTAGCCTAGGGCCTTATTAGCCATTCTTACTTAGTTTACTTGGTAGAATTCCAGTTGTTGCTCTTGGTAACATGGTAAAATTTTTGGTAATTATTCATTTTTATATCCAGTCTGCTTTTATGATGAGAACAAACTTTTCTGGTCAATTTTGAGGTGTTTTGCACGAATCTGCCATCCGTTTCCTGTGCAAATGCGTAGTTTTTGAGATCTTGTCATCTCAAAAACTACGCATTTGCACAGGAAATGGATGGCAGTTTCGTATAAAACACCTCAAAATTAACCAGAAAAGTTTGCACTCATCATTAGGACTGATCAGTTTGTGATGCGTGATCTTTACGGGGGTGGTGCCCCCATACCCCCAAGACCTAAATTATACACAATACCTTACCTTATTGCGGATGGTAGAGTTCTGCAATTGCAGTCAGGAAGTGATGCAATTTTGTGGACTCGTTGGTATGTTCTGCTAGGAACAAGTACCACGCAAAATATTCCTGGTAATGAGGGCGTTTGTTCCCAGCACGTAAAACCCACAATTTCACGTCTTTCCACAGGCGTTCAATGTTTTGTGTGTGGATATTATTGTACTCATGGGGATCCACAAAATTTTCACTGTGGTTAATTTGCTTATGCATGTAACCAAGCTCACTGATACGGTCATAGGCACGCCAACCATCACTAATAATGATTGAACCTGGCTTAATATTTGGTTGGAGTTTTTTTACAGCACCTAAAGACCTTCCGGTCTTTTCTTAAAATACAAGCACTATTGCATTTAGGGCAGGTCATGGATGTCTTAATTATTCTGTGATTGAAAAAAAGGTCTAAACTCTTGTCTTCATCGAGGGCAATATGGTGGATTACATCTTCAAAGTCGAATATGCAAAACTGACATATCATACTTCTGGTCATAAAAACACCCGACTGAATAGACCAACAATTGCTAAAAATGATTTAATTGTAAAACAGGACAAATTGAATTTTGCAGAAGTAGCCAGAATCACCAAAAATAGGAAATATTCACCAAATAGTTGATATACGGTATATATATTGAAAAAACACGAAAAATAGCAAATATATTTTAATAAAAAAACACATTTTATACAAATCTGCACAAGATAAGATATATATTTTCTTAGTCAGTTTTGAATGGCAATTCAATATATTGTAGGGTACTGTTTTAACCAGGGTTTCGGAGCCGGTAAAAAACTTCTGGCTCCGACTCCGGCTCCGGAGCAGAAATTTTTTACAGTCTGGCTCCGGCTCTTTTATAGTAAATTCTGTTAATTATAAAATAAATATCTAGATTTATATAACTAATTGTCCAATTTAAAATATTGCACAAAAATATTTTATTATTAAATCGCTTTAATACTCAAAATTTAAATTTCTTATGATTTTAAATTAGGCAAATATAATGATAGAATGAAGTTATTTAAATAACTAAAGGAAAATGATGAAAACTAAATGATATTAAATATTTATTAACAATGGTAGCTTATATAAATTAGAGAAACTTGCCTCCTAATTAGTTCAAAGTTCAAACTTAAGACATTGATGGCAAAATAATGTGTCCGTATTCGTGTGCAACCATCAACTTTTAAATATATGAAGCGCCCTTTTAATTGCTCTTTGAGAGCAAATTTTTCTTCTTTTGATTTTTCTATCACTAAATGATGGATATTGTCTTTATCTAAACTAATCTTGAATTTCTGAGCCATTTCTTCTAGTAGACTGCGCATAGCTGGCTTTTCAAACATAGATAGAGGCATAGAATCTTTAACAACTAACTCAATTATGCTATTTTTAAAATTATCTGTAGTCAATGAGATAGTGACTTTTTGAGACATCAAAAATTTAGTAATGTTTTGCTGGTTTGCTTTAGTTTTTGAACTGGCAGAAGTACTGGGTCTTGAAAGCTCAAGCATTTGCTTCTTTTCTTCCATCATTTTTGATATTTCAGGATGTAATCGACTCAAGTGTCTTTTCAAATTATATGCTCTTGAGGAGACATCAGGCTTTTTGCTTTGAGGCTTGGTAATTTTAGTTCCACACGTTGAAATATTTCCCGAAGCATCAGAAACTTCACAAATACAAACATAGTGTTTCTTATCTGAACTTTCAGTAAAATACTTGAATATATCAGACTTCTTTATTGAATCTCTATCCATTATGAAGGGTCATAGACTGATAATTATAATTAAAGAATCAAGTACAAATTACAAAGAATCTGAAAAAAAAGAAATTTAGCAATACAAGATAATTGACCTAAAAATAAAAATAGTTCAATCCAAGTCAGAAGGACCAACCTTACTAGGTATGTATCTAGGTAGTTACCTACTTAGATAAATAGTTAGTACCTACCTACCTAAGGTCTCCAACGCCATAAAATTTTTACCTATATAATTAAGTGTTGTTAAGACAAATCTTCCCAAATATTTAATGGTTAAAAAATGGAAATTTGCAGATTATTCCTGCAACTCCCACACCTCCATAAAATCCAAGAATCCTATGGCACCATTTTTCGTAATATATTACAAGAATTATAATTTGCAACTAAACCTATATTTAACAAATAACAATTTAGGTAGCAATATATCGCCCGGAGCCAGACCATGGAGCCGTATTTTCAAGGTTTCTGGCTCCGGCTCCAGGTAAGCAAAATTCACTGGCTCCACCGACTCCGGCTCCGAAACCCTGGTTTTAACCACACTTGAGTGGTTCAAAGACGAATATTAACCAAAATTTTAGGTTAATGTTTACTATAACACCAGCTACACCCCAAGTAAAATGAAATATTTCCAGTAGTACCATACATCATAATTTACTAAGAAAAATGGTGTATGTCTTTATTTGGGGAAATTCGTATTTACGAAGATGTTTGCTTCTAAAATTTTAATTAATGATATCCATTTGATGTTACGTCACATCAAATGCGTGTTTATAGGCTAATAACATTTGTTTTGATTTTCATCTAGTCTAGTGATTGATGCCATTTTCCTTTAAATAAATTTAGATATGGCATGTGAAGGCTGTAATTACGATTTCAAAGAACTGATAGCACGCGTTTATAATAATGATAAAGCCACTATAGAGATTTTCATTGCGCATAATGTTTTACCATCAACAAGGAAGTGTTCATTGTGTGATAAACAGTGTACGTACAGAGAGGACCAGCATATATTTTGGTGTACATCAAAAAAGACTAACAAAAGAAATAAACATGTAAACACATGCGGATTCTCCATATCCCAGTTCAAGGATACATGGCTAGATAGTGAATGTAAAGCCTAATGTAATATTAAGTTTTATGAACATATTCCTGATGAAGGAATTCTCAGAAGCCTATTATATACGTAATTTACATCTCTCCTCAAAGACAATAGTTGATTGGAAATCATTTTGCTGTGAAGTGTGTGAATATTGGGTTGAACATCAAAAACCAATTGGTGGTAGCAGTGTAATTGTAGAAATTGATATAGTAAACGGCTTGCTATAGTAAACTGCATTTTTTTTAATGTAATACAAGCAATGAGAAGGTAAGGTTAGGTATAGGTAAGGTTGGGTTTTTTGCAAAATACAGTTTTCAGTAGTTTTTGGTGTGTTTTGTTCTGATTTGCTATTTATTTGTTGTAGAAATGACCCATGCTTATGCCCAAAATTCCCTATATTTACTTAGTAAACTTCAATGTCTCATAACTTTTAATTGGGTCATTTCCACAGCAAATGAATAGCAGATCTGAACAGAACACACCAAAAACTACTAAAAAATGTATTTTGCCAAAAAAATTGGAGGTGGTGGTGGTATAGTAAACATTTACAAAATTTTATAGTGGGCACACTAGAAATAGTTTTTTAAATAGTAAATAGGGTAATTATTCGTTTTTATACCCAGTCTGTTTTTATGATGATGATAAACTTTTCTGGTCAATTTTGAGGTGTTTTGCACGAATCTGCCATCCATTTCCTGTGCAAATGCATAGTTTTCAAGATATCATCATCTTGAAAGCTACGCATTTGCACAGGAAACGGGTGGCAGTTTCGTACGAAACACCTCAAAATTAACCAGAAAAGTTTGCTCTCATCATTTTCATTTAAACTAACGAAAATATCGTGACTTAACCTAACCAGTCATCAAGGGTGTACAGTTGACCTAACTGGGCATTCAGTTGACCTAACTGGGCATTCAGTTGACCTAACTGGGCATTCAGCTGACCTAACTGGGCATTCAGCTGACCTAACTGGGCATTCAGCTGACCTAACCAGTTAATATTGGTTATTTCACTTAAATATCTTCTAATCTTTTCGTATTAGGCACACTGTCACATTTCGGGCAAGTTAAGGATGAGAGAATAATGCCATAATTGATAAAAACATCCAATCCTTTGTCTTCCTCCAGGGCACATGACGAATCAAGTTCTCAAAGTCAAAATCATGAATGGCATGTCTCAAATCTATCACAAACACCACCAAACTGAATCCAATTAGGAAAAAAAAAAAAAATAGCCAGAACAAAACCCAACCACCTAATTAAGTCGCAGAGTAGCAAAAAAATAGCCCAATCAGGAAAAATATTTTATAAAAAAAAGTACATTATAGCCAAAACAAGAAATATATTTTATTAAAAAAAAGTACATCTGAACAAATTTGCACAATATAAGATGCCTATGTATTTTCTTAGTCAGTTTTGAATGGCAATTCAATATATTGTACTGTTTTAATCACATGTGAGTGGGTTAAAAGACGAATATTAACCATAAATAGTTTTAAATAGTAACTAGTAAATAGTTTTTTAAATTAGATATATTTACAAGATATATTTATTTACAAGATATATTTATTTACAAGATATATTTATTTACAAGATATATTTATTTACAAGATATATTTATTTACAAGATATATTTATTTACAAGATATATTTATTTACAAGATATATTTATTTACAAGATATATTTATTTACAAGATATATTTATTTACAAGATATATTTATTTACAAGATATATTTATTTACAAGATATATTTATTTACAAAGATATTTATTTACAAGATATATTTATTTACAAGATATATTTATTTACAAGATATATTTATTTACAAGATATATTTATTTACAAGATATATTATTTACAAGATATATTATTTACAAGATATATTTATTTACAAGATATATTTATTTACAAGATATATTTATTTACAAGATATATTTATTTACAAGATATATTTATTTACAAGATATATTTATTTACAAGATATATTTATTTACAAGATATATTTATTTACAAGATATATTTATTTACAAGATGTATTTATTTACAAGATGTATTTATTTACAAGATGTATTTATTTACAAGATGTATTTATTTACAAGATGTATTTATTTACAAGATGTATTTATTTACAAGATGTATTTATTTACAAGATGTATTTATTTACAAGATGTATTTATTTACAAGATGTATTTATTTACAAGATGTATTTATTTACAAGATGTATTTATTTACAAGATGTATTTATTTACAAGATGTATTTATTTACAAGATGTATTTATTTACAAGATGTATTTATTTACAAGATGTATTTATTTACAAGATGTATTTATTTACAAGATGTATTTATTTACAAGATGTATTTATTTACAAGATGTATTTATTTACAAGATGTATTTATTTACAAGATGTATTTATTTACAAGATGTATTTATTTACAAGATGTATTTATTTACAAGATGTATTTATTTACAAGATGTATTTATTTACAAGATGTATTTATTTACAAGATGTATTTATTTACAAGATGTATTTATTTACAAGATGTATTTATTTACAAGATGTATTTATTTACAAGATATATTTATTTACAAGATATATTTATTTACAAGATATATTTATTTACAAGATATATTTATTTACAAGATATATTTATTTACAAGATATATTTATTTACAAGATATATTTATTTACAAGATACATTTATTTACAAGATACATTTATTTACAAGATACATTTATTTACAAGATACATTTATTTACAAGATACATTTATTTACAAGATACATTTATTTACAAGATACATTTATTTACAAGATACATTTATTTACAAGATCAGCCTAACTAAGAAAAACCAAAACAGATTAAGTTATATAAATTATAATACATTTCATATTGCCTGAAACCTGAATACCATTGCAAAATTACAAAAAATCTTAAATAATAATAAACTTTTTTCAAACAATTGACTCAATAGTGACTGTTCTCCACACTAAAATCAGTGTGCAAGTTAACATGGCAGAGGAAGAAAACAGAAACCCATGTATAAAATGTGCATTAGACTGCAACCTACATGCATTAAGATGTGATGAATGCAGACTATGGATACACTATAGTTGTAGTGAACTACCTATTTATTTCCTTCTCATTCTTCAAAATTCAAAAAGAAAATTCTCAGGTTTTAATTGTGCTCGTCAAATTTACGATAACTATGATAGGCAATTTGAAGAGCTTGAAGTAGAACTGGCAGGAGAGTTACAGGAGGAAGAAATTATATCATTGCCAGTGCAGAGTTGCTGAAAAAGTGAGAAACCCTCAGGATGAGACCCTAGAGAGAGGGAAACTGCAAGCAAAAAGGGCACCAAAAGAGAGAAAACAAGAACAGGAAATAGACATTAAGACCTTTAACAAAGTGAACAACCTGACTGTACACAGTCACCAAAAAGCCAAAAGTGAAAACAAGAAGCCAGTATGCAAGTATTACAGGAGGGGCTTGTGTAAATATGGACTTAAGGGAAGAGAATGCCCATTTGCTCACCCACCACTCTGCAAAAAATTTATATATACACAATGGAAATGGCATTTCTGGATGTAGAGCCAATGCAAGATGCCCCTATCTTCATCCTCAAATTTGCCAGAGCTCATGGTGGGAAAGAAGTTGTTTTAAAGAGAACTGCAATTTGGCCCACCTGAAGGGAACAATCTGAATGCAACCACATCAAAAGCAATGGAGAGAATACCAGGATAGTGAGCCTGCTATCCATCAGCACTATTTGGCCCAAGGGATGCAAGAAAACCCAAGATCAAATACCATTTCTGCACCCAGATCTTATGCTAATGTAGCGGGTCCAGTTAAGTCCACTGGCAGAGTTGGTAAAAACCTGGGTTTTTGCCAAAAAAGCAAAAACCCAACCCAACTGGGTTTTTGCTATTTTTTTTTTGTTTTTGGTTTTTTGATGGGTTGAATTTTTTTTAGAAAGGTTTGATAATTGTAGTGCCTAATATATCTCTTATTTTATTAATTTATTTATCTAATCTACAATATATATTAAAAAGACATCTTTATTTCACAGAAAGTTCAGATATGAGAGATAATAATTACATATTAGAATTTTCTCCATTTTGATTTTAGATCTTTCCTTTATTTCTTAATAGCAGATTTCAGCTTCATTTAGATCTAACTCAAATTAAAATTTTTAAGATGCCAAACTCAGAGTTATACTGTAGAGGTGGAAGATCTAAAGCTAGTGAATGGGATGAGGTGACTTTATTAAGTGAGCAGCCTACTAGAGTACTATGCAATTATTGCAAAGAAAGTATCACTCAAAAAATTGAGTGTGTGAAACATTATCTAGAGAAATGTAGTAAAAGAAAAGTGGAATGTTTTGAAAATGAGGCAAGAGGTATGTCCAGACTCAAATTTGGAGCATTGGTTGAAACTGATTCACTTCCTCCAACTTTGGCTTCTAGCAAAGATGATCCAAAGATTATAAGTGAAAATGTGCCTGAAGTGAGTGACACCAGTGCAGGTTCTTCATTAGATATTAGATAACAATTAGCATAAATTAGATACATAACATAAATGGGTAAATTCTACGAGAAATAGACAAATGAAGTACACGGTAACCTCTTCAAAATTCATGAAACTTGGTGTGAGGGTTGGTTTAGGTCTGAATTACAAATTTCTGAATTTTTTTGAAAAGTGGTCAAGTTGGTCAAATTTTATGGCTTGACCAAATTTTGGTCAAATGAAAAAACAAATAATTTTCAAATGTAAATATCTCAGCTCCTAATTGTGGTAGTGTAGTAAGTCTTAAATGATAAAATATGTAAAATTAACTGTAGTTTCTAAATATGTATCATTTTTTTAGGGTAACAAAAATAAAATTATGATTTTTTGGAAAGTTTTTTTTTTTGTTTTTTTTTATTTGGCAGCGAAGATATCATTTTTTGAAAAAAAAAGACCAGGAGTAAAAAATGTTTATTTGATGTATGTACACCATAATAAGTAATAAAAAGTCAGCTTATTGATGATTATTATGAAAAAAAATGACAAAAAAAAAAAAATCCTCTGAATTTTAATAATTTTTTTGCTTTCTTTCCAGATTTTCAGTATATACCTAATTTTCTAGTATATGTAAATTTACCTAACCCTTAAAATGCCTCAAAACACACAATTTTGTTGCAATCCTATGAAAACTCTCAAGAAGAATTTTCTGTAACATCAAAAAAGTAAACTGCCATGGCAGCTGCAAGCTATGGAATTTTGGAAGAAAATCAATTAATATGCAGCAATTGCTATGTCACAATTAAAAAGAAGCCAATTGTATTAGAACATGTTCAACGTTCATCCAGAGAGCCAGACATACTTAACGAATGTATGGAGTGAAGCAGTAGCAATTCCACAAATCCACCACCATTGGAAGAATTTGTCATTCAAGACAAGCAATTCAATAAAGATTTGCTCAGCAACAATATACATACATACAAAATATTTGATATTTGATTATTTCACGCAACCTAAATTTATGAATTTGTTTTACAGCTGGATTGAAGCTGGGACAAAAACAGATAAAGGCTTCTACGAAATTCAGATCGACAATGGAAAAGGTTAAACAAAGTTTTGAAGCTGCTTATGGGGCTCCTATTGACTATTCTGAAGCTGGTCTGTCCAAAAAAAGTTGTTTGGAAGATGATTTAGAGAGGCAAGACTACTTTTTGGACATAGTTATTGAAATTTGACATTTTAAATTAAATTTAATACAGTCATTGAAGTATATACTAAATTAAGTTTTATCTGTTTACATTTTTATAATCAGACAATATAATACATATACAGTGGACCCCCGATTTGAGTACGTAATCCGTTCCAGCATGGCGTACTCAATTCAAAATGTACTCAAATCGAACATAATAACCTATGGGAATTAATTAATTCGTTCCAAAACCCAAAAATTTCACCCCACCCCTACTTTTTCTATAGAAATTGGCCTACGAAATTTAGTAATTGTATTAAAAATAGACAGAATAGAATACAAAATACATACCGTACCGTACAATATAGACAAAATAGAATAATCCTGTAGGAGTCTTGCTTGATGTGCTGGAAGTTCCAGATGAGGAATGGAGGGGAGGAATTATTACTTGGAGGGAGAGTCTCCTTCCATGATGATGTCTGGTAACTCATCAGGGCTAGGCGTTTCTTCTTTTGAGTCTTTTGATGTAGATGTACGTTTAGAAGCCATCACTATAACAGTACACTATGCCACAATATAAAATACAATATCAAAGTCACTGCATGTACGAATCACCAAATTTATGCTATATTTTCACTATTTTATGCTGTAATCAACAGAAACTAACATAAATAAACACTAAGTACAGTCAGAAAACAAAATGTACGAAATTCTAACAGAAATCCCTAAGAACACCTGTACTATTCAAAACATTAGACCCTGAATGTTCCCGCAACGAATGCTCTAGACAAACTGAAACGCGTTCGGCGTCGCTGGCTGGTGTACTCAAATCGAGTTTTCTACTCTACTCAAGTCAAGTCAATAGGAGCCTATGGACGAGCGTACTCAAATCGATGCATACTCAAATCAGGGGTCCACTGTACATATATTTTATGAAAAGTTTAATTAAAAATATACTAATTAAACTTAATGTCAAATACACTTTATTTCAGGTATCAAAAGGTTATGGAAGAATTAAAGGAGAAATTTCAAGCAAGTAACGATCGCAATCTTAGGTTACAAATACTATCATTGTATCCCTATCCCATTGAAAAAACTGCTGACTTCTTTGGAGCAACAAAGTATATGGTGTGTAAGAACCGCAATCTTCAAAAACAGTTTGGGATTCTTCCTAACATTCCAAACATGATGAAAGGGAAGGTCGTCACAGCCGAAATGAAAAAAATCATTCAGGAGTTTTATGAAAATGACGAATATAGTAGGATGTGCCTGGGAATCAAAGATTATAAATTTGCAATAAATGAAAAGGGTGAAAAAATAAAAAAACAAAAAAGACTGGTATTGTGTAACTTGAAAGAGTTATATGCTGAATATGCAAAAAATGATGAAAATCCCAAAATAGGCTTTAGTACCTTTGCTCATCTTCGACCGTCGTGGTGTGTGCTTGCGGGACAAAGCGGAACTCACAGTGTCTGCGTATGTACGCATCACCAAAATCCGAAACTACAAATATCAGCGTTAGGCATTAAAGATTTAGACCACAAAAAATTAATGTCTTTATCTGTCTGTGGCATGGACAATGAAGATTGTATGATGCACCGATGCAAAAGATGCCCGCAAGAGGTCGGAATCAAAAATTATTTGGAAAGTTTGGACTTCATGGCGATGGAAGAGAGAAAATATAAACGATGGGTGTCCGTCGATCACTGTATGTTAAAAGATATCACCGAAACTCCAGAGGAATACGTGGAATCACTCACCAAAGAAATTGCACAACTGACAAGACACCACTTCACGAATAAATGTCAGTCGAGTTACTTCAAAAATCTAAAAGAAACTCTGCCTGAAAATGAAGGTGTTTTGGTGGGTGATTTCGCGGAAAACTTCTCATTCATCGTACAAGATTGTGCCCAGGGGTTTCATTGGGAGAACTCGCAATGTACAGTGCACCCATTCGTTTATTATTTCAAAAACAATGCAGGAAAACTAATTTGCAAAAGTTACTGCTTCGTTTTAAACTGTTGCAGGCATGATACAATTCTGGTTCATAGTTTTCTCAAAAAATTAATCCTGTGCATCCAACAACAAAATTCAAACCTAACTAAAATTCATTATTTCACAGATGGATGCGTGGCTCAGTATAAGAATAAAACAAATTTTCTAAATTTATTCCATCATTTCAAAGACTTCAAAATTCATGCTGAGTGGAATTTTTTCACGGCATCCCACGGGAAGAATGCCTGCAACGGTATTGGTGGAACGGTAAAAAGAGCAGTCACCAGAGAAAGCTTACGATGGCCTCTCGACCATCAAATCTTAACAGCTGAGGACTTCTACAATTTCTGCTCTCAAGAATTCCTAACTGCTATTGACTTTTTTTACGTCTCTGATGCAGAAGTTGTAGATGTAGAGCTTTCTTTGCAAAAACGTCTGAGTGAACCTATTACTTCTATCAAAGGTACTCAACAATTACATCGCTTTGTCCCAATTTCCAAGAATTCGTTGAAGGTTTATCCACTCTCTCAGAGTGCACAGTCAGTTGAAATAAGAGAGCTCATTAGAGTTCTGCTTCGGATCAAGAACATAATACTCTCTCTCAATGCGAAATTGAAACAGGCTCTTTTGTGGGTTGTATGTATGAAAATAAACTATGGCTCGGATTAGTCCAGTCCTTTGACTGTGAATATGATGATTTTCTGATAAAATTTCTCCATCCTTCGGGCGTATGTCCCTCATACATTTTTCCTGCGCAAGATGATGTTTGTCACGTTCCAACAGAAAATATATTTGGGAGTATTGAAGCAAGTTTATGAGGAGGAACAAGAATACAATACATTTTTGCGCTTCAAGAATTAAATAACTTTTCAAAGAAGATAAAATAAATTGTATCGAATGTATACTATTTAAGATTGTGTATATAATTTTCCTAAAATTTTTATCTAAGATTTGTGTATCTACTTAATAGTTATAAAAATCTTTTCAAATTCTTTTTTCTTATTATTATATTATTTCTGTCTAAAATTTGGATTCACTGAATGAGAATACTGTGTCTTAATTCATTCTCAAAGACTTGTGTACATGTAGTATTAGGAAGAGTATTTTATACTCTGATAAGTGCTTTATAAATTAAACATTATTATTGTCAATATATTCTGTCCCTAAATATAAGAGAGGTTATGTATGTACATTGTACATATATTTTAAAAGATTTTTTCTCCTTTGGTTTATCTACATGTATTTTTTATATGATTTGAAAATTCTCTCTTTTTGAACCAACAAGTCTGTAATAAATCTTCGTCATTTGAAAAAAATGTTATTACTTAATTTCAAACTCAGTTTTGAGCCTTATAATAAACTATAAGCTGACTTTTTATTACTTATTATGGTGTACATACATCAAATAAACATTTTTTATTCTTGGTCTTTTTCTCGAAAAATGATATCTTTGCTGCCAAATCGCAAAAAAAAAAAAAAAAATTTTTCTAAAAAAAAAAAAAAAAAATCATAATTTTATTTTTGTTACCCTAAAAAAATGATACATATTTAGAAACTACAGTTAATTTTACATATTTTATCATTTAAGACTTATTACGCTACCACAATTAGCAGCTGAGATATTTACGTTTGAAAATTGTTGGTTTTTCATTTGACCAAAATTTGGTCAAGCCATAAAATTTGACCAACTTGACCAATTTTCAAAAAAATTCAGATTTTTGTAATTTGGACCAAAACCAACCCTCACACCAAGTTTCATGAATTTTGGAGATGGTGGAGTGTACATTTGGCACTTTCATTTGTCTATTTGTCCTGGAATTACCCTGATGTTAAAGTTCTGAGTTTAATTTTGTGATGTTAATGGGTCTTATGAGTAAGTTAAATTGCTGAAATAAATTTTATAACCTACACCACAGGTTGAATTAAAAATTTAGTGTTTTTAGTTCGGATAGGCCTTGAGTGTAAAGAGTAGGGCCTACTTTGTGAGGTACGCTTTGTAGTGATTTTTTTATTAAAGGGCCTATTTGGCTGATATATCAAGAGTGCAACAGGTAATTAAGTATCTGTCCAGCTATAACAGTCGACTTTTACACTGACAACCTTAAGGATTGACGAAAGAACGTACTGGTAGGCTTATTTTATTATTTATTAAAATAACTAAATTAATTTAAATTTACAGGCTTTTAGGGCAAGGCCGAAAGTTAATACATAGAACAGCACTGAGAGAGAGAGAATCTGGTAATTTGCGATTTACACTAAACTGACAAACTATACTTACAAAATTTTGAGAGCCCCAAAAACCTGTGATCCTGACTGAACAAAATCTAGAATTCAACTCCCTGTATGTAGGATCTTATGGCACCCTTGTAGAGGGTTTCCCCCACTTCTTCCCCCACTTCTTCCCCCACTTCTTCCCCCACTTCTTCCCCCACTTCTTCCCCCATTCCCAACTGAAACACCCACAAAAAAATATAAAAACTGTTACATTCTCTGAGAAGTTACGTTTAACAGACATCTTAAATTTATTTTTCCAAAATGACTATCTAAAAACTATATTAAAAAAGTTTTATTTGAAATACTTATAAAACTGCTATATTAACAATGTTCATTACAAACATTTCTCTCAGTGCCATTTATTAAATTTATTACAAATCATTACAATCATTAAATCATTACAATCATTACAGCTTCTTGTATATTTAAATTGCAAATTGAAGTGTTTGAAGTAAGCCTTTAGTGTACGAGTATATTAGGCCTGTTAGCTAACGTAAAGTGTGCCAACTAAATAGGCTTAGGTTGAAATTTGGGCTTTTTTATAGGACCTAAATTGAATTAAGCCTGTTGAATGAACAAGGCTTTGTTTTGAGTTTAAACAGTAGGACCTATTAAATAGGCTTCAGGTGAAGTTGGCCTACTAAATAGGCTTCTTCATTGACTGTTCTCTAATGCAATTTGTAGAGAAACCAACTAGGTATCAAGCAATCTTAGCTCTGGTTCTTTCCAGTGATTGACTTTATATCTCTTCCTTCATGAAATACAAGATATCACAAATTGGGGCAAACCATAAATATGCTTATAAATGATACATGGGAAATTTGTCAAGGGGTTGTAATTTGAAAACATCATTGTAGCACTATATCAACATTTTGGTAAAGTTTTATCAAAATCTGAGAGGGTCACCTGGGGATGCTTCCCAATATTAGGTGATTTGGCCTGGAATAACGTAGAAGTTATTTATTTGAATTTTAATAATTTATATAGAATTTATATAGAAGGAGACTTCTATATAAATTAAAAGCTCATGGAATATCAGGGTCAGTTAAGTGGGTAGAAAATTGGTTAGCAGACATACAACAGAGTAATTCTTAATGATCATGAATCTGGGTGGCAGAAAGTGAAAAGTAGGGTACCACATGGATCAGTGTTAGGCGCATTACTCTTTATTTTATATCTAAATGATTTAGAGAAGGGAGTATGTAGTAAAGTTTCTAGATTTGTGGGATAATTTTAATGAAAAGAGGGATCTTTATGGTAAAGATGGATTTTTTTTAATGCAGGAAGGAGGGGCCAAGGATTGCATCTTAGTAGAAAGGGAACTGCTTTATATGGGAGAATTTCAGAGGACAATTGGAGTTCTTTGGGGTTTTGGAGGATAGATTAATAGAGGGTATAAAGTATCAGGGTATATGTAAAGTTAATACTGTTAGGGTCTTAAAGACAAATTATGTCAGGAATAGGCATATTAGCTACCTATCCAAAAGGTGGTAAACCATTTAGAACCAGTTGAGGGGTTGAAGTGTTTTTATGCAAATGCAAGGAGTCTTTACATTACATTACAGTTTATTTGGAAAACATGAAGCCACTGGGGCCTATCACAGTTATCAAAGGAATGAGAAAAATGAATTATTTATTTATATGATTAGTGAAACTCAGTATAATATGTAGTAGTGAGTCTTGGAGCAGAGTATAAGTTAAATAGCTATACAATTTATATTTATCAGAGAATGGATAAGCAGGGGTGTGGTTTGGTCATGTTCATTAAGCATGATTTAATTTCAGTTCAGAATGATAGTATTAAATTAGACAACAGGGTAAGAGACTAGGAGTTGAGTCTGACCTTTGCAGCCTGAGTCCAGTGTTTAACATGACCCACAGAACCACATTGAATTGAATAGAATAAAATAGAATTAAATAACCTTTATTAATAATAAAATAAATATGTGGGTTTTACAATTTACAATGGCATGAATAATTGTGAAGATGGACTATTTATTTTATTTTATTTGGTAGTGGCTATGTCCTTGGAGGTCCACTGTATGGTTTATCTCCTATGGATCCCATTTCCCTGAACTTTGCTGACAAGTTTGCTGACACAGCTGTGTTTTATCGGTGTGTGGTCCGGATGCAGTCTGTTAAATTCCTCAGCGACCTCCCTCTGACTCTGATTTCCTATGAGCAAAATTACCTGGATACATTCTTCCTTACTCAAAGACATCATGGGCACTTACATGAATGGAAAAACATGAATTACTTATTTTACCCTATGGTTCCAGACTTATGGGACACCCTGTACAATGATGTATGTCCAAAACTTAAATATTTAAACTAAAAGCAGAAATGTCATATAATTTAGCTTTCTTCTTTAAGTTTTGGACATACATGTGTATGTCACTATATTAAAGTGGTTAAGCTTTAGGCTTTACTGGGCTCTAACATTAAACTTAGTACCATAACTAAGGAGATCTCATCATAAATAGATCTTATGGCTTGTTATGCCCTTTAGGATACAATATAAGCAAGCTTAGGTCTATTTTAATATTTTTTATCTTTACAGAAATCATTGAAAAATAAATATCTACTATCAAATTGAACAAAAGTCGCTACTGTATCTGATATTTCTTAATTTTTAAAATTAAAATAACGAGAATTATAACTTTAAAGATTATTTCAAAATGAAGTTTGGCTACAAGGTAAGGGAATTATTGTTACACAGTTTTGACATGTCTTGTCAAGTCCAAAGCACAGTAAATTAGTATGGTACATGTCTGCCTAATTTTAATAGACTTTGTATTATACTGATTGTTACTGTGTTAGCTTAAGGCTATTTACATTTAAGTTTATAGGATTTGTCTCCTGCAAATAAATTTTATAATTATCATTAAATTTTAACTATAAGAGACTTTGTGTAGATCAGCATTGTGGACTTAACAATCAGTCCTCAGGCTTGTTCATTTCATAAGTATGAAAAATTGTAAATATTAAATTTTGGGGACACCAGTTTTTGACTTCTGATTGGCTGGAAGTTGGTGATGAGGAAATAACCAACCAACTTAGAATGACAACCTAATTTATTATAATCTAACCTGCATGTGTAAAAATGAACAATGAATAATTCTTATATTCATTCATATAATTACATTTTCAATTCTTACATTCATTCATATAATTACATTTTCAATTCTTACATTCATTCGTATAATTACATTTTCAATTCTTACATTCATTCGTATAATTACATTTTCAATTCTTACATTCATTCATATAATTCTTACATTAATTTGTATAATTCTTACATTAATTTGTATAATTCTTACATTCATTCATATAATTCTTAGTCATTCGTATAATTCTTACATTCATTCGTATAATTCTTACATTCATTCGTATAATTCTTACATTCATTCGTATAATTCTTACATTCATTCGTATAATTCTTATTCATTTGTGTAATTCTTACATTCATTTGTGTAATTCTTACATTCATTTGTGTAATTACATTCATTTGTGTAATTCTTACATTCATTTGTGTAATTCTTACATTCATTTGTGTAATTCCTACATTCATTTGTGTAATTCTTACATTCATTTGTGTAATTTACATTCATTTGTGTAATTCTTACATTCATTTGTGTAATTCTTACATTCATTTGTGTAATTCTTACATTCATTTGTGTAATTCTTACATTCATTTGTGTAATTCTTACATTCATTTGTGTAATTCCTACATTCATTTGTGTAATTCCTACATTCATTTGTGTAATTCCTACATTCATTTGTGTAATTCCTACATATAGAGTCTAAATTCACATATTGCTAATGAAGTTTGGATAAAATTTTTGATTCACTTTCTATTTTATTTCTGCTGAATAATTGGTGAATTATTTCTTTTTAAATTACTTAATCATTTTTTTAGATTTAGCTTAATAATGTAATCTTGTTAAATTCTACAATGTTCATTTTCTGTATACATTCTCTCTTCCAATGCTGGGCAACCGCATACCAAATGGGAGGTTCGCACCCGCACTTCCGCACACACCTAAGTTTCATCTTTTACAACGAAGAGAGAGTCTTCGTTATAAAAGATGAAGTCATGTCTTGTTTAATTTTAAATCTTAAGCATTTAATTTTTGCTCATATGCATGTTTAACTGTAATTCATAATAAAATGCATTTTTCAGTTAACTCAGCAGATCATAATATCAGATCTGTCAATATGTGGCTCAAAATAAAAATATGGCTTCATCTTCAAATATCTTGCTTATCTGTCTAGACATTGCTACAGCTAAAATATTTACCTTATCTTCAAATATTTTGCAAAATAATGGAGCTTATTGAGAATAAAAACAAAAAAGTCAACATTAAATAAGTCATAAAAAATTCAATATACAGTAGACCCTCACATTAACGTACACTTTGGGGGAGCGTGTGGTCGCTAAAGTGAAATTTCCACTAAAGTAAAGTATGGAAAACCCCACTTTAATGTACTGGGCAACATTAAAGTGAAGTACAGATGACCCCCACTTTACTGGACTATGGGATGTTAAAGTGGGGTTTTCCATAACCAAACTACTTCAGTACAGTTACACATGTATGTATAGCCCTCGAATCTCCACATTCAACACATAACATGAAAATGCATACATAGACTTGCCTACTTATGAACACATGCACATGTAAATACTTATTTTTATGTACTCACCATATATAGTCAATCCTCCAAAATATCGTTCCAATAATATTCTGGTGGTATCACCTTCACTTTAATGACTCAGAGCCCGCTAAAGTGAAGTTTGGTGATGGTAACAGACTTTTTTAGTGGAAATCTTCACTTTAATGACCTGTATTACGTTAAACTGAATGTTAACAACCAGACTGATTTAGTCCATCCAAGTGAAGTTTCCACTAATGTGAAGGTCATTAATGTGGGGGATTTCTGTATAAAGCCGAACAATTTTTCAAATATTCATTCTGATTGTCTGATCTAACTTAGAGGCTGAGCATTACCTGTAACATTTTAGCAGTAAACTACAGTAAGAGAATATCTTTGTCTTCTCCTTTGAGCCTTGCTCTCTTCAGAGAACTTAGTCTTAAATAGAGAAAAATAATTTCCTGATACATTACAAAAAGAATCTGGGGAGCCTTCAGAGAATTCAGTAAGCTCCACAGAATCCTCCAATTCACTACAAGAAGAAATTGGGGAGTAGTATAAGAGAAACTTCTGTGATTCCCTATATGGTACCAGATACTCCAGAGTAACAAATCTGTTGCTGCCACCTAACCAGAACCCCCGTCAACTTCAAACTGCTCAAGGCCATAGATGGAGGGGTTAACAACTGGCAACCTCTGCAACCAGGATTCTTCCAGTCTTCTAGACCCTGGAACTAGAACCAACATTCAGTTGACCAGTGTGTCATGACTCTTAAGTTCTCCATGCCCATTCCTCATCCAGGAACAAGTGGCCAGCAAGACATGTCTTCAGGACACGTCTTCAAGGATTTTGCCATAGGAATCTTAAGTACAGATCTTTTTTTTTTTCAAATTAATTATTAAACATTTGAGAAAACTGTATAATTAACAGTTAATAATTAGTATCAAGCCAGAATTAACACAAAACACAGTGAGCATTCCATACACCAGTGATACATTTCTTTTTATTGAAACCGAGTTATTTCCACTATTATAGTTAGCATAGAATAATTTTATTTAATGTGCCACTCATAATATTACCGTACATTCACATACATTCAAGTGAAATTTTGTTTATATTTTTTTATGATTATAGTTTTTTCAAATTTTTCTCTAGTTAGGCAAATTGTTGCACATTTATTTGTGTATTTCTTAGAGTAGTTAGGAAAGCCACTCAAGTGATCATTCCATAGATTAAGATCAGTGAAGCAGTGATTCAGATGGTGTGCTTTCTGACTGAAAATTCCCCTACACCCATTTTTCCACCTACCCTGCGCCCTTCAAACATATTTCCAAACATGCAAACTTCAGATCAAGCACAAGCTAACATTTCTTAAACTGCTTCCCCAGCATACATTAACTTAGGTAGACTTGTAAACCTTCCCCATACTGTCATAATTTTTAAAGGAACCATAGATAATAACTTCATTGAACCACACACAAGACTTTGGATTGAGTCTCTAGAACAGTACTGTATTTCTTATGTGAAAACATCATAGATGATGACCCTCTTTATGGTTTATTGACCCTAAAGAGGGGAATGCCCATGATACAGTTACATACCCTACGTCCCATCCATTAGCAAAGCTACAACTTGAGACAATTTAAAAAAAACACTTATTGGAATTTTTCAAAGAAATAACACTCAGACAGCCTTTGGCCACATTAGAAGCTGTCTTCCAAGCTAAATGGAAGAAAGAAGAACATGAAGATTTAAATAATTTTATTACATGAACACACAAACTCATAGAAGCCCTCTGAGCCGCAGAAAATGCATGTGACATTACATTTACTTCAAAGCAAAGAAACCTAATAGTAGCAGCATCCATTTACCAAAACCTACCTGTAGCACCTAAAAAGAAATTTCAAGAGTGTCTAAATATTGACAAACAGTAAGTGAAGCCATAAATAAAACAAGGGAACATTACCCAGACTTAGTGAGCCAGAACGACCAGAAGGGTAGAGAGACCCCCATACACTACATTCAGCAGCAGTAGCAACAACAACAACAACAACCCTATAAATCTAGGTCAATGCAGGGAACACTACCTCAGAAACAAGCCACACAAACCCAGAATGCATGCCTTCCTCCTCTGTGTTTTAATTGCTATAGTTTTGGGCACATGATATGGTAAGTCAATGCAATTATCCCCCTTATTGCTCCCACTGTCATGAACATGGTCATTGCCATGGCAACTGACAAAAATGTGCTGACAAAACCCCTGTAGGGTACAGGCCCCACTTCCAGAGATCAAATCACCATCAAATACTTACTTATTTATTATTAATTAATAACAACTAGCTGTTCATTCTTAATAAGAGCCCAGTAAAGCCTAAAGCTTAAGGGCCAAATTAAATAAAATAAATAGTCAAGCTTCACAATTATTCATGTCATTGTAAAACGAATGTATTTATTTTATTATTAATAAGTTATTCAATTCAAAGATCCTCCAGTGTATCGCAATCCTATAGCATATGACTCAGGTCCTCCCATAGAAGTCAATTCAAGTTCTTTTTTAGATCCCACTTTGGAGGCAGCAGTTCAGCCTCCTCCCTCCTAAATAGCAGTAATAAACCAAAATACACATGCAAACTACCCATCAGAATAATAGGTGTGAACCTACTAGATTTAATAATAAATTGCAGCACAGATAACTGAGATTTAACCCGTCTCCTAGATATAGGAGCACTTGTGATATTAATTAAAAAGCAATGTACAGATGAGTTACTAGAGAGTACAGATTATAAATATGAAATTAAGGCACCTTCCTGCCAACTTAGAGGAGTTACAGGCACACCCATACCTACGTTGGTAACGTGGTATATCCCGCAAAATGTTGTATTGTGGACTCAGTCACCACCTTTCAGACAGATATCTAGGTATGGATTTCTTCAACCAGGATCAATGGAAAATTAGTTAAGTATAGAAATAGGACACACCCTCTCCATGAGAATAATAGACAGCTTAATGCTAACAGAATTGGTTCAGTTTGGATTTCCGAAAGAAATAGGAAACCCACTCCAGTTTGTAGCCTACAGTTCAAGTCAGTTGGTTGCATCTAGAAGGACAACTGCCCCTGAAATCAACCCTCAGAGTAATCAGTTCCACTTGTTGAATCCAGTAAGATCAACACAGTTGGGGCATTCCAGGAGAGATCACCCGATGCATGTCACCACTCCAACTCAGATTTTGATGAAAATTGACATATGGGGTTCTTCCAGGTGCTGATTTCGCTGGTCAAAATAAAAAAGTTCTATGACCCATAGTTTTTGAGATATGGGCCCCCAAAATCTTGGGGGCCCCACTTTACCACCTAACTTTAATGGGCAATAACTCCCAAAATCTTACCATAGACCTATAAAACTATACATTTTTAGAATCAGCATGAAGAGATCTATTAAATGATACCACATTCAAATGTGTAAAACAATAATGAAAATTTTCCACCTTTTTCATTTTTTTTTACCCCACCCCCCCAAGGCAGTGAAATCCCCCAAAAATGTTTTCATTTATTAAACTTCAATTAATTGTTAAAAGATACAAACAATAAAAAACATGGGTATCAAGTTGCAAGATATTTTAAAAATTATTGAAAAAATATGTACATTGTGAAATTTTGACATTTTTACGCCTGCAGACTAAAATAGAGAACTACAAATGATATATTCACATGGATGAAAATAAACAGCAAAAATACAAATTGAACACACATTACATCAAGTTGATTCATAATTACTTAAGTTTTTTAAACTCATTTTCTGGGAAAACATTGAATATGCATTGTTTCTGGCTTTAAAGTTGGTGTGCTTAATAAACCTAAAATTTTATCTCTTGATATGTGGCATGTATCTCTAATTTGTGGAAAGTAATAGTAAACACTATATCCTGATGGGTGTAAAAAGCTAACCTCAAAGTCATCAAATTCTTCATTATAGGAATGTACAAATCCCAACCATTTCTGATCATTGTAAGTACAAACTATGTACTCCCCTATTTTTGGATTAACTTCAACATTATCTTCACCCAGAAAAGCTTTGCTTATAATCCTCACCTCACCAACTTCATCAGAAGATAATTCAAATGTTTTTGTTATTTGCATTAACAGGTACAAATCTGTTGAATTTTTGTGTTCCTGTTAGCCGCATACTTTTTTCATATCTGTTACTTAAAATTTTTTCCATAGCTTCAATTTCTTCAGAATTTATTAAAAAAAATTTATGCTGTCACTTAATTTAGTGATGTAGGTCACATCCACATCCGCATCCGCGGAACATCCGCACATTTTCTCGCATCCGCACTTTGGACTGCGGATGTCGTGCGGATGTGGACCGTTGAGATAAAATGTCATTAATAAGCGGAAATTATCAAATTCTACTATATTAATAGAACTAGTTCATTGTGCGCAAAAGTGATGCAAGCGACAAGACGAGAGGCTGTTCTTGTATGAAGTTACTCTCTTGCAACCTACTTAGATCCACGTTACAAAGCTAAGTTATTTTCACCTAGTACATTAGAACGAGTTAAATCATCACTTGGCAAAGCAGTTGAAGAGCTTCAATCTCTTGAATCTGTCGCTTTGCCACCCACCAAAAGAATAAAAGTTTCAGTGACAGAACCAACACCTTCAACAAGCAAATCTATCACAGAATCTGTCTCTCAGTTTCTTGAGTCAAGCAGCAATGACGAGACCTACGCGATGTCAAAAGACGTAGTAAAAATGATCGAGAGCTATCACCAAGAAAAACGCCTGGCTGCATGTGACAATCCTATTAGTTGGTGGAAAAATACGCAGAATATCTATCCATACTTGAGTAAACTTGCAAGGAAACATTTAGCCTGTCCTCCAACAAATGTACCAAGCGAGAGATTATTTAGCAGTGCTGGATTAATATATGATGAAAAGAGAAACAGACTGGCAGCAGAAAAGGCAGAAAAATTAATGTTCCTTAAGCATAACCTTCCTATAATTAAGTTTGAACATTAAACGATGAACATCTTAGTTTACTTTATTTTAATTACTCATTTATAAATATGCTTAATAAAACTTTAAACTTAATATAAATAGTTATCAAGCTAATTAAAGATCTCTCTCTATAAGGGTGGAGGTTGGGGAAAGAGGTCGGTGGGGTGCATTTGAGTTGGGTTCACGTCCCGCATCCTGGTAACACAATTATGGTTTCCAATTGTGGCTGAAACTCAACAAAATATAACGAATTTATTTGCAGATGAATTCACTAATTGATTTCTATATTAGTTAGATGCTTGATATTATTTTATATGTTCAGAGAAAAGTACAGCAATTATTGTACAATTAATCAATTATACTACATTATAGCTACAGCTCTCTCTATATAATAACTTATTATATACGTTAAACACAACAAATCTCGAATATATCCTAAAAAATAACGAAAATGTAGACATCCGCGGATGTTGAAATCAAACATCCTCATCCGCATCCGCATCCGCGGATGTTAAAAAAATGACATCCGCTACATCACTATCACTTATATTGTTTGAACAAAATTCAAACACGTCTTCTGGTGTTAATATTTGATTTACGAATGTTTTCTGCATACTCGCTCTGGCTACAGATCTTTTCACTGTACCCCCAATCCCATCACAAGCACTCTTACCATGGCTTAAATTTATGCTGTCACTTATATTGTTTGAACAAAATTCAAACACGTCTTCTGGTGTTAATATTTGATTTACGAATGTTTTCTGCATACTTGCTCTGGCTACAGATCTTTTCACTGTACCCCCAATCCCATCACAAGCACTCTTACCATGGCTTGTGGCAAAAAAATGCCACTCACATTCCAGCCAAAAATCTTCATGTTTACAAATGTTAACAAAGTTGAAACTATTTTTATATTGTCCTGCACATCCGTCAGTAAAATAATGTAATTTTTTGATATGAAGGTTGGATTTTCTAATAGTAGGTATGAGTGTATTTGAAAAAGTGTAAACTATTATAGTGTTATGTTTTGTATTTGGAGATAAAAAACAATAACTTGAATGTTTTGTTTCATTACTTTCTGGTTCCTTATAATATAACACAAGGGTAATTCCAGGACAAATAGACAAATGAAAGTGCCAAATGTACACTCCACCATCTCCAAAATTCATGAAACTTGGTGTGAGGGTTGGTTTTGGTCCAAATTACAAAAATCTGAATTTTTTTGAAAATTGATCAAATTGGTGAAGTTGGTCAAATTTTATGGCTTGACCAAATTTTGGTCAAATGAAAAAACCAAAAATTTTCAAACGTAAATATCTCAGCTGCTAATTGTGGTAGCATAATAAGTCTTAAATGATAAAATATGTAAAATTAACTGTAGTTTCTAAATATGTATAATTTTTTAGGGTAACAAAAATAAAATTATGCTTTTTTTGAAAAAGGTTTTTTTTTTTTTTATCATTTTTCGAAAAAAAGACCAAGAATAAAAATTTTTATTTGATGTATGTACACCATAATAAGTAATAAAAAGTCAGCTTATAGTTTATTATAAGGCTCAAAACTGAGTTTGAAATTAAGTAATAAAATTACAGACTTGTTGGTCCAAAAAAAGACAATTTTCAAATCATATAAAAAATACATGTAGATAAACCAAAGGAGAAAAAATCTTTTAAAATATATGTACAATGTACAATTGTACATACATAACCTCTCTTATATTTAGGGACAGAATATATTGACAATAATAATGTTTAATTTATAAAGTGCTTATCAGAGTATAAAATACTCTTCCTAATACTACACGTACACAAGTCTTTGAGAATGAATTAAGAGACAGTATTCTCATCCAGTGAATCCAAATTTTAGACACTAATAATATAATAATAAGAAAAAAGAATTTGAAAAGATTTTTATAACTATTAAGTAGATACACAAATCTTAGATAGAAATTTTAGAAATATTATATAGACAATCTTAAATAGTATACATTCGATAGAATTTATTTTATCTTCTTTGAAAAGTTATTTAATTCTTGAAGCGGAAAAATGTATTGTAGGGCCTATTCTTGTTCCTCCTCGTAAACTTGCTTCAATACTCCCAAATATATTTTCTGTTGGAACGTGACAAACATCATCTTGCGCAGGAAAAATGTATGAGGGACATACGCCCGAAGGATGGAGAAATTTTATCAGAAAATCATCATATTCACAGTCAAAGGACTGGACTAATCCGAGCCATAGTTTATTTTCATACATACAACCCACAAAAGAGCCTGTTTCAATTTCGCGTTGAGAGACAGTATTATGTTCTTGATCCGAAGCAGAAACTCTAATGAGCTCTCTTATTTCGACTGACTGTGCACTCTGAGAGAGTGGATAAACCTTCAAACGAATTCTTGGAAATTGGGACGAAGCGATGTAATTGTTGAGTACCTTTGATAGAAGTAATAGGTTCACTCAGACGTTTTTGCAAAGAAAGCTCTACATCTATAACTTCTGCCTCAGAGACGTATAAAAAGTCAATAGCGGTTAGGAATTCTTGAGAGCAGAAATTGTAGAAGTCCTCAGCTTTTAAGATTTGATGGTCGAGACGCTGTCGTAAGCTTTCTCTGGCGACTGCTCTTTTTACCATTCCGCCAATACTACCGTCGCAGGCATTCTTCCTGTGGGATGTCACGAAAAAATTCCACTCAGCATGAATTTTGAAGTCTTCGAAATGATGGCATAAATTTAGAAAATTTGTTTTATTCTTATACTGAGCCACTCGGATCCAATGTTCAGTGTGTCCAGCAGGAAATGTGATTCTGGGCCAATGAGATCAACCAGGGTGGTCTTAGCTGTGACTCTCTGGAATAGAGGCTTTCCTGTTCTGAAGCTGTCTGGCTTCTCAGTGGCATGTAACTGAGCAGCAATGTCATGCTTCAATGTGTCACTCAATCTACTGCTGAACAGGGCAAATGGCACGACTTCCTGCGTCAGGTACCATTTGTGGTTTTCCATCTTATTAAGTACTGCATCAGCAAGCTCTGGGTCAGTTTTCTTGTACTTCAACATGTCCTGGATTAGACTTAGATCATTCACAGGAGCATCTGCAGCAGACATTGACATCATCCATACAGGAGTGTAGAACAGCGCAAGGAAGGTGTTGAGTCTTTCCTACTTTGATAGTGTCTTCGTCGTACTCAAGTTGATCTGCAAACATCAGCATTTTCATGGAGTACAGGTTTCTGGCCATCCATCTGGCCTGATGAATGGCGCCTGGTCGACTCGAGTGAATACCTCGAGGAGGCGTTCCTCCAAGAACAATGACTGTCAGTTCAGCCATTTCCCTGTAGTCGGCTCTTGGAAGCCTTTCTGCTGTTAGAATGTCTTGGAGTATTTCTTCACTGTTCTTCTTCTTTTCCTTCAGCCATTTGCTGTTGATAGCCAGCATCTTTGGGTTTTCCTTGGACAAGTCCGTCCAAACATCCTTCAGATGCTCAAACCAGGGATTATCTGTCCCCTTCACCTTCCCAAACTGCTCCTACTAGGATTTCCAGGATGTGATGTCGACAGGCCAGATAAAACACCTTTTTGTTCAGCATTTTCTCTAGCAGTTTGGCAGCTCCTCTGTGAACTCCACTGTTACTGGATGTAGTGTCAAAAACAAGGGCAGTAACATTATCCATAAGTTCCCATGTCTCCAGTAAATCCATTGAAGCCTCAGCCTGAGCTGTGCCAGAAGAATTGTCGATGACAGGTACTCCCAATAACTTTCCTTCAGTGTATGAAGGTGGACCAGACACTAGCACAGCTAAAGTCTCTGAGGTACTTCCAGGTTCACTGCCCAAGACATCTTTGAGCAACTTTCCATCCCAGTGTAAGGCAGCGTACTGTGGGGGTTTTCACAAAACTTGGACATGTGACTCTGGCTGATATTATACCTGGACAGCATTCTGTTGCGACATGTTGTTGAGGTTGAGATGATGAAGTTATCCAGATCAGCCCCTCCAGCTTTCAAGGTGGCAGAAACCATGGCAGTAACTTGATTGTCTGATAAACCAAGACGATCAGCTGTATTGCAGATGACATCACATTCCATGACCTTCCTTGGAAACGTCAGTCACACTAGTCACAGTGTCTTGATGGTGAGAACATCCAGGACGAGGCTGATGGTAATCCATGTCCTCTGTGTTAGCGTCGTTGTCAGTTGAGTCACCACAGGTAATGTCATCCACATGAACAACTGCCTCTTGTTCTGCTGCAGCTGTAAAATAGTACAACATGTTAAGACAGTAATTGTTAAGTACATGCTAAATATCACAATGGAGTAAAACTTAAAACTTTTTGTAACGTTCAAAGTAATTAGTTTTACCTTGTTCTTGTCTTGCTGCAGTCTTTCATTCCTCGCTGCTTGCTGCAGGGATCTTGTCTCAAAAATCTTGTCATGACCAGACATATGACCTTTCCTCTCAGTCTTTTGGTCTTCGTAGAACCTGATATCCTCATCTTTCTTCTCTCTGGATAACAGTCTGTTCTGTATTTCCTGGATTGCATCTGGAGCTCCTATATCGAACAGGCTGTCTAATTCCAGCACAAATGCTCCTCTTTTTCCTCCAGGGTTACTTGCTCTTCCTTTGCTTTTCACCAGAGCACGATGTTTCTCATGTAGTTTCATGAAGAGCTTCATTGCGTTGTACTTGGTCATTGTCTTGATCCTAGCCATCTGCCAGAATGGGATGATAGATTCAACTGTTTCATATGCAAGGTCTTGAACCATGGGCCTCCCTGCATTTTCTGGTAAATTCTGAAGATTAAGGAAATACTGGAACGCCTGTCTGTTGGTGGGAAGCTGGGAACCACTGATAAAAGCTGAAGGGTATCCAACCAGGAAAGTTTCAGTGAGAGAGCTGGTAGATGGCCCAGTTGACACCTGCCTGTGGACAGTACGTGGAGGTTCTGAGATATCAACTGTGCGCCCACAGAGCTCCCTCAGCTCCTTGCTTAATGCCATTGTGAAGTTGTAACTTGTAGATGGTTTTCTAGATTCTGATTGAGTTTCTGTTGTTTCCTGAAAAATGATAGATAATTATTATTATTATTATTATTTATTTATTATTTATTTATTATTATTATTATTATTATTATTATTATTTATTAATTTTATGCTCTTTCATTTGATACCTAATTTGTTGCTCTATCTTGTTTAGATCAAAAGTTAAAGTGCAAAACATAATTCAAGGGACCCCGGAATTGGTGCTTTGGCCGATTTCAAGGCAGAAAATTTAAAGCTCCATGCGGCAATGCTTCCCAACATCCTAGGTCAAAATAGTTGTGATTTTCGGCTTTTTCAGGTCAAAAAGCATGGGAAAATGCACAGAAACCTATGAAAATAAGAAAAAGTTGATTTTTGAACAGGCCTAGTGCACTGTACATTGTGAGTTCTCCCAATGAAACCCCTGGGCACAATCTTGTACGATGAATGAGAAGTTTTCCGCGAAATCACCCACCAAAACACCTTCAATTTCGGGCAGAGTTTCTTTTAGATTTTTGAAGTAACTCGACTGACATTTATTCGTGAAGTGGTCTCTTATCAGTTGTGCAATTTTTTTGGTGAGTGATTCCACGTATTCCTCTGGAGTTTCGGTGATATCTTTTAATTAACATACAGTGATCGACGGACACCCATTGTTTATATTTTATCTCTTCCATCGCCATGAAGTCCAAACTTTCCAAATAATTTTTGATTTCGACCTCTCGCGGGCATCTTTTGCATCGGTGCATCATACAATCTTCATTGTCCATGCCGCAGACGGATAAAGACATTAATTTTTTGTAGTCTAAATCTTTAATGCCTAACTCTGATATTTGTAGTTTTGGATTTTGGTGATGCGTACATACGCAGACACTGTGAGTTCCGGTTTGTCCTGCAAGCACGCACCACGAAGGTCAAAGATGAGCAAAGGTACTAAAGCCTATTTTGGGATTTTCATCATTTTTTGCATATTCAGCATATAACTCCTTCAAGTTACACAATACCAGTATTTTTTGTTTATTTTTTCACCCTCTTCATTTATTGCAAACTTATAATCGTTGATTCCCAGGCACATCCTACTATATTCGTCATTTTCATAAAACTCCCGAATGATTTTTTTTCATTTCAGCTGTGACGACCTTCCCTTTTGTCATGTTTGGAATGTTAGGAAGAATCCCAAACTGTTTTTGAAGATTGCGGCTCTTACGCACCATATACTTTGTTGCTCCAAAGAAGTCAGCAGTTTTTTCAATGGGATAGGGATACTGTACAATGATAGTATTTGTAACCTAAGATTGTGATCGTTACTTGCTTGAAATTTCTCCTTTAATTCTTCCATAACCTTTTGATACCTGAAATAAAGTGTATTTGACATTAAGTTTAATTAGTATATTTTTAATTAAACTTTTCATAAAATATATGTATATGTATTATATTGTCCGATTATAAAAATGTAAATAGATAAAACTTAATTTAGTATATACGGTACTTCAATGACTGTATTAAATTTAATTTGAAATGTCAAATTTCAATAACTATGTCCAAAAAGTAGTCTTGCCTCTCTAAATCATCTTCCAAACAACTTTTTTTTGGACGGACCAGCTTCAGAATAGTCAATAGGAGCCCCATAAGCAGCTTCAAAACTTTGTTTAACCTTTTCCATTGTCGATCTGAATTTCGTAGAAGCCTTTATCTGTTTTTGTCCCGGCTTCAATCCAGCTGTAAAACAAATTCATAAATTTAGGTTGCGTGAAATAATCAAATATCAAATATTTTGTATATATGTATTCAAGTGCTGATGCTAATATTTAAAAACAGAAAACTACGAATTTGGCATTAAGAAACAAATGTCCTGAACGGAGTCTCTATTGTTTTATTACCTGTTTTAATAGGGCTTTCATCAAATAAAGGTAAAATATTGTCGCTGAGCAAATCTTTATTGAATTGCCTATCTTGAACAACAAATTCTTCCAATGTTGGTGGATTCGTGGAATCGCTACTGCTTCGCTCCATACATTCGTTAAGTATGTCTGGCTCAGGTATTGGTGCAGGTTCCGGCTCTCTGGATGAACGTTGAACATGTTCTAATACAATTAGCTTCTTTTTAATTGTGACATAGCAATTGCTGCATAGTAATTGATTTTCTTCCAAAATTCCATAGCTTGCAGCTGCCATGGCAGAGTTTACTTTTTTGATGTTACAGAAAATTCTTCTTGAGAGTTTTCATAGGATTGCAACAAAATTTTGTGTTTTGAGGCATTTTAAGGGTTAGGTAAATTTACGTATACTAGAAAATTAGGTATATACTGAAAATCTGGAAAGAAAGCAAAAACTTTTTAAAATTTGGAGGTTTTTTTTTTTTTTGTCTATTTTTTTTCATAATAATCGTCGATAAGCTGACTTTTTATTACTTATTATGGTGTACATACATCAAATAAACATTTTTTTATTCCTCGTCTTTTTTTTGAAAAATGATATCTTTGCTGCCAAATCGCAAAAAAAAAAAAAAAATTTTAAAAAAATCATAATTTTATTTTTGTTACCCTAAAAAAATGATACATATTTAGAAACTACAGTTAATTTTACATATTTTATCATTTAAGACTTACTACACTACCACAATTAGGAGCCGAGATATTTACGTTTGAAAATTATTGGTTTTTTCATTTGACCAAAATTTGGTCAAGCCATAAGATTTGACCAACTTGACCAATTTTCAAAAAAATTCAGAAATTTGTAATTTGGACCTAAACCAACCCTCACACCAAGTTTCATGAATTTTGAAGAGGTTACCGTGCATTTGTCTATTTCTCGTAGAATTACCCTATAATATAATCTTATTAAATTCTGCAATGTTCATTTTCCATATACATTCTCTATTTGTTGTAAAAGATAGTCATGTCTTGCTTAACATTAATTTTAAATCTTAAGCATTTAATTTTTGCTCATATGCATGTTTAATTATAATTCATAATAAAATGCATATTTCATTTCCCATTTTCAGTTAACTCGGCAGATCATGATAACATCAGATCTGTCAATATGCTGTTTAAAATAAAAATATGGCTTCATCTTCAAATATCTTGCTTATCTTTCTAGACATTGCTACAGCTAAAATATTTACCTTATTTTCAAATATTTGGCAAAATAATGGAGCCTATTGAGAATAAAAAACAAAACAAGTCAACATTAAATAATAATGGTGTCATCAAAAATTCAGTATATATAGCCAAACAATTTTTCAAATATTCATTCTGTTTGTCTGATCTAACTTAGAGGCTGAGCATTACCTGTAACATTTTAGCAGTAAACTACAGTAAGAGAATATCTTTGTCTTCTCCTTTGAGCCTTGCTCTCTTCAGAGAACTTAATCTTAAATAGAGAAAAATAATTTCCTGATATGTTACAAGAAGAATTGGGGAACCTTCATAGAATTTAGTAAGCTCCATAGAATCCTCCAATCCACTACCAGAAGAAATTGGAGAGTAGTATAAGAGAAACTTCTGTGATTCCCTATATGGTACCAGATACTCCAGAGTAACAAATCTGTTGCTGTCACCTAACCAGAACCCCCATCAACTTTGAACTGCCCAAGGCCATAGACAGAGGGGTTAACACCATGTAAGAATCACCTTAATTGGTCCAAAGTATGAAATTGGTGGATTATTGAAATCTGCTCTTCCTGAAACTTAATATTTGTCTGAAAATTTTTGCACCCCTTTATAGTATGAAACTGTAAACCAGTTAGGCCTAGGCCTATAAGATATCTTCAAAAATCTACATTCATGTTGGAGAAGTAATAAAAGTTGAATAAAACCCCAGATTGGTTCTAATTTTGTTAGTCTCAGCACTTGAACAACAACACCACCACCACCACCCAGGTGCCTTTATCAAGAGTGAATATGGACTATTAAGTAGCTATAGTTTTTCACTTTTGAAGATGACCTTAAGCATTTGTGTTATCAAACTGTTCCTTTGAAATCAAATGATACTGTAATGTATGTATGTAAAACAGGTTTGGGGTTTTATTTGCATTAAGCATTAAAATAAAATGGTAAATTCTTTTGCTGGTCTATCATGGTAACCAGATGGTTTTAAAATACATTTGAGATATAAATTTTTATATTTATGTATAATGTTTCAGACCAACAAAGACCCTAGGATCCACTCATGGCTGGTCTACCTAACTGTGTTCGTAATTGTGTCATTGTGCATGTCCTCCATGGTGGTGGAGGGGACCTACAATTTTACGTGGGTTCCGAACCACAAGAACATAAGAAATTTTTATAGTAGGCACACTAGGGGCCACTTCGGCCCATTGAGGCGGCTCCACTATGTAAAAACCAGGGCTGTGGAGTCGGTGATAAAATTTGCCGACTCCAACTCCGACTCCAAAAATTTTAACATTCCGACTCTGACTCCAGAAATCTGACTTGCATAATTACGACTCTGACTCCGATGGAATGTTAAGGCCAAATTGACTATGATTAGCTTTATTAGGCCAATGGAGATTCATAAACAAGGCATTTCGTCACCACCACATGACTCATCAGGTTACTTAGTGGCTGTAAACTATGCCTTAATGGCTTTTTTCTCTTTATTCAAAAATTACAATAAATCCCAAAATACAAACTGATTGAAGCTTAAACAAAATAAGATTATTATTGGTTTAGCAAATTAATAAGATGTTTTTGTATTATTATGAACATCCGTAACAAAATGTACTAACCTAAACTGAATTTGTTCTTAAAAAAAGGATCGCTTCCATTAAATCTTCTTTCAGTGATGCTTATCAAAATTATCAAATTGAAATCTAAAAATCTGGAAAAGATTTAGGGTTACTAGTACAAAATTTTTAAATTTCCTTATTATTAATTATGTTAATTAATTAATTATAATCCTTATTAATTATAAGCAACTATATTTATATATTATTTATATTTATATATTATATATTATTTATAGTTATATATTAAAACATTAGGTTAAATCTATTTTATTCATAAAATTGAGCTAGGCCTAGACCTAAGCTGCTATGGTTATAATTGAAGGATTTGCACCGACTCCGACTCCACTCAAAATTGACCGACTCCACGACTCCGACTCCGACTGACTCCACAGCCCTGGTAAAAACTGCCTGTACATTGGCAATGACTAATTTTTACAAAACTAATTAATTATACTGGTCTGCATGAAAATCAATTTCTTTATTTCGAGTTGTGATTCTAAAGCAGTTTGCTGCGCTGAATTCAAAAATGCTACCAGTTTTTTCTATCACCCACAGTTTTAAAGTTATTAACAAAACAATTTTGGGGCATTTTGTAATTTTTTACGTTTTTTATCTTTAATTAATTTAATTTTTTCATATTTTTCAGATGGATAATTCTAACATTACGTCTTTAAAATTTTAATAATGGCTTCTAGAGGATGTACCCATAGTCCAGACATATTTTGTTATATTTGTGGTTGGTATGTTGTTGTAAAACAAAGGACAAATGTAATGACCTTCATTAAGAGAGCTTATCATGCTTATTTTGGAATTAAATTAGGAGATCAAGACAAAAGTTGGGCTCCACACAAGGTTTGTCTTACGTGTGTTGCGGCACACAGGAATTGGAGCAAAGGTAAAAAGAAAAGTTTGCCATTTGGGATCCCTATGGTATGGCGTGAGCCTAGAAACCATACTGACGACTGCTACTTCTGTTCTTGCAATGTTAAAGGTTATAATGCAAAGAATAAAGAGAGCCTTCAATACCCAAGTCTTCCATCTGCAATAAGGCCGGTACCCCATGGTCCAGAAGTTCCTATTCTCCGCCCACCCGAGAGTCTGGATCAATACAATCCAGATTCTGATTCAGCTCCAAATCCAGACAATGATGATGTTTATGAATAGCCAACAGCTGACCAAGATCCTAAACCATTAACCCAAGCTGAACTAAATGACTTAGTCAGGACTCTGTGGAACTTTTGGGGTCTAGATTGCAGGAGAACAATTTATTGGCATCCGACACTTACTTCGCTTGGTACAGAAATTGTGAGAAAGACTTCATGCCTTTTTTCGAAGAAGATGGTCCCTTGGTATTTTGCAAGGACATCACAGGATTAGTGTGCAAGCTAGGCATCGAATACCAAACCAGTGACTGGAGGTTGTTTATACTAGATTCCTCTAAAACCAGTCTAAAAGGAGTGTTACTGCACAATGGTAACAAATATGCATCAATCCCAGTAGCCCATTCTACTCATTTAAAAGAGACCTATGATAACATGAAACTGCTTCTGGAAAAAATTCAGTATCAAAATCACAGATGGATATTGTGTGGGGATCTCAAAGTCCTTTGCATGTTACTTGGGCAGCAATCAGGATACACTAAGATGCCATGTTTCATCTGCGAATGGGATAGTCGAGCACGTGACCAGCACTGGAAGAGGAAAACTTGGCCTCCTAGAGAGAATCTTACCCAGGATCAAAGAACATTTTACATGAACATCTAGTTGAACCAAATAAAATCCTCCTACCACCCTTGCACATTAAGTTAAGCTTGATGAAGCAGTATGTCAAAGCATTGAATAGAGAAGGTGAGTGTTTCAAGTACATTTGTTCAAAATATCCAAAGATTAGCTACGAGAAAATAAAGGAAGGTGTTTTTATAGGTCCTCAGATTAGAAAGTTATTGACAGACGATCATTTCCTGAACACAATGACCAATAAAGAAAAAGAAGCATGGCTTGGTTTCGAAGATGATGATGAAAACTTCTTGGGAAACTACAAAAGCCAAAATTATGAAAGACTGGTGGAAAATATGCTTAAAAAGTTTTGTGCCTTAGGCTGCAACATGAGCCTGAAAGTTCACTTCTTATTTTTGCATCTTGACCATTTTCCCGAAAATCTCGGAGATGTCAGTGAGGAGCAAGGGGAACGATTTCACCAGGACATCAAAACCATTGAAAGAAGATATCAAGGAAGATGGCATACAAATATGATGGCGGATTACTGCTGGTGTCTGCAATGAGATCAGCCTAACGCACAGCATAAGAAAACATCAAAGAAGCACCAGTTTAGTCATCACTAGTCAGATCTACCTTCGTAGTCTTAAGTCTTTGGAATAAGTCCTGAAATGTTTGCAAGTAAAGAAGGTAAATATATTTTGTTTCAGTTATTTTTTATTCTTTGATAAACAAGCAATATGCTTGTCCAAGAGCTAGGAGCTATTTAATTCTGCTTTAATTAGGTTTTACTCTATCACCTAAAGATTTCGTGCTACAAGGGGTGTTGTAATACCTCAACTGTCCCCAAATGTTAACCACCCATTGATGGGAGGGGAGAGAGTATTTTGCTGGGAATGGGACTGGTTGTTATATATATTTACCCTACATTATTATGTAAGCATTACTGTAGTCTATAACAACAAAATTTATGGTTTAGCATGTGCAATCCAATGTTGGTCTCGATAAGATGGTTCACATTTGGGGATAAATGGGGGATTTATGACACACCCTGTAGTAAGAAAACCATGCATGATAGGGAAAACTAACTATATTTTTTAGATCAGCGCACTCAAATTATATAGAATCACCAACTAGTTTGTAAAAATCGATTGACAAGTTTTCAAATGTGTACTGGTGTTATCAATTTAAAACTAATTAATTACACAGGTCAACAAAAAAATTTTTTTTTTTCGTTGCCAAGGAAATTCATACGAATTTAGGGTATTTTGGGGTTGCTGAATTCCGAAGTGAAAGTAGTTTTTCTGATTTGGCTTTAGTTCTTGAGATAATGAATACCCTCAATTAATAGGAAACGTAACCATAACGCGTGCATATGGGAAACTACCGGAACATTCTAGATGGTGAGACCGAATAAAATGCCATTATGTATTTCATGTGTTTACTTTTGTATGATTTGAGACAATTTCAATGCGATTTGTAAGTAGGCTCCGCCTGAACATTAAATTTTTTGCATTTTTACGTGTTTCAATGGGGTACCAATTATCTCATAAATTAGAGCCAATCTAGCAAAACCGATGTCATATTCGGAATCAGCACCACAAAGTTACCCCAAAATCACTCTAATATGATTGGCAATAAAATGAGTGTTGACCAGTGTTATCAATTTAAAACTAAAGATAGAATCTCTGGATCCAGAGGATCAAGTCATAATAGACTACTATCCACAAATATGTTACACTCTATATCTATTTATAACTGACATGCAAATATATCAGATCCAAAGAATCCAGTCAATTTCATTATGGTATCCATCAATACCAGTACCTTGCCAACCAAAATTTAGTCACGGTCCATATCATTTGTGGACCAAGTCACAATTTACAACCATATACATTACAATATATATACTTAGGAGGAAAAATGTAGGTGTGGCTGTAAAGACTGTACAGTAATGTAGAAATGTGTGTGCACCCATTTTGGGTCTCCCATTTAAAGGTGTTTGTGGGGCAAGTGAAGATCATGAGTTTTTCAATACCTCACAGTACTATGGAGGGCACCACTCGGCAGAGGAATCTCTTTAAATGGGGTGTGTAAGGACAGAGTATCCCCTAACCCAAGATGCTGCCTCCCTATATCGCACAACACTTGTGTTGAGCTGTGGGATCTATCACCACAAAGCGTTAATTTTATTACCTTAAACTATACCCAATCAATAAACATATGCATCTAATCAATTTTTAAACATGTTTATAGACATGATACTAATTACTTCTGCCAGCAATCTATTCCAGCTATTTACTATTCTATGCGTAAAAAAGTTTTTGGCAATTGTTGTCTCGAACCTTCTACTTGTCAACTTACACCCGTTATTTCTAGTCCTATTATATTGAGATATTTCGAAAAAGCTATCTCTATCTACGTTATCAAACCCATTCATAATTTTGAAAACCTGGATTAGATCACCCCTTATCCTCCGAGTCTCGAGTGTAGTCAATTTTAACTCCTTAAGCCTATCCTTGTACGACTTTGACCTAAGTGACGGAATCATCTTAGTTGCTTGTCTTTGAACTCTCTTGATTTTGTCTATATCTTTGCGCATATGTGGATTCCAAAATTGGACTGCATACTCCAAATGGGGTCTAACTAATGATCTATAAAGAGGAACTATATCGCGTGATTTGTACTCAAAATTCTGAGCTATAAAACCTAACACTTTGTTCGCCTTATTGACTGCTGCTGTACTTTGTTTCGCTACTTTTAAATCACCAGTGACTATAACTCCTAAATCTTTTTCCTGCTCTATGCTTGTTAACTCTTTCCCTGACATACTATATGCAAAATCACCATTACACGAACCTATATGCAAAATTTTGCACTTATCAATGTTAAATCTCATTTTCTATGTGACTGACCAATCAACGATTTTATTCACATCTTCCTGGATTTTACCTCCATCTTCATCATTAATCACCCTACCACCCAGCTTCGTGTCATCCACAAACTTTGAAACTGTACTGACTAGGCCGACATCTAAATCGTTAATATATATAAGAAAAAGCAAGGGGCCCAATACAGAACCCTGAGGAATGCCACTCGCTACATTAGCCCAACATGACTCCGCTCCATCAACCCCTACTATAATGATATTTGACAGACTTCAAATAATTAAACTTCAATGTTCTAACAGAAGAGGATATTAGCAGAAGTATTATGTAAATTGATAAGCCATTTATTAGTAATGTACAAGCAGTCCCTGCTTAGCACTCGTAATTGGTTCCAGAAAAACTGAGTATTAAGTGAAACAGCACTAAGTGGGGACTATTTTTCCTTAAGAAATTATGTAAATAGGTTTACTTCATTACCACAGCCCCCTCTTTGTTCTATAAAATAACATTAAATAAAAATATAATGTAACTGGTTACATTGGGTATTGTTTATTGCTAATATATTACAAAAGGGTAGTGTACACTATATAAATAACTAAAATATGGTGTATGGAATTACCCTAACAGTGGAAGCATTGGCTAAATTGCAGTGTGGCTGTGCTGCAGCATCATTTATGATAACGCTGTCTAGTGTATGATGCCAAGAGCATTATAATGAATAGCACTGAGTGCTAAGTGAGTTAGGGTATCAATATAAATATAGTGCTATAACGAAACAGTGCTGAGTGAAACAGCTCAAAGCAGGGACTGCTTGTACTGTAAAAGAGTTCTACAGGGTGTCCCATAAGTCTGGCATCATAGGAAAATAATAAAAAAAGGCAAAACAAAAGCTTTTATTTACAGAATGTGCTCAATATGTCCACCATTGTTTTCAATACACAAATTCAGACATGATACCCAGTCAGGAAGCACACGGTGAATGATGTCAGGAGTAATGGTGTTACATGCCCCAATAATGCGCTGCCACAAATGTTCAACACTCCTAATTTTCTCTGCGTATACCAGCGCTTTCAAGTGGCCCCAGAGGTAAAAATCTAGTGGAGTGAGATCCGGGCTTCTAGCTGGCCATTCAACAGGCCCTCGATGTCCCATCCAATGACTAGGGAATTGTTGGTACAGGTATTCCCTTACTTGGGTGCTGTAATGTGCAGGAGCGCCGTCTTGCTGGAACCATGTTGGGAAATTTCCTTCTTCATTCAAGACACTGGGAAATGCTTCTTCCTTGAGCATACGTAGGTAGGTGCCTCCAGTGACATGTTCATCGAAAAAGAGGGGGCCTATGATGCGATCCTTCCAAATGCCACACCATACCATCACCCGAGATGCACCTTTTTCCTTTGAAGAGGTATACCAGTGAGGGTTGTTTTGAGACCAGTAGCGGGTGTTCAGTCAATTTACCTCACCATTTCCATAAAAAACAGCCTCGTCACTGAACAGAATGGTGGATTGGAAATTGGCATCCCGAGCATAAATTATGGTTTGTAGAAATAGAAAAATATAAATTTATCTTATGATGCCAGACTCATGGAACACCCTGTATAGGAAAGATGACTTCAGAGAATTTTTTTTAAGGAACTTAATAACTACTGATGTTGAAAGAACAAAAGTCAAATTGTGAAGGGAATACAATAGATACTTTTATGTCAGTAAGGCGAACAAAGTGTTAGGTTTTATAGCTCAGAATTATGAATGGGTTCAATAACGTAGATAGAGAGAGCTTTTTCGAAATATCTCAATATAATAGGACTAGAAATAACGGGTGTAAGTTGACAAGTAGAAGGTTTGAGACAACAGTTGCCAAAAACTTTTTTACGCATAGAATAGTAAATAGCTGGAATAGTTTGCTGGTAGAAGTAATTAGTAGCACGTCTATAAACATGTTTAAAAATTGATTCGACGCATATGTTTATCGATTGGGTATAGTTTAAGGTAATAAAATTAAGGCTTTGTGGTGATAGATCCCACAGCTCAACACAAGTGTTGTGCGATATAGGGAGGCAGCATCTTGGGTTAAGGGATACTCTCTGTCCTTACACACCCCATTTAGAGAGATTCCTCTGCTGAGCTGTGCCCCCCCATCGTACTGTGAGGTATTGAAAAACTCATGATCTTCACTTGCCCCACAAACACCTTTAAATGGGAGACCCAAAATGGGTGCACACACATTTCTACATTACTGTACAGTCTTTACAGCACACCTACACTTTTCCTCCTAAGTGTATATATGGTAATGTATATGGTTGTAAATTGTGACTTGGTCCGCAATTGATATGGACTGTGACTTATTTTTGGTTGGCAACGTATTGGTAGTGATGGATACCATAAGGAAATTGACTGGATTCTTTGGATCTGATATATTTGCATATTGGTTATAAATAGATATAGAGTGTAATATATTTGTGGATAGTAGTCTATTATGACTTGATCCTCTGGATCAAGAGATCTATCTTTAGTTTTTAATTGATAATTAATTAGTTTTAAATTGATAATTATTTAGTTTTGTAAAAATTGGTTGTTGCCAATGTACAGGCAGTTTTTACATAGTGGAGCTACCTCGATGGGCCGAAGTGGCCCCTAGTGTGCCCACTATAAAAATTTCTCATGTTCTTGTGGTTTAGAACCCACGTAAAACTGTAGGTCTCTGCCACCGCGGATGACATGTGCAATACACAATTATGAACGCAGTTAGGTAGACCAGCCATGAGTGGATCCTAGGGTCTTTGTTGGTCTGAAACATTATAATATTATAACATTATAACATTATAAATGTTTCCTTTAATTTTCAGTTTTCAAATTTACTGGGGACAGTTTATCGAAGTGGAGATGTAATATTCACTGGAGATGGAAATAATCTTATTTGTCCTGTTGGCAATAAGTTGTCTTTGTATGATCTAGAAAACAACAGATCCATTACATTGCCAATAGAAGCCAAGTTCAACTACACTAGTCTTGCATTATCTCCAGACAGCAGTATTATCTTAGCAGCTCAAGAAGGTTGGAAAAACAAACTAACTACCTTAAGTTGTTTATCTGAATATGAGTGGATAGTGTGTGATGTCTTTCAAATTACATTTTTGAAGCTTGTGCAAAAAGAGTTCAATAATTTTTTAATTTAAGTAATGGTTGTCTCAGGCCATTCATAGTAGTTATACAAGTACAGGCAGTTGTCGGATAATGATAATTCAGAAAATGACATTTTCGCAATAACAACATTTATACATTATAACCTCCAACCCAGATACTGATGCCCATTCCTTGCAATACTGACATTTGGGGAATTTCATCGGAGTAAGTCGCAGCACTGTACATAAATTTTGGCAACTTCAGTTGGCAACAATGAGTCAAGAATGTTCAGTTGAGCCAGCATTGCCATTTTGGAAGTGTTATTCCAGTGTTTACATAACAAACATTTATTATTTTTTGTTTTTATCATAAATATTGACTTGTGATTAATATCATGGCACCAAAAAGGTGAATTAGTGATGGGGAAAGTGTGGAGAAAAGGCAAAGGTACAGTTTTGAGTTTAAAAATGGATATTATAAAGCGTGGTGACTTAGGTGAATCATTAGCATTGATAGTGAGGTTGCTAAACTTTGACAGTGGCTATGATTTATAAGGAGAAGGAAAAATACTTGAACATGTAAAGTAGGGTGGAGTGATTGTTTAGTTTAAAAAATCAGGGGTGTTAAATAGTTGTCAAATGTCTAAAAATGAGCACTGGTGGTGGTTTTTAGTGGTTGCTGGTGATATCGCATCAGCAATCACACACTATACGTGCCACGCCTACATGCGACTCAAAAAAACCCTTTATTTTGCCTATTTGGGGTTCTATAATAGCTAGAAGCACAATCTAAAAAGTGCATCTTATGATTTTTTGATGCTGAGAACAACAAAATTATTTTCAAAAGTGTACATTGATGTATAAACATATTTTTTGAGAGTTAAATTAAAATCAGTAGCTGTTTTTGTCCAATCTACTTTATATTTACTTCTATTTTTCAGAATTTTTATAACCTATTCAATTAACACTAGTTTAATGTCTTCAAGATTTTTAGTTACTTACGAAATGTAGAAGCCAGACAACAAAAGTCTTAGATGGTGGCCATAGTTTTCCATCCATTGACAGTTTTCCTAATAGAAAATTACCTACTGCTGGACAAGTTGTTCAGCCTTGTCCAGCATCTACTTAAGTAGCCAAACTGGAAAACCAAGGAAAACATGACAAAAGTTGCAGATGAGTTGAGGAAACGATGGATTTGGTGTAATGTTTATCCACTATCCTTGCGCACCATTGAGACGAAGGTGGACGAACTAGCAGCAGACTTTTCATGGTAAGTTATCATAACTTTCTATCCTGGGTAGTACTAAATTAATTACAAGAATGTCTTAGCCAATAGTAAATTTTTTATTTTAAATATAATTTTGTTCTGAAGTGCTCTGTAAACCTGTGAATTAATTTATATATGTATTTTAGCCAAAATTTCTAAATTAAAAAATATTTAAACGATTTGTGACCACAATTTTTAATTTCTAATTAAGAAAATAATATTGATTTTTTTAAATATTTCAACTTCGAAAATGCATCAACAGGTTTCATCGATACTCTGTCACAAAGAGAGGTTCAACCTATTTGGCAAAACTAGAATTGTTTGTGAAAGAGCTTGATTGTTTATTTGATATTTTTTCTGAGGATCTTTCTCAACAACGAAAATTGTAGTAGTAGTTTAAACTCAGGATGACTCAGGATGATTTCTCATATGAGGATAAAAAATCTGAGAGGCTAGGATACTGTTCAAGATTTGAGGAAAAGCTCACAGAGGCAGATGTTAGATACAGGAGAAGAATAATTGACGAACAATGAGTGGAATTATGGTTAGTCAGAGAGTACATCATGACTTGAACCATTTTAATTAAACCTTTGATGTTTTTTATATATATATATATATATATATATATATATATATATATATATATATATATATATATATATATATTATATATATATATATATATATATATATATATATATATATATATATATATATATATATATATATATATATTATATATATATATATATATATATATATATATATATATATATATTATATATATAGTATATGGGAATGAACTCAGAATGGTCCCCTGAGTTTTTTATGATACACACAGACAGTGCATGGAACAAGGAACTCTTCTGGGATAATTAAATCCACTATAATCCGAATAAATAATGGTAAATGACAAATACCATAGTTTTTCTTTTTCATGATGCTAGCCCAACGTGGGCAACAGGTCACTCGCAAAGAGGTCCCATAAATATAGCTTCCCTCACCAGCTATCTGTGTGCATCATAAAAAACTCAGGGGACCATTCTGAGTTCATTCCCATCTTGAAACGGACATGTTATGTGCCTTAAAAGTGGACGCTCAATTCTGCCAGTTGAGGTTTAAGTTTTGGTTTTGGCTAAAATATAATAGTTAGCCCCTTTTTCTTTGATGTATTCAATCTGATGTGAAGGCAGCGAGTCTTTTGCTTATATTGAGGTTCTAATTGTAGCAGGGCTAGGCTGCTTGAAACCCTAGATCCATGTCCCAAAGCTGGATCCTGTCTGCTTTGCAGATAGCTGGTGAGGGAAGCTATATTTATGGGACCTCTTTGCGAGTGACCCGTTGCCCATGTCGGGCTAGCATCATGAAAAAGAAAAACTATGGTATTTGTCATTTACCATTACTTATTTGGACTATAGTGGATTTAATTATCCCAGAAGAGTTCCTTGTTCCATGCACTGTCTCTGTGTATCATATATATATATATATATATATATATATATATATATATATATATATATATATATATATATATATACATTCAACTGCAAGAACACGCAGTATAAATAACGTAAAGAACGACGCTTGTATAGGAGATATTCCGCATAAGACGAGAGAGAGAGAACGAAACATGAAAAAATGAGGTAACCACCCGGGAATCGAACCCGGGATCTTCCGATTGCCGGTCAGATGCGATACCATTACACCATGGGCCTCACTCTTCCAAATGCCGTAATTCTTCTACATACTCGCAGAAACCAATGCCCCAAGGGGGCACCCCTCGCATGCCGTAACATTATATACATTCAACTGCAAAGATATTCTTGTGCGGAATATCTCCTATACAAGCGTCATTCTTTACGATATATATATATATATATATATATATATATATATATATAGTAAATCTAGTCATCTAGTCATACTAATTGTTCAGTGAATGAAGCCGGAGAGAAGAGGCAAGTGCATCACAACCTCAACCAGACAGTCCAGACACTACTGGTAGCTCTAGGGAAACTCCATTAGAAGACTCTTGAGATGATCCACAGCCTGCTGGTTCCTCTCATTGTAATTACCAAGATCTGGAGCACCTGTGCAGAGCTGTTGATACGTAAATTAGCACTTGTGAATTGTGATTGTTCTTTAATAACTGTACTTAGTTGTATGTGCCATGTCATTTCAGTAGACTTAAAATGGATATCATTTTTCTCAACTTCAAAATACAATCTTGCAGGTATTCAATTTCTGACAGAGCAGGTGCAGCGGTAGCGTCAGCAGTTTTAAAAGATTTTGGCATTATCACTGATGATGACAACACTAACGCCATTGACAGGTAAGATTTCAAAATGATCATGATTACATTTTCATCCATATTTCCTAAGCTTTTTTAACAAAATTACAATTACTACTACTAATAAGAAGTAAAGTAATTTTATTTAATTATACATATAATACATTGTAACATGGAAAAATAAATTTCAAATATATTGGGCTCAGGCATAAAAGTCAGTGTATTTAGCCCATCACTGTTCATTGTTTCCTGTTGTACATATTCCTGTTTATCAGTGCTACCTCCAGCCTTATAAATTTGTAAACAATTTTCATTAATACAGGAGTAAACTATGAAGGCAACGGTGTAAGTACCGTGAACAGATCAGAGCTGAGGAAGAAGTATTCTTTGGTTTAGTGGACAGCATTTATGTTGATGGCTGACAGGATGGTACTGTGACAATTACAGAGTTAGAGGGGCGACATTATCAACAAACCAAAGTAGAAGAGCACTATGTTATAGTCGGAGAACCGGGTAAGCCACTGTTTTCTGTATGGTATGTGGGTCATTCCAGCTCAATTGGTACAGGGGTGGTTGGGTGACCATCTCCGGTTTTCTTCAAATTTTCAGGGTTGATTCATACACCATTCAATAGCTTAAATCTAAAATTTTAGCTTCCTCAGTCAAAAATGTTTAATTTTATGGTCGCTTAAATGGCCCCCACCTTCGACAAAAAATGCCTATGTTGGGCTTGATTGGCCAACGCCTTCATTTTGAGAGGCCTTGAAAAGTGTCTTCTAATAGGAGTAGAAGCTTCAAATTTGTCATGCCAATACAACTTCTGGTGGGCTTTTCAATTTTGCAAGCAAAAAGGCTGTGGAACAAATAGTTTCTAAGTTACAAGGGCTTAAATATGGCTCCATTTTGAAGCTTGCATCAATTCCTCCCACTTTTACGACTCTATCATTTTCAAAAGTTTTAGTTCTACATCAATCACAGCTGTTTTAATACTCCTAATAGTCTCTATGGGTTGTAAATTTATGAGTGAAATAAAAAAAAATAACCAAAAAAGGATTTATTTCTAGTTTTAAAAATTTCCAAAAGTTGATATTTTCACAAAATTTGCAAAATTAACATCAACTTTGGGGCTTAATATGAAGGTGTCCGAAATTAGTCAGGGAGTTGATACTTCTAGTAAAGAAAGATACATATGTGTAAAAAAACATATATTAAGGAATAGATCTCAACTCAACTCCTTCATATAGTTTTGGTGATTCAAAGAAAAGTGCTTTTTGTGAAAAATCTCAAATTTTTGCAAAATTTGTAAATTTTTAAATTTCTATTATGACATTGAATTGTAATTTTACTTCCATTTTATTACTTATTAAGTTGATTTACAATTGTAATATGTAAATAAGTCTAAAACATACAAGAAATTTAATATGTCTGTCAAAACAACCAGCGACTCGAAGGGCTCTGGGTAGCTCATTTCGCTTTGTATATTCTTATAAATGTAAAACATGATGGTTAATCATTAATGTCCAGGCCTATTTTATAGATCATGATCTTTTATTTTCAGAAAATTTAACTAGAGCAATTAACTTAATTTTACTGCCTGTAATAATGGCTTATTCTAATCAAGAATCAAAGTGCAGCTTTGGTATGTACTTGGATGATCCATGTCATGAACACAGACTCACCAGGAAGGTGGGTATGTATACCTTACATGAGCTGACAGATGAAACAAGGAAACTGCTATTGTGGAGAACAAAAGCAACTGTAATCAACCCAAATAGTGCTACTGTATGCTACCACCATGAAAAAATGTTTGGAATGCATTACCAACAAATGCAACGTAGCTGCCAAGATCCATGGAGAAATCATCGAAAGAAGATAACAAGTAAGTAAATATAGGTACTAATATATTTATATTTCATAAAGAAGTTTATATTGTAAATTGTAACCTAAATTAGCTATTTAATTTTAATAGGGTAGGCTATATACTGTGCTACTGAATGCATATGTTTTGAATATTTTATACGAATAGCCTATAACCAAATGTTGAGGTTTTAAAATTATTTTCCAATGTGTTTAGAGTTTACATTACCCTACTTTATTTGCAGAATCACTACAAATTATTGACAAAGACATAGCAACTAGACTGAATCTGATACCAGGACAGAAACTTTGCTCAACATGCTTCTCTAGAGCCAAGACGATTGAAGATGAAAAAGACTCAGGTAGTGATGAATATGTTCCAGAAGAAATAGTTAAGGAGACATTTGACGAAACGTTAGGTTCACTAGAATGCTCACCCATTAAGTATGTAAGAGCAAGAGATCGAAAGTTTTACGCGAAAAGGAAACTAAAGCAAATTGAAACATCAACAAAATCAAAGCTGTCAAAAGTACTTCATATGAAGCCTAGCATTTTGGATGAGGAAGCGGAGAAACCTATAGAGAGTGAGGAAGAAAAGTGTTATCAGCATATGATAGAGGAACTGAAAGAAAAGTGTAAAACTAGTACCAGACAAGAAAAGATACAAATTCTAACACTCCTTCCAATTGGTAAAACCTGGTCCAGAGAAAGAATTATGAAAGAATTTGAAGTGTCAGCCAGAATGGTTAATGCTGTGAGGGCCTTAAAGAGAAAAGAAGGTATCCTTCCTATAATGAGAAATAAAAAGAGTAGCAAGGGTATAAGCGATGAAATAAAGGAAAGAGTGATAGAATTTTTCCAAAACAATGAATATACTAGAGAATGCCCTGGTAAAAAAGACTACAAATCAATAAAAACACCACAAGGGAAGGTTCACAAGCAGAAAATACTGTTGTTGACAAATATCAGAGAATTATATACGCTTTACAAAAATAAATATCCAAACGACAAAATCTCCAAATCAAAGTTTTTTGAACTGAGACCAAAATGGTGTATGGGTGTGGGGAGTAAAGGATCACACAATGTATGCATTTGTGAAATACACCAGAACTTTAAACTTTTATGTGAATCACTCCCGTCAAAGTAGAATTAAGAGAGTTACTAGGGAAAATAGTCTGCAACACTGAAACCAGAAACTGCATGATTAATAACTGCAAAACATGTCCTGGTTTAAATGAATTACGGGATTGGCTTCTTACCATTTTTGAAAACAATGATTATGACATGGATGATGAGGTTTCCTTTAAGCAGTGGCTTCATACAGACCATACCCAACTGGTCACAATGACAAAAAGTGTTTCGAATGTAGTAGAAGACATATGTGAAAGTGCAAAAAAGTTGAAAGTACACCATTTCATAGCAAAAGCCCAATCAAAATATTTGTCCGACTGTAAAGAAAACCTCAATGATTCTACAGCATTAGTGCTTGTTGACTTCTCTGAAAACTATAGTTTTATAATTCAGGATGCCGTACAAGGGCATCACTGGGACAATACCCAGGCTACCTTGCATCCGGTAGTCTGCTATCAAAAAGTTGATGGTGAACTAAAAGTTACAAATTTTTGTGTAATATCAGATTCACTTGCACACAACACAACTGCAGTTCATTCTTTTTTATGTGAAGCCTTGAAATTACTTAAAAGTCAGAATCCTAAACTAAAACATATTTGTTACTTTAGCGATGGCGCAGCAAGTCTATATAAAAACTATAAAAACATCATTAATTCAGTGTTACATGAAAAAGATTTCCAACTAACATGTGAATGGAACTTTTTTGCCACCTTTCACGGAAAGAGCCCCTGTGATAGTGTTGGTGGCACCGTCAAAAGGTTAGTTGCCCGGGCAAGTCTACAAGCAACAAGTAAAGGTCACATCACCAATCCAAAAGAGATGTTCGATTGGTGCAAATCTAATATTAATGGTATACAATTTCTGTACATTGATTCAGCTAAAATTGAGGAAAATGCTAATTTATTTGAGTTAGAAAAAAGGTATTCCTTAATTAAGACAATCCCAGGAACCCACTGCTTTAGACCTTCATCAACAGGCATTAAACTGTACAAAATTTCTAGTGATGAAAATTTCTTTAACGTACAACTTTCCTTCCTCAATGCTACACAAGAAAATGTGGCTTACCAATATAAACCTGGTACATATGTGGCCTGTTTCTATGAAGGTGACTGGTTTGTTGGAAACATAGTTGAAGTGTGTGATACTGAGAAGGATCTATTAGTAAATTTCATGAAAAAGAATCCTTTTAAATGGCCTGAACAAGAGGACGTTTGCTGGATTCCATTCCAACATGTTTTGTGTTCAATTGAACCACCTACAGTTGCTGGGAAAATGGGGAGACAGTACAAGTTATCAAATGATTGTTTATCTAAAATTGAGGAGTATTTTAAAAAAAGCCTAAGTAACTACAGACCTGTATCAAGCTGAATAATAAATTGCCAATTTATGGCTGTGAGGCCATGGAGTGTTGAAGACAATCAGACTTAAAGCCTGAGTACAATAATAAATTCCTGAGTCAGTGTCTAAACATAAGAGTTATTAGCTATATATAAGTTTACATACAAATTTACATAAAACAACACACATTAAAAAAAGAATATGAACTTATAGCCAATAATTCACATGCTTAAAAACTCAGGAATTCATTATTGTATATAGCTAAGTACTGTACACTTGTATTAAGGGAAGTAATACAACAAAGCTACTTAAATTTAAGGTTTTGTACTGAAAATGGTGGTTACTGCTAGTTTATCTGTACTAACTGCATAATTTAAATTACTAGGAAGTGCTTAAAGAGCAGTAGAACACGGTTCTACATGATTTACTTAGGTAGATCCAAGTATTGAGCCTACAAGCTGGTCCATCTGTTGTGTTAACTGCAAATGTAGTAATAATCTAGGTATATATTATTAGGGTGTGTCAAATTTTTCAACTTTCAAATTCCAAATATGAGGGGTGCTAAAAAGTTGCAGCATGACTTAGGAATTCTAAAGATATTTTTGTTAATTTAATATAATTTAGTTTTGCTTGGTAAGAAGCTACATAAAAATAGTGACTTTTTTGACTTTTTTGTGGAATTATATAATAATTATTATATTAATAATTATATATGCTGTATATATAATGCACTGCTGTTTTTGCTTATTTCACAGGTTGAAACATATTCATCAGTGTGCTGAAGATTACTTGTCCATCAGTGCTACCATCCTAACCAGTGGGAATTGACCTACAATGGCTTCTAAAAGGAGGACAAGACTGGGGACATTCACACATATGAGCAACCTAATTGGAACTGATAGAGAGTTGTTGCCCTCTGAACTCCCAACTCTGCGAGACGTTCTGAAATATGGGCTACTGCTAAGAGAACAAAGTGGTGAGGATGTGAGAAACTACCCAGCAGCCAGTCTTGCAAAGGACATTTACCCTAAAGTGCTTGAAAAGTGGGAACGAGCAAACAGTTCTTTTGTAGCCCCCGTTGTAAATTCACGAGTCACAATCTTAAACAAGATCCAAGAGAGCTGGGAGCAGGCCAAAAACATATCTCTTGGGAGAGGAAAGCTACATGTCAAAGAGGCATTCATTGCAAAACTTGACAAGCTTTTTGACATCCTCAGTTGCAAGTGTAAAATTGTTCTCTGCTCTGAATTTGGCTGCCTTGCAGATGCTGGTTGCAAAAACGAAACTCACATTAACTGTACATGCCCTAGGGAGATGAAGATCCCTGTGAAGGAACTTGCTTTCATTAAAGGTCAGAGAGACAAGTCTGGTTCTATTGGACCACATCAGATTAGCTTGCCAGATCAACCTGAGCACAACAGACAAGTCAAAAAGCAGAAGTGGCAAGAAGACGAAAGAAGAAGGCTTCTTGCTGAATATAAGCAGACAAGTAAGCAGGATGTTTCAATGCCATCAAATGAAATAATTTTCTCTGATGATGAAAATGAGGAACAAATAGCTGATGCTCAAGATGGAAAGGATGGAAGTTATGAAGTGACATTAGAAATACCAAGCATGTCTTCAACTTCCAATAAAAAGCCAGAGTACAACACATTAGAAATACCTAATGTTGCTATGCATAGCATCAGATATGGTGTTGGCCTGCGTGCCACAGCTGCCATCACCACTGCTGCCTTTATGGATGCTGGCTTGATCACTGAAGAAGACAAGAGACTTGTAGTTGATCACAATAAAGTCAAGAGGGCCCAAGAAAAAGTTATGAGATCCCTGGATCAGGAATTTGATGAATCTTTGTAAGAAGGGTGAAATTGACTGCATCTTCTTTGACGGCCGTCAAGATACAACTAAAGTTATGCTGAAAGCAGACAATTCAGATCGTCAGTTCCCCAGCATCATCAAAGAAGAGCATTATTCTGTGTGCAGTGAGCCAGGTGGAAGATATCTCTACCACTTCACTCCTGAGAAAGGCTCAATGAGAAAAAACCTGCTGAAGTTATTGCTGATAATCTTGTAGATTTCATGAAGAAGAAGGGCATTGATAAAAGCCTGCATGCCATTGGAGGTGATTCTACAAATGTTAACACTGGCTGGGAGGGTGGTTCCATGCATTGGGTAGAGGTCAAGCTTTGCCGTAAGCTGATCTGGTTGGTTTGTGCCCTCCACACTAACGAGTTACCCCTGCGACACTTGATCACAGCACTGGATGGGAAGACCTTGTCTAACAAGAAGTGGACAGGTAACATTGGCAAGATGCTAGACACTGCAACCGAACTTGAAATTGATCCTTCATTCACCAAACTCTCAATTGGAGAGCCTCTTACTTCACTGAGTGACAATGTCGTAAAGGATCTCTCTACTGATCAAGCGTACGGGTATAGGATCACACAGGCCATAAGGACAGGAGAACTTCCCACAGATCTGGCCCTTCTTGAAATTGGTCCAGTGAGCCATTCAAGGTGGTTGACAACAGCAAACAGGCTTTGTCGCATATGGGTTTCAAAACATGGCCTTAAAGGCAAAACCCTCAACAACTTAAGACTGATAGTGGAATACATTGTTGGTGTGTACTACCCCTGTTGGTTCAACATCAAAGTAAAACACTCGGGTGGAAGGCCCATGCCACATCTTGTTTCAGCTGCGGCTAGTTAGGCTGCAAAAGAAGGCTGTAATAGATGCTGTTTTGCCAACCATCAAGCGCTCAGCATGGTATGCATTCCGCGAAATGATAATCCAGACACACTTGTGCTCAGATGACAGTGAGGAGAGGAGAGCTGGTGTCCAAAAGATTGTTGACATGAGGGGGTGGAGATGATGACACACTTGGAGATCTTTCTGTACATCCCAGGAAGACACCTTCCATCAACCCCAGTGCTTCTTCCGTGTTGGAGCTGACAGACTGGTCTGATGGGGTATTTGAACCTCCTTTGACATGTAAACTGACTACAGCGGAAGTAAAGAAGTTCTTTGACAAGCCTATGCAAGTTCCACAGTGGCCCTGTCATGCTCAGTCAACAGAGAGGTGTGTGAAACAAGTCACAGAGGCAGCAGGCAGGATGTATACACATGAGAAATGTGAGGGCTATATCAGAGGCCAAGAAGCAAGTCGGTGGCTGATGTCCAAGAATGAATCAAAGCAAGACTTGATGAAACTTGTTTAAATATTTTTTTTTACTGATGTCATTACTTTCTAATGTTGTTTTATGATTACAAGGATATGTTTTATGATTACTAGGATATGTTTTATGATTACTAGGATATGTTTTATGCAGAGAAACTAAAATTTTTATAGCATTACCTGACATTTTAAGAAGCTAAAATTAATAAATGTTGTTTTCCAAGAGCAATTTATGTGCTTTTTAATCAAACGTAGATTTACCAAGCTAAGTGTTGAGCAATCACAAAAATAATAGCAGATTTGAATTCTTCACATCCAAAAACATTTTTAAAACCCCTCAGTGAAGGAATTGGCAAAAATTAATTTTCACCTCCCAAATTGACACCCCCTAATATATTATGTCTTTTTATGAGTAAAACTTATTTCGATAATTTAACATTTGTGAATTAACTTACCAAGTAATAAAATGGAAGTAAAATTACAATTCAATGTTGTAAAAAGAAATTTAAACATTTCAAAATTTTGAAAAAATTTAGAATTTTTCACAAAAAGTACTTTTCTTTGAATAGCCAAAACTATATGAAGGAGTTGAGTTAGATCTATTCCTTAATATATGTTTTTGTACACATATGTATCTTTCTTTACTAGAAGTATCAACTCCGACTAATTTCAGACACCTTTATATTAAGCCCCAAAGTTGATGTTAATTTTGCAAATTTTGTGAAAATATCAACTTTTGGAAATTTTTAAAAATAAAAATAAATCCTTTTTTGGTTATTTTTTTATTTCACTCATAAATTTACAACCCATAGAGACTATTAGGAGTGTTAAAACAGCTGTGATTGATGTAGAACTAAAACTTTTGAAAATGGTAGAGTTGTAAAAGTGGGAGGAATTGATGCAAGCTTCAAAATGGAGTCATGTTTAAGCCCTTGTAACTCAGAAACTATTTGTTCCACAGCCTTTTAGCTTGCAAAATTGAAAAGCCCACCAGAAGTTATATTGGCATGACAAATTTGAAGCTTCTACTCCTATTAGAAGATACTTTTCAAGGCCTCTCAAAATGAAGGCATTGGCCGATCGAGCCCAACATGGGCATTTTTTGTCGAAGGTGGGGGCCATTTAAGTGACCATAAAATTAAACATTTTTGACTGAGGAAGCTAAAATTTTAGATTTAAGCTACTGAATGGTGTATGAATCAACGCTGAAAATTTGAAGAAAATCGGAGATGGTCACCCGACCAACTTTCTGAAATCTGTACCAGTTGAGATGGAATGACTCATGTTTTAAATTTTTAGTGGATAGCATAAATTTGGTCTTACTAACATTAAGGAGTAAGAACTATGCAATAGTTATATATGTTCATTGGTCATACCTGGTAATCTACTGATCTCAAATACATTTATTATTTCATTAAATTTTGTTTAAAATGTTTCAGGAGGACATTATCTGACACATGTTACCCCAGAAAATGGGAATGGTGTATCAATTGCACTAAGTCTCTATGAAGCAGTGAAGGACACTGATCTGGAAAACAACCTGCAAGTCATGGGGTCAGATGGAACTGCAGTGATTACTGGACATAATTCAGGGGTGATCAGAGTCTTTGAAGAGCTTATTGGAAGACCACTGCAAAGGATCATATGCCTCTTACAGTGTAACGAGCTACCTCTTCTTCATGTTTTTCATGAGCTCAATGGGACTATGAAGAGCCCTGACAGTTTCTCAGGGCCAATAGGAAAACAGCTAGGTGGTATGGTTTCTGAATGGGATGTTGTCAAATTTAAGCCAATCAGAAATCAGAATTTCGCTATATTGCCCAACGATGTAATTGATTATCTCAGTCGTGACCAATACTATACTTATAGAATATGCATGGCAGTCATGCTAGGGACTATTGAAAAGGACCTTGAGCTTTTAGAAGTTGGGCCATTAAATCACTCAAGATGGCTGACATTAGGTTGTAGAATACTCAGATTCTATGTTTCACAGAAAAAGCAGAGTTCAGTATTGATAACTGTTGCTGAGTTCTGTTTAAAAGTATATTTCCCCAGCTAGTTTGAAATCAAGAAGAATCACTCAGTGACTGATGGTTCAAGAAACTTCTTTTTAATGCTGAGCAGAATCTCCAAGTTTTCTAATAAGAAAGTAAAAGACATTGCCCTAAAAACCCTAAGAAGGAATGCTTTTTTTGCTCACCCCGAAAACATTATAATATCAATGCTTTATGATGAGGACAGGGAGAGAAGAAACACTGCTGTAAATAAGATCCTGGCACTGAGGGGTGAAGTAGAGAAAACAACCCAAGACATCATAGTCAAAATGGATTTCACCAGCGGAGATTTGGAAGTTGAGGATGATGTGAATGATGATGATTATGACAGTTTGAGTTATACAAGAGACCGCACTGTCAGGAAATTTAAGGTGCCTATAATCACTGAAAATGCTAAATCGTATGACAAGATGAGTAACCTTGATAACTTGACAGCAGAGCCTCCGATAGTTACCCATCTTACATCAACTGAACTTGCGAACATTAGAAAAAATCCTTTGAAGTTCAAACAACCATGCCACAATCAAGTGGTAGAATGCCATATCAAGCTTGTGACTGAGGCATCTGCAGCTGTCATTGGGTTCAATAGAAGAGATGGCATGATCTGGCAGTGTATAAAATCCCATAAACTGATAAAAAAGTTTAATACAAAGCAAGAATTTGTTTAGATTCTACATTTATTTGATGAAATTTTATAGTGTAAATTTGTAATATATGGTCAATATGCATTACTTTTTCACGAAAATGTGTTAAAACTCTGTTTTACACTTTTGTAAATAATTTTATCAGTCTCAGCATCAAAAAAAAATCATAAGAAACTGTTTTTAGATTGTGTTTCTACCTATTATAGAACCTAAAATAGGCAAAATACAGGGTTTTTTACAGTTGCGTATGGATGTGGTACATATAGGGTGTGGTTGCTGATGCAGTATCACTTGCAACCACCCTAAACCAATACCAATGTTCATTTTTAGACATTTGACAACTATCTAGCACCCCTGATTTTTGAAATATTGATTTTCATGAAAATATACTCCACCCTATTGCAATAATTGTAAAGAATGCTGGGAATTTAAAAGTGAAAGTGTTGTCAAAGAAACAGAATGTTGTGATGGATGAAATGGAGAGACTTGCAAATTTAAATATTTTAAATGTTAGATTTTACATTATATAACACACTGAGGTTGTTAAACTATTCATTTATTGTGTAAATAATGATTCAAAAATATTTTTTCCAAAGTCAACATAACCCCCACTTATAACATGTAACCTATAGGAAAATGTAATCCAGATAATGCCATTTCAGATAATGATGCATTTTCCAGGAACGCATTAATGTTGCTATCTGAGGACTGCCTGTACTTAAGGGACAGTAAGCTAGATGCTTTTTCTTGCTTGAATGTTTATATTGAGTTCTATTGTGGGTTTGTAAATTGGCTGTCAGCTGCACACAGCTAATGAAAGAGAGCAATCTGAGTTGATTATTTTTTAGGGTTAGTTCTTATTATTGCAGATTGGGTCATTCCATGTCAAGTCAGCCACCTAAAACACTCACCCCTTTCAATTTTGCTCATACTTGGCACAATAGCAGATATACATGCCAAACTTAAATTCCCAAATTATTAGAGCTGACTGACCTTTGGTTACTGAGATACAAGGTCACAAAGTTGTGACATTTTGACCTTTTTTGTGTTAAATGACTATTTTTGAAACGGTGTAACTAAAAAACTATTAAAGCTAGAGCATTGATTTTGGTCTCATTTTAAAGCTCTTTAGTAGCCCCTTGTTTATTGTCTCTTGTTAAATATCTCTACTGTGAAAAATAAAAAAAATCCCTTCAAAAGTTGACCTTTGACCTTGAATAAAAAAAAATACCTTCTCCTAAAAAATTCAATTTTTTTACATTAATACCTTGAGTCATGTACAACAAAATCCCAAGAAGCTGTAAGTGGCTGATAACTAGTTCAATGTATAAAAAATAATGAATTCAAGCAACATTTTGAAAAAAGTCATTTTATACAAAAATTGTCAAAAAGTCATGACTTTGTGACCTTGTATGTCAGTAACCATTTTTGTCTAAGGTCAGCTCAATCTCTTACAAATACAACCCATATCTACATACTATCTGCAGCCTTCTACAAACAAGCAAATGCTTATTTTTAAATATTTGTTCTTTACCCACCTCACCTGTATGTTGTGCATGTATGTGATGGTTTTCAGTAGTTGACAAGATTCTTGTGGGCCACCCAATTTATTGTGATTTCTAGAAGAGAAAACAATTTTTAATGTATACCTAGATAGCTACCTAATTAACAAATACAAGTAACATATTAAAATGTACATACAATATGTATAGGTATAGTGCTCATTGATTTCCATTTATCACAATTTAAAATGTATGCAGTGTATATGAAGCGTTCGGTGGAAGAGTGACGAATTCAACAAATGTTCACAAAATGAGTTTTTGATGGCAAAGTAATATTTGTAACCTCTATTTTTATTGTGCAAAATATTATAGCTGAATTCGAAGTGAAATAATAGAACGATAAAAAAAATCGATAGAAAAAAGTTGAAATTTTTGTTAATCATCATAAAAATGAACAAAAAATTGTTTGGGTAGAGTTGAAATTTGCCTAAGTCTACGTAGGCCACCCTGACCTAGGTGGTCTACGTAGACTGAGGCAAATTAGACAAAAGGCAGAGGTGTGCGCTCTCCGAGTGCTTTCTACTGAATTACTAATGTTCTGTTAAGAAGACTTGATTATTTAATTAACTAGCCTAAATTAATGATGCTCATTTAAAACTATTGATTAAGAGAAAATTCAGTGAAAAAAAACTTTAACTGTCCCTAATGACTCGGTTAAGTAAAATTAAGTAAAGTTAAGTAAAATTTTCTTCTAGAAGGTTACGTGAAGGAGACGGATACGATATCATTCAGTAACAAAACATTGAGACAGATATGATATCATTCAGTAACAAAACATTGTAATTTTTTTTCTATGCAATGAAACAAAAGAATATCGAATCGACGTGAAATAACACGTTTTGTCAATCGTAGATTCGAAGTATAAAAGGCATGATCTATGTGTTGGTGTTAAATACTTATTACTCAAATTTTTACAAAGATTTTTATATGAAAATTATACGAGTACATCATAAACATGCATGATAATGATTAAGTATCTGATTACGATAAATAACTTTATTTTATTAATCCACAGGTTGTCCCATAAGTTAGGTGTTTCGATAAAGATTGTCATTTTGTTTAGTAGTAATTTTTAGGTATGGCAAATAATTATTATTAAAAGTATTATATTTAATAAAAGGAATTTTTATGCCGATTTCAACAATGAAGGTAAAAAAGTAAATCTTTTTTTTTCAAATTACACCCAACTTCTGGAACAGACTGTATGTAAGATTAAAAATTACTCTACTAACTAGGGAGTATTTTGTAATTTTGATTCAAAAAATTATAAGTGCAAAATATAATCAGTAATTTTATTTCATTTGTTAAAAAAAAAGATGCCAAAATTAGGAATTATCTTTTAAAACTTAATTGTAAATCAAACGTTTTACATGCTTTTTTTCTCCTTGATCTTTTTAATTTACAATTTTGGGAAATAAATCAATTAATCGGTAAATAATTAGCAAGGCTCATCATTAGTCATTTTTTTGAAGCCAGAATTTTGAGTTTACTTAAAATATAAAGTTCTCTGTACTTTATCCTTTAAAATTTCTTTACAGAAATAATAGTAACTTTTGAAAAATTGCTTTGAGTTCTTAAAAAAATATAATATAAAATCACTGAATATCAATTAATGAAATGTAGCCCTTCAAAAATGAATGGTAGAAAAAGAACCAGAAACACACAAAACTGGAAAAGGAATATAGCAAAGTATAAGAGAAATACCGGGGATGAATATTTAAGCAGTTTTTCAAACAAAATCATCAGTAAGCGAGCAATTGGTCCTGCATGTAACTGTAAAAGAATGTGTTTTAATAAAATAGGATTTAAAGAGATTTCTGAAATAGTTACTTCATTTTGGCGAATTGCTAACTTCGATGAACAGAATGGATACATACAAAGACTTGTTAGCAAAAATATTGTTTCAAGAATTCACAAAAAACAAGGAATAAGTCGAAAGAAATCAAGTTCTCAGTGTAAGGTGATGGCTAATGGCATGATGCATCAAATCTGCAGGATAGCTTTTCTTAGTATTCATGGACTAACAGAGAGACGTGTAAGGACAGCTTTAACTAAACAGAGTAAAACAGGAGTCTCTCAAAAGGATTTAAGAGGAAAGAGTGTGCCTACGAATAAAATTGACGAAGTGAGTCGGTTGAGAGTGAAGGAGCACATTGGAATGTTGCCTACTTTTACAAGTCATTATTCGAGAGCTCACTCTCCTAACAGAGTATTTTTAGCCCCAGGTTCTATCAATTCAGTAAAAAGTTTATACCAAGCTTATAATGTGTGGATGTTTGACTACTATCCAGAAGAGAAGATTGTAAGTATGGATTATTATAGAAGAATTTTCACATCTGAATATAATATACATTTTGCACCACCAAAATCTGATACCTGCACAACTTGTGATAAATTTAAAATGGGCATTCAAAATGCGCCAGATGAGATCTTGAAGCATTCAATTGAACAAGGTTTTGAATTTCATAAGAGAACGGCCAGTGAAGCTAGAAAGTTGATGAACTCATTTAAATCAAACGATGACCCTTGTATATTGGCCATCTGTGTAGATCTACAGCAAACCCTTCCAACTCCAAGATTGAGTTCCGGTGTGGCTTATTATAAACGAAAGTTATGGACTTATAATCTAAGTATATCAAACCTCAAGACCAATCAACCTACCATGTACGTCTGGGACGAAATAACTGCCAAGCGAGGTAGTATTGAAATTGCAAGTTGCATACACCATTGGATTAGACACAATAATGATAGCGAAATTATTACTCATTTGTATGTATTTTCAGATAACTGTTTTGGGCAAAATAAAAATATAAATTTAATATTAATGTATCTTAGAGAAATTCACTGTGGCTCACTGATTCACATAGAACACACTTATCTTATCCCTGGTCATTCTACAATGCCTTGTGATGCTGTTTGGACAAATCGAACAAAACATTAAAAAATATTACAATAATGTTATTTATACAAAAGAAGATTATGTTACAGCAATAACTACAGCAGTCTCGAAGCGTTTCTCAGTGGTGAAGATGAATCAGTCTGACTTTTTAAACTTTGATGGTCCGAAGACAGGCATTGTTAGGAGGAAATCGCCAAATGCCAAATTTAGTAACGCAAGAAAGTTCATATTGGATGTTCAGTACAAAGAAGGCTACGTAATCTCTACCTTATACCAAACATCTCAAAGCAACAGCCATCACATTAGACTGCAGAAAGGAAAATAAACAGCATGATGACAGTTTGTTTAATTTAGCCAACTACGAACTGCAACCAGCGTATTCTCATATGCTCCCAATTTCGAAAGAAAAAATGAAAGATCTCAGAGAATTGATGGAACTGATGCCTGCAAGTGCAGCAATATATTATGAAGCATTATTAGAACAAATGGATATGACACCAAATGACATACTCGTAGATGATAATACCACATTCGATCAAAATGACTAAATGATGGATTACACCAATTAAGTAACTTAACAAGGTAGGTAATCGAATTACAACAAAATTTCTGTATTAAATTATACTCTACAGTATGTCCCACAAAAAAGTACACCCAACTTTAGATTGTACTAACTCCTCCAAAAATTGAGATATTTTGGATCTGTTTGTTTGATTTAATATAGCAAATTATTCTTTGTTAACGTTCAAATTTATTCATGTTTAAACGAATTAGTTGTTTAAGCATCTGCTTTTAACTGAAGGGTACAACAAAATGGATTGCGCAAAATTGGTCAATGAAAAAATAATGTGTGTGCTATCGATGTAATGAAAAGACAAATACATAATAATAGATACTTTAACATAATTTTAATAAGATACAAAGCAGATTTTTCTTTATTCCTTATTACAAAAGTTATGCTTAGTTTCGTTTTCTTTCAACATGACCGCCATTCCTATCGATACAAATCTGGAGTCGAGCTCTCATCTTCCCCATCACTCTTTTGATAAGATCTGGATTGCCTTTTAACAAGTTGATTTCAGCTGTGATGGGAGTCCTCAAATCATCTAAATTGATAGGTTGTGATGCAAATACTCTATTTTTCAAATGACCCCATAAAAAGTAATCACACGGATCAAGTCAGGGCTTCTGGGAGGCCATTCAATGTCATGGCCTGTAGCAATTACTCTTTGGTGGAAGACTTCCTGCAAGCGTTCCTTCACAATAACTCTCCTGTGAGCAGGAGCTCCGTCTTGCACCCACCAAATACGATTAAATCGGTTTCCATAAGCAATACGTAATTGTGGAAGGATTTCTCGGTCTATCATTTCTAGGTAAGCTTCACCATTTAGATTGCCATCGTAAAAGACCGGGCCAATTAACGCTCCATTACCGCACAGTCCTACCCAGAGAGACAGTTTTTGTCTAGAGTTATTCTTTTCGTAGATATGATTTTCAGGTGGATGATTTTTTGGTGCATATTGACGGCAGATTTGTCTGTTCACTAGACCATTCATAAAAAAGGCCGCCTCATCTCCAACCACTAATTGTTCCGTGAATCTTTCTGGTTTTTCAAGAAACCAATGGCGGTCATGTTGAAAGAAAACGAAACTAAGCATAACTTTTGTAATAAGGAATAAAGAAAAATCTGCTTTGTATCTTATTAAAATTATGTTAAAGTATCTATTATTATGTATTTGTCTTTCATTACATCGATAGCACACACATTATTTTTTCATTGACCAATTTTGCGCAATCCATTTTGTTGTACCCTTCAGTTAAAAGCAGATGCTTAAACAACTAATTCGTTTAAACATGAATAAATTTGAACGTTAACAAAGAATAATTTGCTATATTAAATCAAACAAACAGATCCAAAATATCTCAATTTTTGGAGAAGTTAGTACAATCTAAAGTTGGGTGTACTTTTTTGTGGGACATACTGTATAATATTTCAGTATATTGTATAGTTATAGCCAAAATATCTTTTTTAGTCTACAAACTTTAAACGCTAATTGCGGAGAATTTCTCAAATGTTGAATTCGTCATTCTTCCGCCGAACGCGTCATATATAGTTACATGACCATTTTAATTTTGAATTCTTACCTTTCTGTGCTGTAGATCTGCCAAAGCTTTGGATGCCTTCAAAGTAACTTCTTTGCAAATCCTGTATGTTCGTCCATTAGTAGTAGATGCCTCAACTTGTGTTAGAATATCTGAATATGGTAAGATTAATTCATCTGGTCGACCAGGATACACAAATGATGGGTTTGGGCCATGAGGATGAAGGAATGTGACTTTTACTTCTCTATTCTCTGGTATCTTTTCCAGCACATATGCCACCCACCAATGGCCATCATATGCAGCAGTAACAAAACCATGTATTTTCTCCTCAGTCACAACTTCTTCCTTTTCAGTAACTTTCTCAATATTTGAATAATCTGATAATGAATAATGTTTAACCTTAAGAGAAGTCAATGAAACTGGCTGTAAATGGTGTAATTTCTGTGTACCAGCAATAGTCCTTGCAGTTGAGTGTCTTTCTTGGAGAAGTTGGCTTTCCTCTTCATGCTCTTTATTGGTTGAAAAATGACATTTTATATATACAATATTTTCACTTGCAAATGTATATAACTGTTCTGCAGTAAGGATCTGTTCATCATAAGGTCGTTGTAGACTAGCTTTTGCAGCTAATCTCTTAACTGTGCCTCCAACACCATCACAGGGTCCCTTTCCATGACTTGTTGCAAAAAAATTCCATTCTGCCTCAATTCCAAAATCATCTCTGTGATGGCAAAGATTCAAAAAGTTTTTGCAGTTCTTATACTGTCCTGCACACCCATCTGAAAAGTAAATTATTTTGTGGATGGAACCGATGGATGAGATATTATCTTTTAGGAATTTTATCAGATGCTTTTGAAACAAATGTACAGCAACTGTGTTATGGATGTTACACTCTGAAATAATAACAAAGCTAAGGTGAGCAATCTCATCTTCCTTTTTATAGTAAATAACAAATGGATGTAGAGTAGCCATCTCATTGTTCCAGTGAAAGCTCTGAACCTCATCTTGAAGAATAAAGGAATAATTTTCAGCAAAATCACACACAGCAAGGACCTCACCATCTTTCAAAGACATTTTTGTTTCATGGTAATAAGTTGCTTGCATCTTTGTCTTGAAGTCATGTATCTGGTATTCTTTCAGTTGGTTACAGAATTGGTCAATATATTGATCTGTATTCAGTTCTACTGATTCAAGATTTGACCGATCTGTATTGGTCCACTTTTTAAAATTTATGATATCAATGAAGTTGTTTGTAAATATGTCCAGTAGTCTGTTTTTTAAATCTGATGGATCTCCACATTGTTCACATTGTCTGAGGCAGCATTTCTGTGAGGCAGGATTGCATTCCATAAAGGCAACACAATGATGTACATTCTTAATAGGTGTGTCATCATTTGCAGTTAGTTTTTCTAATTCAGCTCCTACAAACATAAGTTTGGCATAGCTCCTACAAACATAAGTTTGGCATTCTGATGAATTGTACAGACACATACTGAGTGAGTTCCTGTTGCTCCAGCAATAACACACTGCTTTGGACGCAATTCTGCAAATTTACTGAATCCCACCTTAACCAAAGGATTTCTTTTTTTGAAAATATGATAGGCTTCTTTTAAATTGCAAAGTAAAAGATGCTTTTGCAAATGTATCCTTCCTCTTTCATTGTCAATGATACTACAATAGTCTTTCTTTCCTGGCATTGTTCTACTGATGTCTTCTGAAAGATAAAATGCTTTAATAGCGTCAACAGTATCCTGTTTAATTCTTTTCCCACCCTTTGGATTTGGGTCTGAAAGGACACCTTTTTCTTCAACTATTTTTTTAGCAATAGATGCTGTATGCCTTGTTGTGTTAAATTCTGAAGCAATTTTCCTAATGCTCCAACTTTTGGGCAATACAGTGAGGATTTTTATTTTATCACTTCTTTTAGTATTTTAATTTTTTAATTTTTCCTTGAGTTGATTTATTATTTCTAAACAGTCTACATCTCCAGATGGCTCCTTAAATTGTGAGTCAGAAATCTCTTTTCCTGCAACTGTTTCCATTCTCTTCTTAACTGTCTCTGTCACCTTGCTTAGTTTTTTAGCTCCATATGACTTTTGCTCTACAAGCTTTCTCTTTTTTATGGGTGATTCACCAATTGAAACAAAAGAAGCATTCAAAGTACACATCTCATGGTTTTGCTCTGAAGTTGATGCATCACTGTTGTCAACATTTTCAATTTTCTCAAGATCTTCAGGTGGTTCACTACTACAAGAAGAATCATCATTTATGTCTGAATTCAAAGTGCCTATTCCTTTCTCAGGCAAGGACTCAAAATGTTCTCTATACTGCTTACAAAGTCTGTGATGTAGTGTTAAGTGCAGATTGGGAAACTTATTTACAAGTTCCTGTGGTACAATTCTCAAACTCTTCTTTCGACACTGACCTTTGTGACGCAGCAAAGGATCAGCACACTTCTGTTTCAGTTTTAAATGTTCCATGTTTGTACTCTGAAATCACAAAAGCACAAAGAAAATCCTGAAAAGAAAACAATGAACAATTAATGAATTATTAAATAAATTTTTAACATGTATTTAGTAAAAATAAATTAACTTTAACTTGAAGTCAGGAGTCAACTCTGTAAAGTTGACAGTACTTATATACTAGTTGGGCCTTTGGATCAGCGCTACTCCAGTAGATTTGGGGCTGTCGAGGGGTTTAACCCTGGTTGTCTTTTAAAAGACTTCTTTTGGCACAGGTCACAAAAAGGTTTTTGAACTAATAATGTTAAGTTGAACTAAGTCTTCACTGACACTATATCAGAACAGAACTTTTAAATAAATGAACTGACAAAAAAAAATCTAAAATTGAAGAATGATGCCAACTTCATTTATTTTTTATACATTGAACTAGTTATCAGCCACTTACAGCTTTTTGGGATTTTGTTGTACATGACTCAAGGTATTAATGTAAAAAAATTGAATTTTTTAGGAGAAGGTATTTTTTTTTTTTTATTCAAGGTCAAAGGTCAACTTTTGAAGGGATTTTTTTATTTTTCACAGTAGAGATATTTAACAAGAGACAATAAACAAGGGGCTACTAAAGAGCTTTAAAATGAGACCAACATCAATGCTCTAGCTTTAATAGTTTTTTAGTTACACCATTTTGAAAATAGTCATTTAACGCAAAAAAGGTCAAAATGTCACAGCTTTGTGACCTTGTATCTCAGTAACCAAAGGTCAGTCAGCTCTAATAATTTGGGAATTTAAGTTTGGCATGTATATCTGCTATTGTGCCAAGTATGAGCAAAATTGAAAGGGGTGAGTGCAAAAAGTGCCATTTTGTGGCTGAGTTGACATGGAATGACCCGATTGGTACCATAGATAGCTTCTGAGAACAGATTTTTATGTGAAAACTTAAAAAATAAAAATTATTTAGCTATTATTAGGTTTTAGGGACACAAGATTTTGGTCATCTCCCCATTTCATCCATTGAACCAATCATGGTGTCTTATGTCCGAATAAGGTTACACTAGGTTAGGTTATCATTTTAGGTTTTGTTAGATATTTCCTACATGACCAACTTTTGGTTATTCAGGGTCTCAAAAACTTAATATTCCCAAACTTAATATTTACCAAATATTTTTAGGAGTATCTGCATTAAGTGTCAGTCTGAGTTCTTGATTCTGAAGATATATTTATTTACATTTCAGTCATAATTCTCAAATAATTAAGGTGACTATTTAAGACTCAAAATGTGAAACTGAATATTTTCTTACAGATGGAGAACTTCACACAATAAATCTTAGTTGTAAAGCAGTCACCTATCGCAAAAGGTTAAATGGAAGAATACAAAATATAAAATTCAGTCCAGATGGGAAACACTTTGCTCTATCTAAAAATAAATGTGGTAAGTAATTTTCTGAAGTTGTGTAAGTTTAAGAAATCCCTTTTAAAATTAATTTCCCTAATTGAAATAGGCATGATTTGATATAAAACATTTACAGTACATTTCTTGGGTCACGAATGAATATTCAAAAAGTTCCAGGAAGAGATAGGCCTCTGTAGGCTATGTAGGCTTGTAACATTTACCAGAAGTGCTAAAAATTAAGCCTTAAGCTTTGTTTACCAATATTGGTAAACAAAGCTTAAGGAATGTAAAAACTTCACTTTTCTATGTGAAGGGCAAAATATGACGATGATAACCCACTCTAATAGACAGAGTTTATAGAAAATAAAGAATTTATAAAATTAATCAAAGGTCTAAGATCAGGATATGAACCACCAAACAGGAAAAGGTTGGCATCTGATCTGTTAATAAAAGTTAATGAAGTAATCCATGAAATGAAGAATGACCTTAATCTTGATGATTGTACCATTACCCTTATACAAGATGGCTGGAGTTCAGTAGGTAATGATCCTGTTATTGTGCACAGTATTCATAATGGAAAAAAGCCATATCTGATTTCAGCAGTAGATGCTGGAAGTACAAAAAAGACAGCAGAATATTGTGCTTTGTTTTTGGTGGGTTTTTGGGTTCAAACCCTGGTTTTGATGCCCACTGGCATCCTCTTTGAAACTGTTGTGAAAATAAACTCTGTCTATTAGAGTGGGTTTTTATTATCAAAGCTTAAGGTTTATTAGTATAAGTTTAGATTTGTTCCGAGATATTAGTAGCAGATATAATCCCCTTATTTTTTCCTTAAGTATTTGTGTACAGTTCTCCAACCTGCAGAAGAAAAGTTTATGATCCATTTGCCCTTGAAAGAGTTTTTGAAAGTGCATATGAAGATGTTTTGTCTCTTGATTGGAGTCATGATTCAAGGTTAGAATTATTTTTGTCCCCTTCTCAGCAAAAAAAATGATCAAACATAGGTTTAATAGATTCTGAGTCTCAGTTTCAACTACATTACTGCTGAGTATATTGATGTTCCTCAAGTGTAACAAACACTTATCTTGTTTCAAGTTGGCAGTTAACTGCTGAAAAATGTCACAAACTTTGAATTTGTAAATAAATTTAGTAAATTTTGCAACTGTCACTTGATAACCTCTTTAGACTCTTTATTCCTGACTGAAATGCAGAGCTTAGGAGTTAGGCATTACACAATATTGAATAAATGCAAATATTGCATATGGTCTCAGTCTTGGTCTTGGCCATGGTGGTCTCAACTACATTACTGAGGCACACCTTGTAATGTGCTTCTGTTCTAGCCCTGACATTTCTTAGCAGCAGAAGTTAATAAAGTAAATTTCATGTTTTAAATGAGAGTACAAACTCCCACTGAGAAATTCAGGATTGTTTCAATTTGGAAAATGCTGTGGAAAAATGGCAACAGTTTGTGAAAAATTAATCATCAGTAATTGCATTTGTAAGCCACACATCAGTCTACATTTAGTTTTAATCTTTATTAGTAAAAATAAATATTACAATTATTCATAGAACATACAATTGCTAATTGGACTATTAATGTTTTTTCTTGATTAATTTGGCCATTAAGCTATAGACTTTACTGGGCTCTCAGGTTAATTATAAGATAAATCAAGCATTTCATTTATAGGTAGTTATGATTAGGTAATATAAATATTATGATTGATTATAATATAAAACAAACTTCATAGGAAGTTACAATTATTGTTATATATAAATATCATGATCAAATGTGACTTATGATTTGTAATATATAAATATTATGGGTGACCACCACTTAACATTGTAGTTGTATTCCTAAAAACACCGATGTTAACTGAATCAACATTAAACAAACCCTATTTTTCCTACCTTTGCCCTTTATAAAAAATTAGACACATTCCCAAAACTACAATTTGGGATGTATATCATCATTTTTAGACATTTAAATACATTAAAGTGGTAAATTCATTAATAACGTTAAAAAAATATGAAGTTAATAAAATACAAATTCTGAAAAATTTTAATACTCAACAAAGACAGGTGAATTTCATTTGAAACTGAGGTAGCTTGGAGGAGTACTCAGTGAGTGAGCAATGTTGAGTCTGTGGAGTCAGAGTTATTTGGAGTTAATGGGAATTTGGAGTTTAGTCAAACAAAGATCTTTTGCAAACATTCTAAAATGTTGTAGTTTTAACATTGAAGACAAGTGATGTTATAACAAATTTTTGGCAAAGTTAAGTGAATTTGTTCCTTAATTTATCAATGATGCTATAGTGAAACAATGTTGAATGAAACAACATTAGCAGGGGTCACCTGTATTTGTTGTTATGATTTAATCATAAAATAAACTAACTTCAAAGGAAATCATAATTCAGTAATGGATAAATTTTGATTAATTATGATTATGCTTATAAAATAACACAAATTTCATAGTTACGTAGGTAGTCTTTTAGGACATGCAAATGAATTTACAGTTGACATGAGAAATAAATTTTATATAGGGTAAGCAGTATAGGCTACATTAAATGGTAATTTTATGATGATATTTATGAAACTTGCAATATTAAGAATTAATAGTAAATACAACAATTTTACAAATAATACAGTATATACATTTAATCCCTCAATGTATTAGTATGATTCTGGTATTTCTTTATTATAAATGATTTTAACCTTTTTTTGAACACACATTAGAAATTTTTTTTAGTCAGTCTAACAGCTTCTCCATCAGTTTGCTGAATTTCTTCTGATTTGATGGGTCTTTTGGGTTACTACTCGCATGATGTTTCATTAAACTGATATGTTGGCTGTACAGATCCAAGACCTTCTATAGGATGTGCTGTTTTTGTCATATGGGAAGTTGTGACTTGATCAGGAAGGGCACAAGTAGGTTGTGTACCCTCTGAGTGCTTTCATGAATCATCAGTGTTTGTTTGCAATGATGATATATGAAGTTTGACATGACATCATGCCCTGATGGAAGTTGAGCACCAATGATTATCTCTCAGGTGTGTTCACTCAACCAAACTTCAGTGGAGCTAACTGTCACTATTGAAGATGACAGGGAGGACATGTCTGAAATGAAACAAAGCAATACAAAACCCTGGACCTTGGTTTTGGCTCTTCTTCTATGGGGGGGGGGGGGCACTTTTGCCGGCATTTGCCCTTGGCCCCTCCTTCCTGCATAGAAAAAATTAGGAAGCTGCCGAGCAGGCCAGTGACACAATGACAGGAGTTGGACATGTTAAAAATCAAAGGTTGCAAAAGAAGCAAGATTTTGGCATGATAATTTTTTGTCTATTTATCTGGTACCATCAAAATACAGGTTTTTCGAATCTCTAGGCAAAGTTCTTCTTAATGGTACCAAATATGTGGAGATGCAATGAGTACTCAGAATGCAAGAGCTCACTGAATTCTGATTGGTCAAGAGCCTATGGGATATTTTTGGGGGGACTTGGGGGACCCCTAAATCACCTCCAAATGAGCTGAAATTTCACAGGATATAACATTTTGGACAAGAGAAACTTTTTAGGTGGTGAGACCCTACAATTTCAAAACTTTTTTTTTTTGGGACACCCTAATAATATCATCCCATATTTTACAATTTTTAAAAAAAATTATACTAAATGCAGATAATGAACAGACTGGTCTGTAATTTGTTGTGATTGTAGGATCACCAGCCATGTTTTTGGGTGTTATACAACCAATTTTAGCATTCAAGAAATAAACCTTCAGAAATACTTAGGTTGATAATTTTTGCCAAGGTTACTACTATTTTATCTTTAACAAGCTTCAGTATAGGTACAGAAATGTTATGAATGTTATTCTTTAAGTTATCAATAATGTCCTGGCCCTCATTAGAAGTAGCAGGACCAAAAGAAAATTAATTTTGTCACCTGGACCCTTGGCATTTGGTTATTGTTTGGTAGTTGTGAGCAAAGTTTTTCAGCTGTAGATCTAAAATGGTTATTGATAGAGTTTGGGGTAGTGTTGTTACCAATATTTATTTTTTTCTACTGAAGTCTTCTTAAATCTGCTTTTGATAAGACTTTTTATAGTTGATCATGCATTCTTCATGTCATCTTTGTTTAGTAAATTGATTGTTATAATAGTTAGATTTTGAAGTTTTGGTTAATTCAATTTGTTTCTATACTGTGTATATTATAGTTTAGGAATTTTACTTTGTAGTTGCAGTTTGAATAATTTGTCCCTATTTTTTATTGAATTAATAATACCTGGAGTGGCCCACAGTTTTGTAGTACTTTTTTTTCCCATATTCCATGAACAAAATCGAATTTCATAATGTTGAAATGGGGGCATGATGCTGGCAAGTATTTTTTGTAAGAATGCGTTTGCATTACTCACCTACTGGATACTCTGTTAGTGGGATCATGGCAGCTGCTTCTAGTTGTTGAGATGGGAGATTGAGCTGCCAGTGAGGACCACACAGAGGACCTTCAATTGAGTAAAGGGGGCAGAAAAGGGGGCAAAATTAATTAATTAATAATAATAATTAAGGTCCTAAAATTTTGGGGTATGTATTTGCATTAATATGTTGCTCATAAGACAGTTAAAGGTATGCAGTAATTTAGTTCACAGCCTGAGAAGGCTCAAAATCCATTGTGATGCATACTGATAACTGAAATTAGGTTTTCCAACAAGGTCTTTATAAAGGAAATCAGGCATTCAAAAATGATTATGATATTTACATGATAATTTTAAGTGATCCAAATAAGTTAGACATGGTCCTGAACTTTTGCATATTGCTGAGAATTTTGCTTTTGGAAAGTTTTGAATTTTATATACTTGCATTTATATTCATGTTATAGTTAAGTAATTGAATATTAGTGGTTTTTAGCGATTTAGAAGTTTTCATAGTGTGCTGGCTTAATTTAACTTAAATTTGTGATGGTTTAAACTAATTTCTAACTGCGCGATGCCGTCGCAGAAAGTGTCGTGTGCTAGGTGTAGGGTAAACCGGTGGTATTCGGAATTTAAAGATTATAACGGCGGTCCTATGGCGATTACCGAGAGATCAGTTTGTTTCTTTTGTGAGTTAATGGAGGAAATAGTTGACATAAAATGCAGTGTACGTGAGGTAACTGAAAGACTTGCAACGCTTGATGAGGGCAGGGGTGGGGCTATGGTTGATGGAAGCCGAACCAATACTAACGTTGAAGACGTTAGTAATTTGAAGGGTGAGGTGTGTAACCTAGTTTCTAGTTTAGGTAGCTTGTTGGGAAAGTTGGATAGAGTTGAGGAAGGGGTTAAGGTTAGTCCGAGAGTAGTAGATGGGGAGGGATTTAGAGAAGTTAAGGGTGGAGCTAGGCTGCATATGTTAGGTGATAGGAATCCCCCCCCCTATCGAGGTTTCGAACCCTTTCGCCCATTTGGAAAGGGACGTGAATGAGGGGGAAACTATTTTAATTGGGGACCCTTTAGTGCGCCACATGGACAAAGAGTTCGTTGAACGGCATCCAACCAAGAGGAGGAGGGTCTGTCTCCCAGGGGCTAGGGTTGACAGAGTTAGAGACGAAGTGGATAGGATTGATGTTGCCTCCTGTCACTCGATGTTGGTGATGATGGTAGGAGGCAACGACTCGTATAGGCCCGATACGAGAGTGCCTGACCTTTTGAAGAGATATAGGGGGTTAATTAGGTCCCTGAAGGCGAGGTCAGATAGGTCTTTAGTTCTAGGTATTACCTCTAAGCACGGGTTGGGTCTTAGGATTACGTCAAAATCAATATTTTTTAATAATAAATTAGAAGAGATTTGTGCTGAGGAAAATGTACCCTTCGTAAAGCTGTGGTCTGAATTCAGTGATCCTAGCCTTTTTATAAGAGATGGGGTGCATTTTAATGAAATAGGTAATGCTTGGTTAGGTAGGTTAATAGACGAAAATGTGCAAAAGCTGTATAGGTCGAAGCCTTCTTTAAACATTGTGGGTCCGGGGAACGCGGCCTGATGTGAAAAATAGTTTAGAACACCAGCCCATGGTAAAAAATAACTTAAATGTCTTTTATTGTAATGCAGGTAGTATTAGAAATAAATTAAATGAATTTAAGGCAATAATTTATTCCGGCAACTACAATATAGTTGCTATCACTGAAACTTGGTTAAATACCATGACTCGGGACTTGTTGGGGGAACTTGATATACCAGGTTTTAAACTCTCTACTGATGATAGGTTACATAGGTTTGGTGGCGGCGTTTTGCTCTACATTCGTAATTCCCTTAGGGCTATCAAGGTTAAGATAGATTTTCTGGCAGCAATTAATGCGATATGCATTGAAGTTAGGGCGCGTAGTATTAGTTTTAATTTTGTTGTTGTTTATAGACCTCCCATTCAATGCTTCGACACTGATAGTAGATTTTACTCGCTTCTTAGTAACTTTATTGACAATCGGAACAGTATAATTGTCGGAGACTTTAACTGCCCTAATGTTAATTACGAGACTTTTACTGGTAATGAGGAAGGTTTGAGATTGATTGAGTTCATGGAGGATAATTTTTTACGACAGATAGTTACCGAACCAACGCGCAGTAACAATATTTTAGATTTGGTGATGACGAACAGCGAAGATATAGTTGATAGTTTAGGATTTAGTGATCATCAAATTCTAAGGTTTAAGTTATTGATAGAAAACACTCAGGATAGTAACGTAATAGAAGTCCCTGATTTTCGTAGGGCTAATTTTGATAGTTTTGCGAATAGGATGAGAGTAGTGGACTGGGATAACTTATTTATGGGTAATGACACAAATTTGCATTGGGTGGAGTTTAAAGAAAGTTTTAGGAATATTGAAAGGGAGTTTATTCCTCGTAGGCTCAAGCACACTAGAAATCATGGTAGGCCCAAGTGGTGGACTAGGGAAATAGGCGAGTTCATAAACGAGCGTAATAGAGCATATAGACTTAATAAGCGCAATGGCACAGCAGCTAACTTTAATAGATATATCGACCTAGACGTCAGGTTAAAAGATCAGTTAGGAATGCTATGCATAATTTAGAGATACTTATAGCTGTAGATAGTAAACATAATCCAAAAAAGTTTTTTGAATACATTAATAATTGTAAGCCGATAAAAGATAACATAGGCCCTCTAGTGGATGTTAATGGTGCTTTGGCTTCTGATGCTCAGACAATGGCGGGTATTTTCAATAACTTTTTTGCCACAGTTTTTACCGTAGAAGATGTAAATAATGTCCCTGACATGGACGATATCGTTCCATTTAGTCGCGAGACTATTTTGGATGAAATAACTGTTTATGAGGGTGAGATTGCACATTATATCGATAGGCTAAAAGTTAGCAAGGCTCCAGGCTCTGACGCTTTCTATCCCAGACATTTGAAAGATGTTATTGTAGGCCCCTTAACGAAGATTTTTAATCAGTCACTCGAAACGGGGATTATTCCTGAAGACTTCAAATTAGCTAACATCATGCCTATTTTTAAAAAAGGCGACAGCGCAGTAGCTAGCAATTATAGGTCCATTAGCTTAATGTCAATTGTCGGTAAACTTTTGAAATCCGTAGTTAGGGATTGTATCATGGGTCACTTAGAAAGTTGAGATTTGATTAATAATAGTCAGCATTGGTTTTGATGCCATAGGTCTTGTTTAACTAATTTGTTAGAATTTTATAACGAAATAGTGCGCGAATACGATAGGCATAGAGCACTGATGTTATTTATTTAGATTTTAAAAAGGCGTTTGATACAGTTCCACATAGGAGATTAATTGCGAAGGTCAAAGCGCACAGTATACATGGTCAGGTGTAGTTAACTGGTTAGAAGAATGGCTTCGTGCTAGGAGGCAGAGGGTGGTAGTTAATGGTAGTGAATCGGGGTGGTTGGATGGAGGTAGCAGTGTCCCACAGGGTTCAGTGTTAGGTCCATTGCTATTCATAATTTACATTAACGACATACAGGAGTTGGACAAAATAATATGAACACCTTGATAAATGGCGGTTTTTATTCTTAATATGGAGTTGGTCCTCCTTTAGCGGCAATAACAGCTGCAGTGCGTCGGGGAATTGATTCATACAGCTTTTGGACAGTTTTTAACGACCCCAGCAGTGTGGATTGGTGCATTATCATCCTGGAAGATGGCGCTGCCATTGGGAAACAGCGTTTGGACCATGGGATGGACCTGGTCAGCCAATATTGACAGATAGACCTGGGCGTTAACCCTACCATACAGTACTACAGCTGGGCCAAGAGTATTCCACGATATTGCTGCCCAAACCATCACAGATCTGCCTCCATGCCTAACGGTTGGGGTCATAAGCATCTTTAGGCTGTCTCCAGACATAAACTCGACTGGAACATGGAAATAGCGTAAAGGAGGATTCGTCGGAGTAGACTACATTCTTCCACCGGTCCATTGACCAATTCTTATGGTCATTACACCATTTTCTGCGCCGCTCAATGTTAATGTGCGAAAGGAAGGGTTTGGCAATTGCAGCCCTCCCATGGTATCCAGCTCCATGGAGCTCGCAACGTACAGTTCTGGTCGATACCGGGCTTGCAAGATGCTGGTTAAACTCTGCAGTCACTTTTGGAGCTGTGGTCTTATGGTTCTTTGTCACAATGCTCTTTAGCACCCGGTGGTCTCAATCACACAGCTTCTTCTTGCGTCCACTATTGCATTTGTCGGTGCTTGTCTTTCCATGGTTTTGGTATGCAGACATGACCATAGAGACAGTTCCTCTGGATACATTGAACATCTGAGTGGTTTTTGTCACCGATGCACCAGCCATCCGCGCTCTGACAATTTGCCCTCTTTGGAAGTCTGACAGGTCTTTCATAACTGCTAATTCATAATTCACTCAGATCTGTAAAAACAACGTGAGGGTTATAACATGACGTATACACACACTGTTACGCATTTAAATAGGTTTGCCAGTCATTTGACCATTTACGTTGTGTCTGAGCAGTCTGTAAAGATAACCAGTGAAATCGGCGGGTGTTCATATTATTTTGTCTAACCCCTGTAGATGTAGGATTGACTAGTAATGTGTCAAAATTCGCGGATGATACTAAAATAGGTGGTAAGGTTGTTAACGAGGATGATAGAAATATGTTCCAAGACAATGTAAATAGGATTATGGAGTGGACAGATAAGTGGCAGATGCAATTTAACGTAGACAAATGTAAAGTTTTGCATGTAAGTTCTCATAACAATAATTACACGTACACAATGGATGATAGAGAGTTAGTGAGTGTTGATGAGGAAGTAGATTTAGGCATACATGTATCTAAGGATTTAAAAGTTAGGAGCCAGTGCCTGGAGTCTTGCGCAAAAGCTAATAGGATGTTAGGCTTCATAGTGCGTAATTTCGAATTTAAATCGAAGGATATTATCTTGCCCCTTTACAAGTCCCTAGTCAGGCCTCATTTAGAATATGCCATTCAGTTTTGGTGCCTGTATTTGCTCAAGGATATTGATAGGTTAGAAACGGTTCAGCGTCGTGCCACGAAACTAATTCTGTCATTGCGCAACAAGCCTTATGAAGATAGGATAAAAGAGTTAGACTTGCATTCACTTGAAACTAGGAGATTAAGGGGGGAGCTTATTGAAGTTTTCAAAATTGTTAATAACATTGATAACGTAAATTTTGACATTGTTCACTTTCGATAATAGTAATACTCGTAATAACAGATTTAAGTTGTGTGGCAGACGTTTCATTACTAATATCACTAAAAACTTCTTTACATTTAAAGTAATTGACAAATGGAATAATCTTCCCATGCCTGTTGTGAACTCTACCAGCGTTAATGTGTTTAAGAACCGCCATGACAGACATTTTAAAAATATTAACATTGTTTAGAGTAAAAAAAAACAATTAGCAACAGGAGCTCTGGGGGTGGTGGTTGAGGATGAGTCTCTTAACGATTAATGCCAGCTTGTGACTTGTTGAAAAATAATCGAAACTTTACAAACTGGTTTTTAATCGATCTGTTTTTTGAAAACTGGTTTTAACCGGTTATGACTGAAAGTATAGTAATTTTTAAAAGCCGCAATTGAAAGGTACTGACTTTAACTCTTAACAAGCATAGCTTATTGCCTATTTTTTGGTCAAAAGAATGCAGAAATGCAGCATCATATGTATGCATATGAATAAGAAAATGACAACTTTGACATATTTTATTTTAGCCAAAATAATACATTATTCAAACAATTTAGATTTGAAATAATTTTTAAAAATAAAACATCTATACTTAGAAAGAAATAAACTTCTTTTTGTAAAAAAAATTATAAAGAATAAAAATAAAATTTCTCTCTATTTTGGAAAAAACATTGAAATAAAATTTTTTAATAAAAAAAACTTTACCTAGAAAACAGAAAATTGACTCTTCATGTAAGAAAAAATATATAAATTTAGATTTTATCCCTATTTTGGAAATGACATCTTAAGAAACAAAGGGCATTAAGGGTCTTATACTGCGAATAGGGCTTTAGTCGACTGACTCTACACTACAGCCTACATGATGAGACAAACTGAAGATAGAATTGCCAGATAGGCAAAAATTATACTGAAGAGCAGTTGCCAGTTTGTCACAATTTAACTTAATAGGTAATGTATTCAAAGTTATTTTTTGTGCGCTGTAGCGCGTAGCTGCACATTCGCGCAAGTTTGAGCCAAATAAAAATCAATCGATAAAACTGGTTTTTTCTTTCGGTTTTCGATTTTTAGGGGAATTTTACAAACTGGCTTTCAATACTACTTGTGACATGCCAGCGTGTGATGCCAGCAAAAAAATTAAAAAAAAAAAAAAAAAATTAGATTAACATGAACGTAGATGTAGCTCGTAGCGTAAACTAACCCACTTTTTTTTTAACTTTACCTACTTTTTTTTTTCTTTTCCTCCTTATTTTGCATGTCTGTAACTCCCTTTTCTTGCATGTTTGTAGTTTGCATGGTATGACAGAGAGTTAAGACTGTGTTTGCATGGTTTGTAAGCATTCTTATTTTACTTCTTTTCATCTTTCACCCCTCTCCTATTCTCTCCGATTATTTTTCTAACTTGTCAGCAGTGGCCAGCGGATGATGATGGTGAGTCTTTTTCCTCTCTTTCTGAATGAATGTTAACCCACGAGTGATAGGTGTTCCTCCTTACTTAACCCCTTATTCTCTTCTCTTAACCCCCTACTCTTTCCTTTCTCTCGGGCTAACCTTAGAGTGGATCTTAGGGTCTTTGTTAGCCTTAGCTTCTGTAGATCTGTAGATCTAATGGTTAAGCAATACAAAACACCAATGGTAAAAACAAGACTATAGGATCACCTACCACACCACATCACTAATCATAAGCTGATAAAAGATAACATAAGCCCTCTAGTGGATGCTAACAGCGCTTGGTTTCAGACACTGAGGCGAGTGTGGGTATTTTTAACAACTATTTTGTGACAGTTTTTACCGTAGAAGTTGTAAATAACATCCCTGATGTGGATGATGATATTCCATTTAGTGAGACTATTTTGAATGAAATAACTGTTTATGAGGGTAAGATTGCGCATTATATTGATAAGCTAAAAGTTAGCAAGGCTACAGGCCCTGACACACTTTATCCTAGACATTTGAAAGATTTGAAGGATATTATTGTAGGCCCATTGACAAAAATTTTTAATAAGTCATTGGAAGTGGGGATTATTCTGAAGACTTCAAATAAGCTAATGTTACACCCATTTTTAAAAAAAAGGCAACTGCACAGTATTTAGCAATTATAGGTCTGTTAGCTTAACATCAATTATTGGTGAACTTTTGGAAACTAGTTATGGATTGTATCGTTGATCACTTAGAAAGTCGCAATTTGATTAATAGTAGTCAGCATGGGTTTCAATGCCATAAATCTTGTTTAACTAATTTGTTAGAGTTTTATAATGAAACAGTGCACAAATACGATAGGCATAGACTGGCTGATGTTATTTATTTAGACTTTAAAAAAGCATTTGATGCAGTTCCGCATAGAAAATTAATTGTGAAGGTTAAAGCGCATGGTATACATGGTCAGGTAGCTAACTGTTTAGAGGAATGGCTTTGTGCCAGGAAACAGAGGGTTGTTGTTAATGGTAGGGAATTGGGGTGGCTGGATGTAGGTAGTGGTGTCCCTCAGGGTTTAGTGTTAGGCCCATTGCTATTCATAATCTACATTAACGACATAGATGTAGGCTTGACCAGTAATGTGTCAAAATTCACGGATGATACTAAAATAAGCAGTAAAGTTCTTAATGTGGATGATAGAAATAGGCTCCAAGATGGGGTAAATAGGATTATGGAGTGGATGGATAAGTGGCAGATGCAATTTAATGTACACATGTAAAGTTTTGCATATAGGTTCTTGTAACAACAATTACACATACATGATGGATGATACAGTTAGCAAGCATTGATGAGGAAGTAGATTTAGGCATATGCTTATCTAAGGATTTAAAAGTTAGGAACCAGTGCCTGGAGTCTTGCGCAAAAGCTAATAGGATGTTAGGCTTCATAGCATGGAATTTTTAATTTAAATCGATGAATATTATATTGCCCCTTTACAAATCCCTAGTCAGGCATCACTTAGAATATGCTGTTCAGTTTTGGTGCCCATATTTGCATGAGGGTATTGATAGGTTAGAAAAGGTTCAGCGATGCGCCATGAAACTAATTCCATCACTATGCAACAAGTCTTACAAAGATAGGATTATAGAGTTAGACTTGCATTCACTTACGACTAGGAGATTAAGGGGGAAGTTCATTGAAGTTTTGAAAATCTTTAATAAAATTGATAATGTAAATTTTAACATTGTTCATTTTCAATAATAGCAATACTCGTAATAATGGATTTAAATCATGTGGTAGATGTTTTATTACTAACATCGCTAAAAACTTTTTTACATTTAAAGTAATTGATAAATGGAATAATCTTCCCATGCCCGTTGTGAACTCTACCAGCATTAATATGTTTAAAAACAATTTAGATTGGCATTTTAAAAGTATTAACATTGTTTAAAATAATAAAACAATTACCAACAGGTCCTCTGGGTGTGATAGTCGAGGTTTGAGTCTGCTGATGATTGATGCCAGCTTGTGATATGCCAGCATTAAATTTATATTATTATTATTATTATTATTATTATTATTATTATTATTATTATTATTATTAACCCTTTCCATACGAATCGCGAAAATTGTCGTGTGTAGTGCAAAATGACTTTTTTTTTACTCCCAATAAAGTAATTAATTTTAATATGTTTTGTCTTTTTAAGCATATTTATAAACATATTACTGATATAACATGTCTGTTTTTAAAAATATATGAAAATATCAATCTATAAATTTATTGAAGTAAACTTAACCTAATTAGAAGAATCTTCTTTATTATGCCATTTTTTTGAAGTGATCTATACTGCATAAGCCTGGTTTTTCAGGGCATCATTAAACACATTAGGTAAACGTTTCCACCCTCCAGCCATTACATTCGGTTCAGGCAGGTCTTCAAATTCAAAATTGGCACTGTCATCTGAATAATCACTGCAAGCAAACTCCATATCACTTCCATCTGGTACATATTCACTACCACTGTCACTCATGCCCTCCTCAGTTGACATTTTTTTATATATTATTTTACGCAAATCAATTGTAAATGTATGCAAAATAATCACTAATCACTATCTTCCTGAATCAAAACCCAATGACAACTGATACCCCACCATCAATTGTTTCAATAATTGGTTAAAAAAATGACATCACTCATTGAAAAGCATTTGATTGGTTGATAAAAATGTCACTCACATCGAAGAGCATTACGAGACACTCAGGAATTCTCTGATAAGCATTACGAGATATTTTTCTTTGAATAAATAAATTTAAGCGTGATGACTCCAACCTTGGCATCATCGCAGAGATAATCAAGACTTCCCATGATGCCAACAGTGGCATCATCATCGTAAGGAAGGGGTTAAAAGAAAATTTTTTAGACCAACACAAACTTAGATGTAGCTCATAGTGTAAACTAACCCACTTTTTGTTAAACTCTTCATACTTTTTTTTTTTTTTTCTTATCCTCTCTTACTTGCATGTCTGTAGTTTGCATGGTATGACAGTGTTTGAGTTAAGACTATGTTTGCATAGTTTGTAAGCATTCTTATTTTACTTCTTTTCATCTTTCACCCCCTTTCCTGTTCTCTCTGACTGTTTTTACAACTTGTCAGCATTGGCTGGTGGATGATGATGGTGAGTCTTTCTCTCTCTTTTTCTGAATGAATGTTAACCCATGAATGATAGGTTTTGCTGCAAGTACTTAACCCCTTATTTTCTTCTTTTAACCCCCTACTCCCTCCTTTCTCTCGGCCTAACCTTAGAGTGGATCTTAGGGTCTTTGTTAGCCTTGGTTTCTGTAGATCTGTTGATCAAGAAGTGAGGTGCTTTCCCTTCTCCAGTAATGGGCATATGATTGCCTCAAGGTTTGTGATTATTTTCTATACCAGTGTTTTTCATTAAGTTTTCTAAGGGAGCCACTTCTTCAGAATATACACACTGAGAGAGCTGCACATATATATATATAAAATGTTAAATAAATTAAATAGCATATATATATACAGGGCGTCCCAAAAAAATGTATACACACTTTAAATAATTATAAACGCAGTGTTTATTAAAATACATTTCATTTTCAAAATGTAATAGAATCTACAGACATTATTTAATTGTTTTGTCAATGCCTGTTTTCAAACTGACGTCCGTTCTGGTCCAGGCACTGCTGATAACGCGAAGCAATGGAATCGCAAACATCACGAAACATTTCGTTTGGTATTTGTGTGCATTCTCGTTCAATGGCTGCTCTCAATTCAGCGACTGTTGCAGGTTTTACAGCGTAGACTTTGTCTTTTAAGTATCCCCATAAAAAAGGTCTAGTGGTGTGAGGTCTGGTGAACGCAGAGGGTATTCTACGAAACCCCTTCGACTTCGTCCAATCCACATCCACATCGTGCCAAGTACCACTCGCAATACTCCACTCTTCGGTCCGGATCATCTTCATTAATAGCATGGACTAATCTTGGAATGTAACTTTTCCATTGACAGCGCTTCAAAATGCGTTGGACAGACGATTCTGAAATTCCTACCTCACGACTCGCTTGCCGCACAGATTTTCTTGGACTTTGGTGATACGTTTCCAGTACTCTTTCTTGCTTTGTGGGGCTTGTTGATGTCCGTGGTCTTCCGCAACGCTTCTTGTGGACATTCTGAACAGTTCCATCGGCTTCAAACTTATCTCTAATTCGAGTGATGGTAAGTTGCGTTGGTGGATCTGTTTGAAACTCCCTCCTAAACTGTCTTTGCACTTCAACTGCATTTTCACACTTCCAGTAGCATTTTAGAATGAATTTCCTTTGTTCAAAGCTTAGTCTGACTGCCATTATTAATTCTAATGGGTTTAACTTGGAAAGAAAGAAACATCAATTGAGCTATCAGCTGTTAAAGTGTGTATACATTTTTTTGGGACGCCCTGTATATATATAAGCACACCGGACAAAAAATTAGTCACCCCTCAGAATGTACCTAATAACGTGTGATGGCGCCTCTGGCCTTGATAACCACACAAATCCGGCGAGTTTAGTATGCGGAGGTACGCCTGCTGGTTCAAATTCATCATCACTGGAATGAGAGGGCCCATTTCATGGTACGAAAAACATCCCCAGAATATCACGGAACCACCTCCAGCCTGAACAACACCTTCGATGCATTCAGGATTAAAGGCTTCATTGGACCTGCGATGTACTCGTCGCCTCCCATCATTGGAGAACAAACAAAAACGGGACTCATCGGACCAAATTACACGTTTCCAATCTGCCGCAGTCCAGTTTTTGTGCCTCTGAGCCCATTTATAACGTGCCAAGTTGTGACTTGCTGTTAACAGCAGCCTCTTCCGTGGTACCCTGCTCCAGATGTCCATCGCATGCAGTTCTTGTCGCAATGTCCGTTCGGAAATTGGTCGCTGGAGAACCTCATTGGTTTCTTGGAGCAATTGTTCTCTGGTTTGAAAACGATTTGCAGTTACTAGACGAGAAACATGGTGGCGGCCCCTATTGTCGAGAATTGTTTTCCGGCCACAGTTACGCCATCGATTTTCAGTTGATTGCGAACTACACCACTCTTTGTAAATTCGCTGGACAGTACGCGTTGACACACCAACAAATTGGGCTACTTCAGACATTTTGTGTCCGTGGGCTCTGCCAAACATGATGGCTCCTTTTTGCCACTGAGTAACGTCTGCCTCACGACCCATTTTGCAGACTATATCCAACAAACACTGTTCTTCACCACCTCACGAAACAGATCTGATCCTGTGCGCTATGTCACCGCTACTTGTCACTTACCAATGCTACATCAGCGCCCTCTGTGTGACTTTGAACTTCCTACTATCGGTGCTAGTAGGGGTGACTAATTTTTTGTCCGGTGTGCTTATATATATATATATAGGTAATTATGTTGCAAATGACATGGCCTGAAGTTGAAATAAAAAATATATTTTTCTAGTGTATTTTGGTGTGCTCTGTTCAAATATAACCTTCATTTCCTGTGCAAATGGAAAGCAATATGATTATTTGTACATTACTTTGGAGTTGTATTTCTTAATTTCTGGTCATGTGAATAGCAATATATTAACCAAAAATTATGAAAACTAACTAAACTTAACCTAACTAAACTTAACACTAACGCCCCCTTGACCCCCGCTAATAACCTAAAGTTCATTCCTGATATGATGAAATATGACTCTGAAATAATGTAAACAAATTCTTATTTCTTTACATTTGCACAGGAAATGAAGGTTATATTTGAACAAAGCACACCAAAATACACTAGAAAAATATATTTTAAGGAAAGATATAAGGCCTATCATCATGGTCAAAATGTTCAATTTCTGTAAGGTAGGACAACTCACACCCTTTGCACATCATCATCATCATACAAAACTGATCTGCTACATTCGGACTGAAAGACATGTGAATAGCGCATAGAAAATGTCATCATCACTATTTCCCTGTACAAATAGCACAAAATTATACTCATCAGACCAAAAGTGAGTATATATATATATATATATATATATATATATATATATATATATATATATATATATGTATTATATTATTAGTATCATAATTTTCACCATTAATATGCATTTGCACAAAAAATGAGTGACAAATTTGAATAAAGTGACTGAAAGTACCTCATAAAAAGTTAATTTGATTTACAGGTCCAGCCCATGTCATTTAAAAAAAATATATATATATATATATAAGCAAACAACCACAAGGAAAAGGAAACACAAAGTCCGAGCGCTTTCGTGATATATTCACATTATCAAGGAAGAACAGAAAATAGACGGAGATTACAAAGTATTTGAGTTAAATAGACAAGCAAAAAATTCACAATTGGCACCTCAAATTAAAGGCCTTAAAGCCCTCTAAAGATTTTTTTCCCCCAAATTGATAACATAATCTGTAGGCAGCTAAATAACTGAATAAAAAAATATATACTGTATAGATGAAATTAGACAAAAAGAAAACCAATACAGAGAACAAAAATTATTATAATGGTTATTAACATTTAATTAAAACAGGCAATTAATAGGCAAGAATTTAATGAAAAACAAATAGATGACGTAGATAACAAATAAAAAACATAATCTGTAGGCTGATTAATTACTATACAGATGAAATTAGACAAAACACCAGTACAGAAAACCTAAAAAAATAATTATTATAATGGTTATTAACACTAATATTTAATTGAAATAGGAAAAATTACAAGGCCCGAAATTAATGAAAACAAAGGGAAAGTTGCCATCGTCTTACAGAATTATTACAAAATTTCAACAAACAATCTGGAAAAAATAGTTATCCCAACAGCAACCCACTTCAAATATCCAATAAACCACCCAGCAACCAAAGTTTATACACGAAAGAAATATTACAATTAAACTAGACACATAAGAATGTTAACAGTTCTTACAATAATATTTATTTATTTAACCAGGGCAAACCATTAAGAGGCAAAAAATGCAATTAAGAAAACAGTAGGCCCATCGCCAACTTACTGACAATATACGAATCTAATTTGTACAACCCAGGGCTAATATTAAAGACCAAATCCGCATTATTCTTGATCACACTTGATTCCAATATATTTCTGCTAACAATAGATTTACTAAACCTTAATTTAGAAGCATTTTTCCAATCAATGGGATGATTAGAATCTCTTACGTGAATGAAAATGGCGTTAGATTCCTGACCACTTCTTATACTGTATTGATGCTGTTTAATACGTAACTCAAGAGTCTTACCAGTTTGGCCAATGTAAAATTTATTACATATTGTGCAAGGGATTTTATATACACACCCATGTTCACTTAAAGGGGAGTTCTTAATCAATGAATTCTTAATGACATCCCAATTTTTGAACGCAATATTTACGTTAAAAGTCCTCAGCAGGTTCGGAAGCTCGAGGAAATTTTCTCTGAATGGTAACACTAAAACATTTTTGTGTTATAAGGAATCTTATCCTTTACTTCGTAGAAGGTTTTCTTTGCCATTTTTAAGGACTTATCTATGCAGTTCTTTGGGTATTTTAAATCAAAAGCAATTTTGTATATTATACTAATTTCATCGTCAATAAAATCAGGGCTACAAATTCGTAGGCCTCTTAGAAACAAAGTAGAAAGAGCGGATCGTTTTACATTAATGTGGTGATCAGAATAATAATGTATATAGGAACAATTATTAGTGGGTTTTCTGTAAACATTGTACTTAAACTTTTTTCCAGACCTATATATTAAAACATCTAAAAAAGGGATCGAAGAATCTTTTTCTATTTCAACTGTAAAATTGATAGAGGGAATTAAATTATTAAGTTTGGGTAGGAATTCATTGAGATTTAAAGTCACTGGCCAAAGACAGAGAACATCATCTACATATCTAAACCATGGGACATAATTTGGCAGAATCTTCCTTAATAACTTACTTTAAAAAAAACTCCATATATAAATTACTCAAAATGGGGGAGAGAGGGTTTCCCATGCCATACCAAATTTCTGTCTAAAATATTCATTATTGAACACAAATTTTGAGTACTATGCACAGCTTAATTAATTCTATAATTGTGGCCACAGGTAAAGGCAAATTACAGAAAACCCACTAATAATTGTTCCTATATACATTATTATTCTGATCACCACATTAATGTAAAATGATCCGCTCTTTCTACTTTGTTTCTAAGAGGCCTACGAATTTGTAGCCCTGATTTTATTGATGATGAAATTAGTATAATATACAAAATTGCTTTTGATTTAAAATACCCAAAGAACTGCATAGATAAGTCCTTAAAAATGGCAAAGAAAACCTTCTACGAAGTAAAGGATAAGATTCCTTATAACACAAAAAATGTTTTAGTGTTACCATTCAGAGAAAATTTCCTCGAGCTTCCGAACCTGCTGAGGACTTTTAACGTAAATATTGCGTTCAAAAATTTGGATGTCATTAAGAATTCATTGATTAAGAACTCCCCTTTAAGTGAACATGGGTGTGTATATAAAATCCCTTGCACAATATGTAATAAATTTTACATTGGCCAAACTGGTAAGACTCTTGAGTTACGTATTAAACAGCATCAATACAGTATAAGAAGTGGTCAGGAATCTAACGCCATTTTCATTCACGTAAGAGATTCTAATCATCCCATTGATTGGAAAAATGCTTCTAAATTAAGGTTTAGTAAATCTATTGTTAGCAGAAATATATTGGAATCAAGTGTGATCAAGAATAATGCGGATTTGGTCTTTAATATTAGCCCTGGGTTGTACAAATTAGATTCGTATATTGTCAGTAAGTTGGCGATGGGCCTACTGTTTTCTTAATTGCATTTTTTGCCTCTTAATGGTTTGCCCTGGTTAAATAAATAAATATTATTGTAAGAACTGTTAACATTCTTATGTGTCTAGTTTAATTGTAATATTTCTTTCGTGTATAAACTTTGGTTGCTGGGTGGTTTATTGGATATTTGAAGTGGGTTGCTGTTGGGATAACTATTTTTTCCAGATTGTTTGTTGAAATTTTGTAATAATTCTGTAAGACGATGGCAACTTTCCCTTTGTTTTCATTAATTTCGGGCCTTGTAATTTTTCCTATTTCAATTAAATATTAGTGTTAATAACCATTATAATAATTATTTTTTTAGGTTTTCTGTACTGGTGTTTTGTCTAATTTCATCTGTATAGTAATTAATCAGCCTACAGATTATGTTTTTTATTTGTTATCTACGTCATCTATTTGTTTTTCATTAAATTCTTGCCTATTAATTGCCTGTTTTAATTAAATGTTAATAACCATTATAATAATTTTTGTTCTCTGTATTGGTTTTCTTTTTGTCTAATTTCATCTATACAGTATATATTTTTTTATTCAGTTATTTAGCTGCCTACAGATTATGTTATCAATTTGGGGGAAAAAAATCTTTAGAGGGCTTTAAGGCCTTTAATTTGAGGTGCCAATTGTGAATTTTTTGCTTGTCTATTTAACTCAAATACTTTGTAATCTCCGTCTATTTTCTGTTCTTCCTTGATAATGTGAATATATCACGAAAGCGCTCGGACTTTGTGTTTCCTTTTCCTTGTGGTTGTTTGCTTATTAATAAGGTCACATGTTATTTTGTGATTCTAGTGCATATATATATATATATTTTTTTTTTTTTTAGTTCAGGAAGAACCGATTCGCCTCTATTTAAAGGGCATATCTCAGCGGAAAAACAAAGAAAAAGTGGGAGGAAAGACAGAGGAAAAAGAAAGGGTGGAGGGGACAGTCGAAGTGGAAAAAGACCAAGGACTGCAGGGTCGAGCCCCATCATCCTTGGGTGCTAGGGCCGGGAGGGCGCACGTGAAACCTCCAGGAACAAGCACGTACAAATGAGCACAAAGAGCACTCAAGAGCACGAGCTTAGAACCCCCTTGCGGGGGTACCATTGCTCTGTGTTTCCTTTTCCTTGTGGTTGTTTGCTTATTAATAAGGTCACGTGTTATTTTGTGATTCTAGTGCATATATATATATATATATATTTTTTTTTTTTTAGTTCAGGAAGAACCGATTCGCCTCTATTTAAAGGGCATATCTCAGCGGAAAAACAAAGAAAAAGTGGGAGGAAAGACAGAGGAAAAAGAAAGGGTGGAGGGGACAGTCGAAGTGGAAAAAGACCAAGGACTGCAGGGTCGAGCCCCATCATCCTTGGGTGCTAGGGCCGGGAGGGCGCACGTGAAACCTCCAGGAACAAGCACGTACAAACGAGCACAAAGAGCACTCAAGAGCACGAGCTTAGAACCCCCTTGCGGAGTACCATTGCTCTGTACTGAGAGAATTTCAAATCTGTTATAATCAATTAAAAAGAGAAGAAAAGCATTTTTAGTAACTCTGAAGGCCTGGCTTTCCAAGAAAGCTCTGGCCCAATGGGCATTACTGAAACCTCCCAGGCCCCACAGGGGTTTGGGAGCTCTCAGGAATCGTTCAGTAGTGGTTCTGTTGAAGATATGATGGAGCCACATTCCACTTTTTTAGATGTTTGTGGTGAACAGACATGGGGTCAATTACTGGGTTTCTATTACTAATTACTTTTTATTCCTTGTATTACTTTAATTTTCATCTATTACTATTATGTGGTTATTTATTACTATTACTTGGTCATTTATTACTATTACTTTTGTATGTGGGGTACTTCACTCATTTGAAAAGGATCTTTATCTATTTAAATGCAATTAGAAGCAGTGTGTTAACAAACAAACAAAAAACAAATACTTTATTTCAGACTCAACAGGTACAAACATTATACAAGAGGTCCATAGAAGATTGAGATAGTTGTCTGGAGCATTGACTAAGTAGGCCAGTGAATCACTGTGTATAATGAATGTACAAATACAATGATCCAACCATGAGGTGTGCCAACTATCACTAACATAAGTAAAGCTATCACCAGGAGAAGTGAAGCTATTACCAGGAAGACTACACATGGATGAAAGGGTCACGTTATTATCTTCACAGAAGGCTTTTAAGTGGTTGATAAACAAAGCATTATCATTAAGCACATTAGCATTAAAGTCACTGTGGGATGGGGTTACTTTGCCTGTCAGGGTAACTTTGCCAATATGCATTCTAAAAAAGATTATTGGTTGGTCATAAATAAGCACTTAACAATATACAATACTAATAATTTTACTGTCATGTTTTCTTCTATTTTCATTCTTAAATTTTAGCTCATAATATATAAGAATTGATACTAAAATTTGGGAAAAATATTAAAAAGATTAAAAATGCTGAAAAAGTACATTTTTCATACGTTTGAAACTTTTGTGTGTAGCTCATAGATCTTGGCTCTCAACACCAATAGCATCATTTACAATTTAAACCATATACTCACAGTATATAAATGTTACTTATCATTTGCAAAAATTTTCACACAATTACATACAATACATAAAGGCAATGTTACCCCATGATTTCTGAATAGCATATGGGGTTACTTTGCCTACACTTTAATTTTCTATAATGTCATAAATTATTCTATTCTAGTAAAGATTACAGTATTTTTACTTTGTGTCGTCGTTATTTCAGATTTACAGGTAGATATTTTAGATTAATATGCCTCGAACATATACGAGAAAGCTTGGAGCTAGATGCTACCATGACTATTCAGAGGAGAAGTTGGCTGATGCTGTAAATGCTGTTACATCTGGCACTATGTCATCATACAAAGCTGAAGAAAAATTTGGAATTCCAAGGAGAACAATTGAAAATAAAGTCAAAGGCAACCATTCACAAAGGGTAGGAGCACCTACTGAACTCTTAGAAAAAGATGAAACTGAATTTATTAACCTATTCCTTGCTTGTGCTGAATTTGGTTACCCACTAAGTGAACTGGAGATCAGACTTATCATGCAACATTACTTGAATAATACTAACAGGCGAACTAAATTTAAGAACAACCTGAATGACTGAAAGAGTAGCTCAAAACATTCGCAGATCTCGAGTAGAAACTACGATTGAAACAATTCATGAATATTATGAGCGATTAGGAGAAACAATTAAAGATATTCCACCCCGTAACATCTTGAATTATGATTAAACTAATTTCAGTGACAACCCAGGAAGTAAAAAATGTATATTCTCGAGAAATGTAAAGTATCCTGAATGTATAATGAACTATTCGAAAGGTTCAATATCAGTAATGTTTGCTGGTTCTGCTGATGGTAAGATGTTGCCACCATGGTATACAAGTGTGTTCATCTCTGGGATTCATGGTGCCATGGTGGTCCAAAGGTATTCGTTTTAATAGAACAAAAAGTGGTTGGTTTGATTGCAGTAACTTTTGATGAGGTTTTAAAACAATGGTACCCGTACTTCTAAATGTGGGTATTCTAGATGTTATAATTGCACTATGAGATGACTTCAGTTCATTGTTCTATGCATCTATATACTGAAAACGTCAATCATCTAACCACCTGTCTTACTATGTGCCTTTCTTACAGTTAAAATTGCATTTTGTGTTGATATATTGTAGTTTACAATAGCATTTTTACAATAAAACTTGCATTCTTGTGTTAAAGATTGTGTAAAACCTTTTTCTAAAACTCTAAAGGTAGGCAAAGTTATCTCTAAAATGGGTAACTTTGGAATTTGTACTGAAAATAAAGACAGGCAAAGTTAACAGATAATGGGGTTACTTTGCCTACTTTTTAAATTAAAACAAAAAACCCATAGGAATAAACTTTTTATATTATGTCTCCTTATTCATAGAGTACACATCTATGAACAGGCCAATTTTTATTTCATTTGATTATATAGCTTTAGTGAAAAAAATACTAGAAACTGTTAAGTTATGGCAAAGTAACCCTGTCCCATGGCACCAATAATAGCTACACATGTCGTATCCAACTCTTCAATAATACTGCTGACCTGCCCCAATTTAATAAGGTAATCTTCTTCTTTATCAACTGCCTGAAAAAGCATATAGATACACAGAATTACAAATTTTTTTATTGGCTACACAAATTTCTATTCCAGTTAGCCAATTGAAACCAAGTTTTAATTCACTAATATATTTCCTATACCCCAACCTCCTTAAAATAGCTACCCCACCAGGTGGGTGGCCTGCAAGGAGACCATCTTGTTTATTTCTGGTGGCCTCCCCTATCCCATGAAAGTTACTGGACAGACTATTCAGGTCCTTTAAGTCTTGTTTCCATAGCCATGTTTCCTGCAGACAGAGAATATCAGCATCCTCTAATAGCTTATCAATTATGATCTGCCTGTGTTTGCTGTTGTTGCCTAAGCTTAGGCCTCTACAGTTATAAGAGATTACCTTGAATGTTGCAATTAGGAAGATAAGGAGTTCTGCTAGCCATCTCTACATGTTGAATTCCACTTATACCAGGCACAGCATTAGACTCAGCTGGATTTTCCTCCACAGTACAACACATGATGTCTCCATAATTACCCTCTCCAGCACTTGTGAGAGGGGGCTGCAGGTGTTTTTCTTCCCTTCTTCTCATTGAACTGCCGTACATATACCTGTTCCAGCCATACTGCTGGATCCATAAATACCCCTGGATCATCACAGACTGCTGTAACTTGAGAGAAACTGTATATAGTCCATCTGGAGTCAATTTTCCCACATGTAACCTGAAGGTTCACTTTATCTTCCACAAATGCCTGCAGCTCCTTGGCCATAAGATCAGGTTGACATCTCGAGATGAAAATGTTTGTGGTCTTTGTTGGTACAGCCATCATACAATCTGTTTTGGCAGCCCCTATGATACCCTGCCATTCTCTGCCAGCCTTTGCCACAGGCTGACTCCCTCTAGCTGGTGCATGAGTGGGACCACCACCATTAGCTATTGCAGTGGTTGCAGTTCTTGGAGGGGTCACTTGCTTCTGGCCCCTCCTTACCACCATTGTGTCCAAGATGCCTCTCCTCATCATAACACCTGACTGCATTTCCAGCATCCTGATTCACCAAGGCCCCTCGAGGGGGTACCCTGTGTGAGATGGTATTCAGCTGGTGATGTAGCAGTGTCTGCACTCATGGATACAGGATGAGGCTGAGTGGCAGACAAATAACAAATATTTGTTTCAACTAAATCATTACAATTTCAGAGGCTGTAGGTCTTGATAAATTTTACTTTATTGATGGAAAAATTTGCCACAATATTAGTTCACATACATATTTATTTTATTTTAAAGTAGATTTAGTTCATTTTTCAGTTCTTTGTTCACACAATGTCAATTGTCTATTACTTTGCCTTCTATTACTATTACAGCCAAAAAATTATGATCTATTACTATTACTTGAAAAATCCTGTTAGTCTATTACTATTGCCCCATGTCTGGTGGTGAACATTATAAATAGTAGGTTCCTGAGGGCTCACTGACTGAACTTGATAAGTGATTTCATTTGGGTTCACTTTAATTATACAGTATGGTTCTGCATGCTTGGGTTTGAATTTAGTAATGCTCAGGTTGCCAGGATAGTGTATTTTTAGCCCTACCAGCTGGTTTAAGTGATAGGGTTTGAACTGTGGGTGGCCTTCATCCCAATATTGAAGCTGATGGTGGCCTATCCTCAGGCCCTGGGGAAAGGTGAGAGTCTGGGATAAGAGACAGGCAGAAATACCAGTCTCCTGATGCTTGGTATTGTTGTAAATGGATGCCACCCTGGGAAGATGGTCATCCCAAGTCTCAACCTGGTTCAAACTCATCCACAAATATTGGGTTAGTGTCCTGTTTACTCACTCCACAGTCCCATTGGATGTGGGGCAATAGGGAGAAGTCCTTACATGGAGTATATCCAGTTCAAGCAAGGTATCTTCAAATTCATGGGCTGTGAACTTGGCCCCATTATCACTGAGTAGCTTTTCAGGCAGCCTGGGCAGAAATGGATATACTTGATAAATGCAAAAAACTTTTTTTCTATGTGAAGGTCAAAATATGATGATAAAAACCTAGTCTAATAGACAGACTCTGTGTATTAGAGTGGATATACTCGAGTTTTGAAGGTTTGTGCTATGGTAGAGGCCCATTTGTTGGGTAGTGGGACCACAGACAACCATTTAGAGAAATGGTCAACCACCACCAACACAAACATTCCCCTTTTGAGAGATAGGGTAGGAGATAAGATCTGCTGCAGTCAACTCAAAAGGATGTTGGGTAACAATCTTAACCCTCAGCAGGTACCATCAAAATACTTACGCATTTAGAACCATGGGGGTCAATATGACCCCATTTTAAAAAATTGACAAAAAATAGTTTTTATTGCTTTTTTATGTTTATTATGATACCAACAGAAAAGAACATGTTTATTTTTCACATTTTACAATCAAATCAGTAACAAATTAATTTCAAACTTTGCAAAATTAGCATTTACTAAAGAGCTATCCAAAATTCCATAGAATACTCACATTGGCCAGCGATTTGTCTTCCTAGCTGTACTAAAAAGAGTGCATTTCTGATCATGGCTATTGATGCCTCCTTTGTTTCAGTTGTAATAAATATTTATTTCTTCCTTTCGAGTTATCTCCTCTCCTCTCTTTATTTTTTGCAGAGTAATAACGTCTAACATATCATCCCTTATGAATAAGTTGAATGCATCTTTGGGAGATCTAAGAATTTTATCATTTTAGTTTCACTAAATAATCTTTTATTTGACATTTTTGTAAAGAGGGACTAATAATACTTTAGAAATAATACTTTAGAAATAATAATACTTTAGAAATTTATAAAATAATATGGAAAAAAAAGAAAAAAAAAATGTTATGTTACACATTCAGTACCATGGGGTCATATTGACCCCATCATCATAAAAATACCTGTATCTACTTAATTACTTGTTATATGACAACAAAAACTTGTGAGCAATACATTCAGTCATAATAAATGAATACATGTGAGCACGATAACCATTGTGGCAGATTTTTAATAAAAAATAGTCATTTGAAATACCCTGGGGTAATATTGACCCCATGGTACCTGCTGAGGGTTAAACACAGGTGGTGTGTAGAGAATATTGCTAATCTTTGCTCTCTGACACTCCACACAAGAGGTGACTATCACAGTCACTATGCGATGCAGCTGTGGGTACCAAAAATGTTAAATAATAGGGCAAGCAATTTATTTTGCCCTAAGTGAACAAGCTCCTTGTGAAAAATGACAGCCCAATCTATAGCGATGCCTTTGGCAACCACACAATGCACGTGGTGGTCTCTTCCCCTATAGTAAATGATGTCATCAATAACTACCAATTGTTGTTGATCTTGTTTATATGGTTGTAGGTTTTCAGTATATTGTTTTGCTGGCCATTGTTGCTTAATCCCCTTTTTAAGGCGATGTAGGTGAGGGTCAAGTTTTTGTAAGGTTATTACATCTTCCAGCAATCACTGGATAGATATCCACCACAACTGATGTCAGTTCCAATTGTGCTGTAGGGTTATCAGATGGTAGATTCCCCCTTCCCACTAGCCTCTGTGTCAGGTGCAAGGCCTCCTCCTCCATGCTTTCATCAAGCAGTGTAAATTCTTCAAAAGGGTTATCAGTTTCCCTATTCACATTTAGAATTTCAGTGGAAGGTGGTTTATCATTTGATTGACCAGGTAGGTGTATAGGGTTTAACCAATTGTAATGGATCCCAGTGAGGCATTGTAGATAAGTGATGACTGTAGTTGTCAGAACCATACTTTAATGGAGCTGTCTCTCTATGATATACCCAAACCTCTACCTTATTCATATCACTATACTGTAGACTTGGATCACATGTGGGATTGGGATCTGACCAACATGTTTCATCAGATTCAGCTGATGGGTGATAGCTTTATCAGAAGAGATCCCATACTTATTTTACCTGTTAATTAACTCTACTACTGTTGCTTATCTGATTTCCCTATGATGATCCATTGTGCCACTACACTAGGATAGACAATAAAAGAGGGAATCTCCTCCCCCTGGGACCTTGGTCTTTATGAATCCTTTTGGAACAGCATTTGATTGGTTGTCATATTGATCCAATGATTCTTTACAATAAGTGTCAATTGGAGACCTGGATAGTGCATCTGCAATACAATTCTGTTTCCCAGGTATGTACACTAGCTCATTCAATGCTACTCAGCTCTTCTAGTGTGTGAGCAACTTGTTATTCACTGACAGCATATTGTAAAGGAAGGTTAAAGGTTGATGATCAGTAAAAATCTTAACTTTGATTCCATAAAGGAAGGAGTTTAGGGTCCTCCCAGCCCTTCGAATAGCAGCTAATTTTCGTTCATTGATTGAGTACTTTTGTTCAGCCCTATTGAATATGGTTGAAACAAAGGTTATGGGCCTATTCTCTCCTTCCTGCTCTTGGGACAAGCAAGCCCCAGCTCCAATGTTAGAAGCATCTACATGGAGCTGTAAGGGTTTAGCTTCCTTTGACCTATCCAGGTATGTCAAGAAGATTGAGCTAAGGCCTCTTTTAGTTTATCAAATGCAGCCTGGCAACTTGCTGTCCAGGTCAGTGTCTTGTGGCCTGTAAGTTCACTAAGAGGCTTTGCTATCTCAGCAATTTTGGAGGTGTCATTAATAGAAATTAACCATCCCTAAGAATTGGCAGTCTTCTGATGGTGTTTGGGATTGGAAACTTGGCAATTCCTTCTAGGTTCTTTACCAGTGGGACCATCCCCTTGGAAGACACCTGATGTCCCAGCAATGTCACTTCCTCTTGGCAAAGCTCTGTCTTTGAGGGTTTGATTTTAAAACCATTAGATTCCAACGCATGTAATACCCTTCCCAGAATTTCAAGGTGTTCAGGGAAGGTGTGGCTTACTACCATTATATCATTGAGGTAGACCATGCATGGAGTCCATGTGATTCCAGATAATGCCATCATCATGGCTCGCTGAAAGGTAGCTGGGCCATTTTTCACCCTAAAGGGCATTCTAAGAAATTCCCAATGGGAAAGAGGGGTGGAGAATGCAGTTTTCTCAATACTGGATTCCTCCATCTCAATCTGATAATATCCTTTGACTAAATCAATGGTAAACAAGTACTGCATTCCATGCAAATTGAAGTGTGTCAATCAGATTAGGTAATGGAAAGCAATCTCATTTTATTTTGTTGAGCTCTTGATAATCAATGCATAACCAAATTGACCCATCACTTCTTTTAATTGGTACGTCATCTTCCTCCAGCTGTTGGCAGTGCTCTTCAATGTCCTGCAGTACAGGTCCTTGAACTCGCCTTACTGGGATACGGAGTGGAAGCCCATGTTCTGTTTCAATCTGATGCTTGATAATGATTGTGTGGCCAACATCCCCATCACCATGACTAATAGCTCCTTGGTAGTGCATCAACAACTGGACACTCTGGTCCTTTTGTTCTGCTGAGAGGTGTTTGTCAACCCAAAAGCATCAACCATCATTTGTGAAGTCCAGTCCTTCTGATTTTGAGAAGTTTTTGAAATGTCAGTGAAGTCTACCAGATGTACCAGTGAGTCCTTACCCTGCAGTTTCATAGCCTTCCCAATTAAGTTTTCTCTGGAGATCTGCAAAAAGTCTCTAAGGTTGAATACAGCAACCAAAAAGTTGTCTTCTGTGACATTCATTAATTCAGGTTGTATAATCAAATCTTTTAAGAGGTGTTATTTTCCAAAAATGTTAACCTCATGATGAGGGTTGTATCCTTGGAGGTGGAAACAGGCCTCTATCATTTGATAGATATGGGGTGCAACTTCAACATCTTCCACACTTACACATTCGAGGTTAGTTGGAAGTGTCGGTTGAGCATCCTCTGCAACTGTGACTAGTTGGCTTCCCTTCCAAGTGAGTTGTTCTCATTTAGCCAAGTCTGGAAGCAAACTATCAGTCTGTAACATGTCATTCCCATAGATCAGATCAAAGTCTGAGACACAGTCTCTCACTACCACAAACTCAATTAGTTGTGTTTCAAAATTGGGAAACATGAGTATGACTGTACAACCACCCAGAACTGGTACAGTGTGTTTACCTATACCCTGAATCCCCTTGAGAGGTACTTCCTTTAGTGGGAATTTATCAGAGGGAAGTTGATGGTAACATGAAGCAGACATCAAACTGACTGCAGCACCTGTATCCATAAGAGCTGACAATGGGCCTGTGCAGGGAGAATTTTTTATTCTTGGCTGGATGACTAAGGCATTGCTTGGTTGCTGCTCTTGTCTCAGGTCCAGAACTTCAGCCAATTCACCTTCATTGTTCACAGGCTGCTCTTCATCCCTCTCCAGGGTCCCAACTTTTCCAACATCTTCAGCTGTCTCATCTTGTCTCTCATTCCGGGGATCCTCAAGGTAGTTGTGTGTGATCTAACTTGCTAATGGATATTGCCCTGATGGTGTTACTTCCTGGGAAGCAGTGATGCCTCCAAAAGACCATTCATTGCTAACATGCTGGGGTAGCTCTGGCATGCTGCCTTCCATGACAGAGCTATCTAGTTTCCCAATTCTGGTACTAGTTCTTGAGGTGGTGGGACCAACCCTTGGTCATTCATACAATCTTGACCCAAATGTGGCCCTCCACACCTTGGGCTTGTGGCCTCTCAGTTAAATAGTTCCTCTGTGTAGGACACTGTGCAGGACTATGTCCATTAGGAGGGGGTTGAAACATATCAAAAATCGAGTTTCTCCAATTCCACAGTATGCACGTAGTTGGAAATGATGATCTCAACATCTTGCAAAAAAAAAATGAGTATATGCGACCCCCCTTACCCCTTCCATAACATCCCCCCCTATTTTACTCTCTCCACAGATATAAACCCCAAATGTGACACGCATTATATTAAGTCTTATTAAGTAGATTAGATTAATTTGGATAGATTATTTAGATAGAGTTTTAGATAGATTGAATAGATTACATAGATTAATTTAGATAGATTAGATGAATTATATAAATTATTGTCACATTTTTTTTAGTTTCAGATTGTTATTTTCAGATTGTTTATGATTGAATGAGTTATGATTTAATTTCGAATGAGTTATATTAAATTCAGATTGAATGATTCAATTGCTAGAATTTAACAATTAGTTTCTTGTTATTAATGCTACTAGGCCTAAATAAGTGAAATCATGGAAACAAGAAGCAAAATGCACAATTGAACATTTGGTCACCCTGCAGAATTTCTACCTTCAATGACTCCTTCAAAGGCTGACATAATTAGGCTGGGCTGAAACTAATTTTTGTTTGATTTTAATTTATCAGAGTGACTAACAGTTGGCTTTTGATATAAAAATAAGATTCCTGAAAAAAATAATTGGTGGCCACCAACGTGTGTCTGGCCACCCCCATTTTTGTAAAAACATCTAATGCCGCACTAGCAAAATCAGGAAAATGGCAATATCTCTTCTTCTGAACATGCTAGAGAGATGGTTTGCATACCAAAAGATGCAGAATTTGATTTAGAACAAATTAGTAAGAGTGGTATTTTTTCATAAAACCTTTAGTTTTTGAGTTATTTTAGAAAAACTAATTTTTTGGGCCCATAGACCCCCTTTCAACTGAATGTCAACACAATAAAACATTCTCAAGCTGCAAATTGACATGTATTAGTGGTTTTCAATCAGCAATCAAAATCAATCAAAATCAGCCATTTTAAATTCATTGAAAATGCTTTTTGACATTCCAAAATGCCAAACATTAAATTATACAATTAACAAATTGTCATTTTGTCATATTTTAGCATGATAAATAATAATCTAGAACTTAAAATATTTTTTAGACACAAAATCTTTCATTAATTTACGTGATCTAATTTTGTTTCTAATAAGACCATCTCTACGCTCATGACCTACAACAGCCAAGGATGCTTCAGTGACAAGCTTGATGTGCCTTTCAACATTCTGACTGTGGCACTCATGATCCAGTTTCAATGCGGTATTAATGATATCACGCAGTTCATCATTACTGAATTCTTTTAATACAGGTGCAACAGTTTCCCATTGGGACATAGCAGACAGCTTGTGGTATGCAGAAGCTTTGAAATTGATGATTGGCTTTCTAAAGACCCTAACATTCTCATCTATAGCAGGATATTCATCAGTACCACCTTCATGATCCTCTTCATTCTCATCATCACTTCCAATTATTCCACATGCAAAATCATTGCTACTACCAGATTCATCATCAAAATCCTCTATAACTCCCCTCAGACCAGGGTTGGCAAGAAACCCACTTTTTTTGAAAAAGCCCACCCCAGGTGGGTTTTTTCGGGTTTTTTCACCTAAAACCCGAAAACCCCTGGGTAAAATTGGTTTTTTTCATATGTCTATATGGTAGTTCATATTAGACCTACCTATTCTTATTTTTATAATAATACTGTACTGTACCGTACACTATTAATATAACATTTCTTGTTTTTAGCAAAAAGGTTGCCTTCCAGGCAATTAAGCATAAAAAGTTATTATTTTCTCAGATTGAGCTTCACAACAAAATTTGGAAAACATGGACCAATTTGAACTAAATTTGGTGTGGTAAATTATCCTATTTGTTAGGCTATACTTCCTATGGAAGACAGGCCCCTGTGTCTTCTGCTGGAAGTAGATGAATTACAGCTCCCAAAGGGAACTTAATTCAGCTAGTTATATCTATTTAATTCATATTACTGAATATTTTTTCTTTTATTTCACAGTTAAATAAAACAAACTGGCAACAGCATATTTATCTTTACTGCTAGCCTACAGAATTAGTCTGTTTGAAGTTATAACTGCATTAAATAATGCCAAAGACCTTTGGATCAGGAAGAAAATCAGGGCATGAATGGAGTGAAGTCAATATTATTGATGGGACTAGTAAAGTTAGATGCAAACATTGCAGTAATGAAATAAGTAATAAAATAGAGCGAATAAAAATGCATTTAATGAAATGTTTGAAACACATGGAATCAAGAAACAAGACTGACAATACTGCCAGTACATCATCTTCATACTGCCATGACATAGACCTCTCAGATGATCCAGACTCATCCTCACCACCACTGACACAATTACAGATGAAAAAAAGAAAAATTCAAAAGAAAGTAAGCGATTTTGGCATGACAACAACAACTTTGCAGAAAAATGTCATTGATAACAAAATAGCCAAATTCTTTTATGCAAATAATATTCCATTTCTATGTGCAGAGTCTAAGTATTTTATTGAAATGATAGAGACTCTAAGACCAGGCTACACTCCACCTTCCCGTCGAAATTTGTCTGGTCCACTTTTAAATACAATCCATGAAGAAGTAGAAAATTCCTTGAAGATGCAGTTGACTGAAGAATCAGGATGTACAGTGCCCGCGAAAAGTATCCGATCACCCTTGAAATTTGTATTTTTTACATAAAAAACAATGTTTAAATGTATACTAACCTTATATTAGTATTTTGTCATCTGTCCTTTGGTTTGGATGACTTGTTCTAGACGTTTTGGCATGGATTTAATCAAGTTTTGACAAACTTCCACTGATATTTCCTTGCACCATACCTTTTTGATGGCCTCTTGTAATTTTTCGACTGAGCCAGTGTCGTGGCATTCAACCTTATTTTTTATTATTAGCCACAGATTTTCTATCGGATTGAGATCTGGACTATTACCAGGCCAATCCAAAATATCAAATTTATTGTCAGTAATCCATTTTGTCACTATTTTGGCCCTGTGACATGGTGCACCATCATGCATGTATGTTTTTGTCCTTTGGATTGCCATTGCCATTGGAAGTTTATCCTGTAGCATTGCTAAATACCGTGCACCATTCATAGTTGTGTTCTTCGGAAGAAAATATAAGTTTCCACGCCCATAGTAACCGAAACAACCCCAAACCATCACACTTGGAGGGTGTTTCATTGTCTTTAGGGTGTATTTAGGGTCCATCCTATTTGAGCCAATAGGCCGGCGAACCTTTTTTGGACAACTTCTGAATGTCAAAAATGTCGACTCATCGCTAAATAAAACCTTCTTCCAGTCATCAACAGTCCAATGAATGTATTTTTTACAAAATGCAACACGTTTTTTACGCATTTTTTCATTAATGAACGGTTTCTTAGCAGCATGGCGAGATGGTAATCCGAGTTCTTTTTGGAGCCGCTCCTGGATAGTTCATTCAGAAACACCAGATAACAAATTATTCATATTAAATTTTATTTCTTTCGCAGTTATTGTTGGGTTTTTCAATACTAAACGTTTCATAAGTTTGTCTGTTCGCGAATTTGTTTTTCTCGGTCTGCCAGATCGTTTTTTAGGGACTGGCGTGGTTAGGCCACCATTGTTCTTAGCCCGTGAAACCCATAAATTAATGGTACTTTGGGATATGTTTAATTCCTTAGCTATCGGTCTCTGTGATTTCCCACATGCATGCAAAGCAACAATAGCACCTCGACAATCACTCTTAAGTTGTTTTTTAGCACACATTATATATAAATTTTATTTACACCACTTTCTGTAAAAAAAAAAAAAAATCAAGAAATTTACACAAACAGTGAAATCTGACAAATTTGAGACACAGCCACCCGCAACGAAGGCTACCAGAACAATAATTTGAGAATGCGTTGGATAGCTCTCATATCAGCGAGCAACCTCAAAGTTACCAGATGTCGCTAGAACAAATAGAAAGTGAATTACGTGTCTCTGAATATCAAGGGAAAATATTGTATTTTCTTGAGTGATCGGATACTTTTCGCGGGCACTGTATAACACCCTGATTGGCTGATGTCTACACTCTATAACCTGCTACCTCACCCAAAGAGTTATACCTGTAGGTCTATTTGTTGACTCATGTTTGCTTGCTTTGCATGTAAAATCATTATAGGCGCCTATATGACAATTTTTAAAAATAATTGCATATGCACTTCTTAAGTTTCATGAAAAAACCCACAAGTGGGTAAAATAGTGGGTTTTTTCAAGTGGGCTTTTTTTGAAAAAACCCGGGTGGGTTTTTTCAGGCTGGGCCCACTAGTGCCAACCCTGCCTCAGACACAGAACTTTATTGGCAGCACACCTCCTCACCTCTTCATCTTCATCAGCCAGCATTCCAACTAAAATATTTTCACCATGAGCAAAATAGCTGTTATTGTTTAATATGTCATAACAAATTTCTCTAATTTTCCTGTCGGGGAATTTATTTACATATTGAATAGGTTTCTTGACCCATCACTTAGCCCCTTATTAGCCTTGATATTGAACCAACTGTGAAAGTATACTTTGATGATGAATTCTACTATGATTTTGAGGTTCTTACTGGGTCTTTTTTGTGAAACATAAAAGCGAAGAATTCTGCAGGCTAAGGTGAGCCATCGAGAGTGATTTAGCAGGCCAACTTCTAAGAGTGCAAGGTTTTCATCCACTTCACCAGTAATAATTGCCCAGCAGATGCAGTGTCCATAGTATTGGTTTGTTGATAAATTATTGACCACCACATTTGGTAGAAGCACAAATGCAGGATAAGGTATAGATTTGAAGTCCACAACATTCCATTCTGACACATCCCCATTGAGCTGAGAACCAATAGGGCCAGAAAATTTGTCTGGACTTTTTGTTGTCCCATCTAAAGTTATGAAGATGTATCTAAGTGGCAATTCATTTAGATGCAGAAGACAAATATCCCACTGAAGAGGTTGCCCTAAAAACATTTCCAAATATCTGATTGACCCATGCATATGTCCTGTGTTAGTATTTGTCCCATCTGCTTTAACTAAGTTTAATTTGGCCTCAAGTTCTGTCCCTTTAATGATCTTATAAATGCCATGAGCAATGTCAATGCCTTTGCCACTCTCCGGGGTAAAATGGTCGAGGTAGAAATCATCTGAAAATAAATGTAATTAATTTTACAATTAAATAAAAATGAAAAAGGAAGGAATACAGTTAACTGGACAGTTGTCACAGTTGATATTGGATGAACATTATATGTGACCCACAATTTATGCAATTCCTCAGAAGTAGCTCTCAGTACAGCATCTGTTTTATAGTCTCCGAAACACAAACACCTTTCAATAACTTGCTTCAACGTAGGCAATTTCCCTAAAGGAAACTGTTCTGCTGGCATAAAACGTACATCACCAAGTACTTTAGCAACTGTTTTCCTTGTAGAAGTCATACTTTATATTGCAAATGTTGAATTCAATGACAAATTGCAGTTGGAAACTTATAACAAAGGCACCTGAAAAAAAAACAAGTTTTCAATTTATTACGTTTAAAAAAAGTTCATGAAGCAGCCCCACCCTCTATTCTTTAATCAAGCATAATGGATGCAAGATAACAAGGAAAAGTCATGTCATATGTGATCACTATGTCTATGTGAACATCCTTTTAGGGCAATGTTAGTAATCAAAAAGCCAAATCATGCTTATTTTAGAATTTCTTTTGTCACTAAGGTCCGTCGAAAGGGGGTCTATGGGCCCCAAAAATTAGTTTTTCTAAAATAACTCAAAAACTAAAGGTTTTATGAAAAAATACCACTCTTACTAATTTGTTCTAAATCAAATTCTGCATCTTTTGGTATGCAAACCATCTCTCTAGCATGTTCAGAAGAAGAGATATTGCCATTTTCCTGATTTTGCTAGTGCGGCATTAGATGTTTTTACAAAAATGGGGGTGGCCGGACACATGTTGGTGGCCACCAATTATTTTTTTCAGGAATCTTATTTTTATATCAAAAGCCAACTGTTAATGACTGATTAATTCTATCTTGAGTTTCAGCCCGGCCTACTGACGTATTTAGGCATTATTTATTGGTAAGAAAACGAGAAGGAACTGATTTTGAAAGGTTCTAGAACAGCAAAAGAATGTTACAGAATTGTCACTAAAGATGTGGAAGCCATTTGGGAGAAGTTTTCCTTTCCACATATAGGATTTGAAGGAATAGCTATAAAAGTTGAATGATTGATAGAATCTGCAGCAAAGCTAAATAAAGTACCATTAAAGCAAAGAAACCGCAGTTTTCAGCAGAAGGTGGAGACAATCAATGAAATGTTTGATATTTGCACTTGTACTTATGATAAAAAAAAATCAGTCAAATGGACTGCAGATGTGATATTAGAGTTCCAATGATTGAGTGGGAGTCTTTTGTGGGGCAGAAACAAAGAAAAAACCAACTAGGACCAATTGACAGAGTAACGACTTCCGCAAGAAAAAGGATTCACGATAGAGTTAAAGGATTAGAAAGAAGAGCCAAGATAAGCCTAGATATGAATGTTGCCTCAACCAGCAAACTGGTCCCTTTACATATTATGGAAGATGAGAGCATGGAAATTGATGATGACAGCGACAGTATTGACTGTTCCGGATTTTGAGCTGAGAGAAAACCATTAGAACAGAATTATTTATGATAACTTAACAATAACAGCAGATAGATATCGTGTAAGTTACAGAGCTACTGCAGCTATAGTAAATGCAGCTTTGAAGGATATGGGAATATTAGACGAAACCAATATGTTGGATAGGAAAAAAGTGGAAGGAGAAAGAATGTGTGTGGGTAAAAAGAATATAATCAAAGTGAAATCAGAGAACACACAGATTGAAGGCATCAGATTTGATGGTAGAAAAGATCAAACTAAGACAAAGAAGGGAATGGAGTACGAAGAACATTATGTAATAGTCAAAGAACCTGGTGATGTTTACATGGATCATATAGCTCCAGATAACAGAACTGCTTGTTGTATTGCAGATGAAATAATAACTTTTATAGTTGATTCTAATAGCAAAGAATCCCTCAAAGCTTTGCTATGCAATGGCACCCCAGTGAACACTGGCAGGATTGGCGGAGTGCTAAAATTGATTGAATTATATCTGGACAGGCCGGTACAATGGCTGATTTGCCTTTTGCATGCAAATGAACTGCCCTTCAGGGACGTATTTGAAGCAATTGATGGAAGAACTTCGGGTCAAAGGTTTTCCTGGAAATAAACTCCGAGAGGATTTGACAAAACTGGATATAGTTGCTTATACCCCTGTAGAGGGCAACATTAAAGAAGTTTTGGCTGATATTGTTAAAAGTTTCAGCAGTGACCAAAAATATATGTATGAAATGTGCATTAGCATACAATCTGGATGCGATTTAGAAGTTTTCATAGCGTGCTGGCTTAATTTAAGTTAAACTTGTGACGGTTATAAACTAATTTTTAACTGCATTACGCCATCGCAGAAAGCGTTAGGTGTGGGGCAAATCAGTGGTATTCGGAATTTAATGATTATAACGGTGGTCCTATGGCAATTACCAAGAGATCAGTTTGTTTCTTTTGCGAGTTAATGGAGGAAATAGTTGACATAAAACGCAGTGTACGTGAGGTAATGGGAAGACTTGCAACGCTTGATGAGGGCAGAGGTAGGGCTACGGTTGACGAAAGCCAAACCAATACTAACGTTGAAAACATTAGTAATTTCAAGGGTGAGGTACATAACCTAGTTTCTAATTTAGGTAGCTTGTCCGGAAGGTTGGATAGAGTTGAGGAAGGGGTTAAGATTAGTCCGAGATTAGTAGATGGGGAGGGATTTAGAGAAGTTAAGGGTGCAGGTAGGCCACATATGTTAGGTGATAGGAATCCCCCCCCCCCTTATTGAGGTTTCGAACCCTTTTGCCCATTTGGAAAGGGAGGTGACTGAGGGGGAAACTATTTTAATTGGGGACTCTTTAGTGTGCCATATGGACACAGAGTTTGTTAAATGGCATCCAACCAAGAGGAGGAGGGTCTGTTTGCCAGGGGCCAGGGTTGACAGAGTTAGAGATGAGGTGGACAGGATTGATGTTGCCTCCCGTCACTCAATGTTGATGATGATGGTAGGGGGCTATGACTCGTATAGGCCTGATACGAGAGTGCCTGACTTTTTGGAGAGAGATATAGGGGGTTAATTAGGTCCATAAAGGTGAGGTCAGATAAGTCTTTAGTTTTAGGTATTACCCCTAGGCACGGTTTGGGTCTCAGGATTATGTCTAAAACAATATTTTTGAATAATAAATTAGAAGAGATTTGTGCTGAGGAAAATGTACCATTCGTAAAGCTGTGGTCCGAATTCAGTGATCCTAGCCTTTTTATAAAAGATGGGGTGCATTTTAATGAAATAGGTAATGCTAGGCTAGGTAGGTTAATTGACAAAAACGTACAAAAGCTGTATAGGTCGAAGCCTTCTTTAAACGTTGTGGGTCCGGGGAACATGGGCCCGACGTGAAAAATAGTTCAAAACGCTGGCCTGTGGTAAAAAATAACTTAAACATCTTTTATTGTAATGTGCATAGTATTAGAAATAAACAAATTTAAGATAATTTATTCTGACAACTACAATATAGTTGCTATCACTGAAATGTGGTTAAATACAGTGACTCGGGACTTGTTGGGGGGAACTTGATATACCGGGTTTTAAACTCTTTACTAATGATAGGCTACATAGGTTTGGTGGTGGTGTTTTGCTGTACATTCGTAATTCCCTTAGGGCTACCGAGGTTAAGATAGATTTTCCGGCAGCAATTAATGCGATATGCGTTGAAGTTAGGGCGCTTAGTATTAGTTTTAATTTTGTTGTTGTTTATAGACCTGTTCAACCTCTCGATACCGATACTAGATTTTACGCACTTCTTGATAACTTTATTGACAAATGGAATAGTATAATTGTTGGAGACTTTAATTGCCTTAATGTTAATTACGAGACTTTTACTGGTAATGAGGAGGGTTTAAGATTGATTGAGTTCATGGTGGATAATTTTTTATGACAGATGGTTACTGAACCAACGCGCGGTGACAATATTTTAGATTTGGTGATGATGAACGGCGAAAATGTAGTCGAAGATTTAGAAGTAGGTGAGAGTTTAGGATGTAGTGATCATCAAATTCTTAGGTTTAAGTTATTGATAGAAAACACTAAGGATAGTAATGTAATAGAAGTCCCTGATTTTTGTAGGACTAATTTTGATAGTTTTACGGATAGGATGGTAGTAGTGGACTGGGATAACTTATTTATGGGTAATATGACAAATTTGTATTGGGAGGCATTTAAAGAAAGTTTTAGGAATATTGAAAGGGAGTTTATTCCTCATAGGCTCAAGCGTGCTAGAAATCATGGTAGGCCCAAATGGTGGACTAGGGAAATAGGCGAGTTCATAAATGAGCATAACAGAGCATATGAAGCGTTCGGTGGAAGAGTGACGAATTCAACAAATGTTCACAAAATGAGTTTTTGATGGCAAAGTAATATTTGTAACCTCTATTTTTATTGTGCAAAATATTATAGCTGAATTCGAAGTGAAATAATAGAACGATAAAAAAAATCGATAGAAAAAAGTTGAAATTTTTGTTAATCATCATAAAAATGAACAAAAAATTGTTTGGGTAGAGTTGAAATTTGCCTAAGTCTACGTAGGCCACCCTGACCTAGGTGGTCTACGTAGACTGAGGCAAATTAGACAAAAGGCGGAGGTATGCGCTCTCCGAGTGCTTTCTACTGAATTACTAATGTTCTGTTAAGAAGACTTGATTATTTAATTAACTAGCCTAAATTAATGATGCTCATTTAAAACTATTGATTAAGAGAAAATTCAGTGAAAAAAAACTTTAACTGTCCCTAATGACTCGGTTAAGTAAAATTAAGTAAAGTTAAGTAAAATTTTCTTCTAGAAGGTTACGCGAAGGAGACGGATACGATATCATTCAGTAACAAAACATTGAGACAGATATGATATCATTCAGTAACAAAACATTGTAATTTTTTTTCTATGCAATGAAACAAAAGAATATCGAATCGACGTGAAATAACACGTTTTGTCAATCGTAGATTCGAAGTATAAAAGGCATGATCTATGTGTTGGTGTTAAATACTTATTACTCAAATTTTTACAGAAAGATTTTTATATGAAAATTATACGAGTACATCATAAACATGCATGATAATGATTAAGTATCTGATTACGATAAATAATTTTATTTTATTAATCCACAGGTTGTCCCATAAGTTAGGTGTTTCGATAAAGATTGTCATTTTGTTTAGTAGTAATTTTTAGGTATGGCAAATAATTATTATTAAAAGTATTATATTAATAAAAGGAATTTTTATGCCGATTTCAACAATGAAGGTAAAAAAGTAAATCTTTTTTTTTCAAATTACACCCAACTTCTGGAACAGCCTGTATGTAAGATTAAAAATTACTCGACTAACTAGGGAGTATTTTGTAATTTTGATTCAAAAAATTATAAGTGCAAAATATAATCAGTAATTTTATTTCATTTGTTAAAAAAAAAGATGCCAAAATTAGGAATTATCTTTTAAAACTTAATTGTAAATCAAACGTTTTACATGCTTTTTTTCTCCTTGATCTTTTTAATTTACAATTTTGGAAAATAAATCAATTAATCGGTAAATAATTAGCAAGGCTCATCATTAGTCTTTTTTTGAAGCCAGAATTTTGAGTTTACTTAAAATATAAAGTTCTCTGTACTTTATCCTTTAAAATTTCTTTACAGAAATAATAGTAACTTTTGAAAAATTGCTTTGAGTTCTTAAAAAAATATAATATAAAATCACTGAATATCAATTAATGAAACGTAGCCCTTCAAAAATGAATGGTAGAAAAAGAACCAGAAACACACAAAACTGGAAAAGGAATATAGCAAAGTATAAGAGAAATACCGGGGATGAATATTTAAGCAGTTTTTCAAACAAAATCATCAGTAAGCGAGCAATTGGTCCTGCATGTAACTGTAAAAGAATGTGTTTTAATAAAATAGGATTTAAAGAGATTTCTGAAATATTTACTTCATTTTGGCGAATTGCTAACTTCGATGAACAGAATGGATACATACAAAGACTTGTTAGCAAAAATATTGTTTCAAGAATTTACAAAAAACAAGGAATAAGTCGAAAGAAATCAAGTTCTCAGTATAAGGTGATGGCTAATGGCATGATGCATCAAATCTGCAGGATAGCTTTTCTTAGTATTCATGGACTAACAGAGAGACGTGTAAGGACAGCTTTAACTAAACAGAGTAAAACAGGAGTCTCTCAAAAGGATTTAAGAGGAAAGAGTGTGCCTACGAATAAAATTGACGAAGTGAGTCGGTTGAGAGTGAAGGAGCACATTGGAATGTTGCCTACTTTTACAAGTCATTATTCGAGAGCTCACTCTCCTAACAGAGTATTTTTAGCCCCAGGTTCTATCAATTCAGTAAAAAGTTTATACCAAGCTTATAATGTGTGGATGTTTGACTACTATCCAGAAGAGAAGATTGTAAGTATGGATTATTATAGAAGAATTTTCACATCTGAATATAATATACATTTTGCACCACCAAAATCTGATACCTGCACAACTTGTGATAAATTTAAAATGGGCATTCAAAATGCGCCAGATGAGATCTTGAAGCATTCAATTGAACAAGGTTTTGAATTTCATAAGAGAACGGCCAGTGAAGCTAGAAAGTTGATGAACTCATTTAAATCAAACGATGACCCTTGTATATTGGCCATCTGTGTAGATCTACAGCAAACCCTTCCAACTCCAAGATTGAGTTCCGGTGTGGCTTATTATAAACGAAAGTTATGGACTTATAATCTAAGTATATCAAACCTCAAGACCAATCAACCTACCATGTACGTCTGGGACGAAATAACTGCCAAGCGAGGTAGTATTGAAATTGCAAGTTGCATACACCATTGGATTAGACACAATAATGATAGCGAAATTATTACTCATTTGTACGTATTTTCAGATAACTGTTTTGGGCAAAATAAAAATATAAATTTAATATTAATGTATCTTAGAGAAATTCACTGTGGCTCACTGATTCACATAGAACACACTTATCTTATCCCTGGTCATTCTACAATGCCTTGTGATGCTGTTTGGACAAATCGAACAAAACATTAAAAAATATTACAATAATGTTATTTATACAAAAGAAGATTATGTTACAGCAATAACTACAGCAGTCTCGAAGCGTTTCTCAGTGGTGAAGATGAATCAGTCTGACTTTTTAAACTTTGATGGTCGAAGACAGGCATTGTTAGGAGGAAATCGCCAAATGCCAAATTTAGTAACGCAAGAAAGTTCATATTGGATGTTCAGTACAAAGAAGGCTACGTAATCTCTACCTCATACCAAACATCTCAAAGCAACAGCCATCACATTAGACTGCAGAAAGGAAAATATAAACAGCATGATGACAGTTTGTTTAATTTAGCCAACTACGAACTGCAACCAGCGTATTCTCATATGCTCCCAATTTCGAAAGAAAAAATGAAAGATCTCAGAGAATTGATGGAACTGATGCCTGCAAGTGCAGCAATATATTATGAAGCATTATTAGAACAAATGGATATGACACCAAATGACATACTCGTAGATGATAATACCACATTCGATCAAAATGACTAAATGATGGATTACACCAATTAAGTAACTTAACAAGAGGTAGGTAATCGAATTACAACAAAATTTCTGTATTAAATTATACTCTACAGTATGTCCCACAAAAAAGTACACCCAACTTTAGATTGTACTAACTCCTCCAAAAATTGAGATATTTTGGATCTGTTTGTTTGATTTAATATAGCAAATTATTCTTTGTTAACGTTCAAATTTATTCATGTTTAAACGAATTAGTTGTTTAAGCATCTGCTTTTAACTGAAGGGTACAACAAAATGGATTGCGCAAAATTGGTCAATGAAAAAATAATGTGTGTGCTATCGATGTAATGAAAAGACAAATACATAATAATAGATACTTTAACATAATTTTAATAAGATACAAAGCAGATTTTTCTTTATTCCTTATTACAAAAGTTATGCTTAGTTTCGTTTTCTTTCAACATGACCGCCATTCCTATCGATACAAATCTGGAGTCGAGCTCTCATCTTCCCCATCACTCTTTTGATAAGATCTGGATTGCCTTTTAACAAGTTGATTTCAGCTGTGATGCGAGTCCTCAAATCATCTAAATTGATAGGTTGTGATGCAAATACTCTATTTTTCAAATGACCCCATAAAAAGTAATCACACGGGATCAAGTCAGGGCTTCTGGGAGGCCATTCAATGTCATGGCCTGTAGCAATTACTCTTTGGTGGAAGACTTCCTGCAAGCGTTCCTTCACAATAACTCTCCTGTGAGCAGGAGCTCCGTCTTGCACCCACCAAATACGATTAAATCGGTTTCCATAAGCAATACGTAATTGTGGAAGGATTTCTCGGTCTATCATTTCTAGGTAAGCTTCACCATTTAGATTGCCATCGTAAAAGACCGGGCCAATTAACGCTCCATTACCGCACAGTCCTACCCAGAGAGACAGTTTTTGTCTAGAGTTATTCTTTTCGTAGATATGATTTTCAGGTGGATGATTTTTTGGTGCATATTGACGGCAGATTTGTCTGTTCACTAGACCATTCATAAAAAAGGCCGCCTCATCTCCAACCACTAATTGTTCCGTGAATCTTTCTGGTTTTTCAAGAAACCAATGGCGGTCATGTTGAAAGAAAACGAAACTAAGCATAACTTTTGTAATAAGGAATAAAGAAAAATCTGCTTTGTATCTTATTAAAATTATGTTAAAGTATCTATTATTATGTATTTGTCTTTCATTACATCGATAGCACACACATTATTTTTTCATTGACCAATTTTGCGCAATCCATTTTGTTGTACCCTTCAGTTAAAAGCAGATGCTTAAACAACTAATTCGTTTAAACATGAATAAATTTGAACGTTAACAAAGAATAATTTGCTATATTAAATCAAATAAACAGATCCAAAATATCTCAATTTTTGGAGAAGTTAGTACAATCTAAAGTTGGGTGTACTTTTTTGTGGGACATACTGTATAATATTTCAGTATATTGTATAGTTATAGCCAAACTATCTTTTTTAGTCTACAAACTTTAAACGCTAATTGCGGAGAATTTCTCAAATGTTGAATTCGTCATTCTTCCACCGAACGCGTCAATTATAGACTTAATAAGCGCAATGGCACGGCAGCTAACTTCAATAGGTATATCGAGCTTAGACGTCAGGTTAAAAGATCAGTTAGGAATGCTAAGCGTAATTTAGAGATACTTATAGCTGTGGAAGTGTGGATAGTAAACATAATCCAAAAAAGTTTTTTGAATACGTCAATGATCGTAAGCCAATAAAAGATAACATAGGCCCTCTAGTGGATGTTAATGGCGCTTTGGCTTCTGACACTCAGGCGATGGCAGGTATTTTCAATAACTTTTTTGCGACAGTTTTTACCGTAGGAGACGTAAATAATGTCCCTGATGTGGACGATATTGTTCCATTTAGTAGCAAGACTATTTTGGATGAAATAACTGTTTATGAGTGTGAGATTGCACATTATATCGATAGGCTAAAAGTTAGCAAGACTCCAGGCCCTGACGCTTTTTATCCCAGACATTTGAAAGACGTTATTGTAGACCCCTTAACGAAGATTTTTAATCAGTCACTCGACATGGGGATTATTCCTGAAGACTTCAAATTAGCTAATGCTATGCCTATTTTTAAAAAAGGCGACCGCACACTAGCTAGCAATTATAGGCCCATTAGCTTAACATCAATTGTCGGTAAACTTTTGGAATCCGTAGTTAGGGATCGTATCATTGATCACTTAGAAAGTAGGGATTTGATTAATAGTAGTCAGCATGGGTTTCGACGCCATAGATCCTGTTTAACTAATTTGTTAGAGTTTTATAACGAAATAGTGTGCGAATACGATAGGCATAGAGCAGCTGATGTTATTTATTTAGATTTTAAAAAGGGGTTCAATACAGTTCTGCATAGAAGATTAATTGTGAAGGTTAAAGCGCACGGTATACGCAGTCAGGTAGCTAACTGGTTAGAGGAATGGCTTTGTGCTAGGAGACAGGGTTGTTGTTAATGGTAGTGAATTGGGGTGGTTGGTTGGATGTAGGTAGCGGTGTCCCATAGGGTTCAGTGTTAGGCCCATTGCTATTCGTAATCTACATTAATGACACAGATGCAGGATGACTAGTAATGTGTCAAAATTCGCGGATGATACTAAAATAGGCGGTAGGGTTGTTAACAGGGATGATAGAAATAGGCTCCAAGACAATGTAAATAGGATTACGGAGTGGACGGTTAAGTGGCAGATGCAATTTAACGTAGACAAATGTAATGTTTTGCATATATGTTCTTGTAACAATAATTACACGTACACGATGGATGGTAGAGAGTTAGCAAGTGTTGAAGAGGAAGTAGATTTAGGTATTGATTTAAAGGTTAGGAACCACTGCCTGGAGTCTTGCGCAAAACTAATAGGATGTTAGGCTTCATAGCGCATAATTTCGAATTTAAATTGAAGGATATTATATTGCCCCTTTACAAGTCCCTAGTCAGGCCTCATTTAGAATATGCCATTCAGTTTTGGTGCCCATATTTGCTTGAGGATATTGATAGGTTAGAAAGGGTTCAGCGTCGTGCCACAAAACTAATTCTGTCATTGCGCAACAAGCCTTATGAAGATAGGATTAAAGCATTAGACTTGCATTCATTCGAAACTAGGAGATTAAGGGGGAGCTTATTGAAGTTTTCAAAATTGTTAATAACATTGATAACGTAAATTTTGACAAACTGTTCACTTTCGATAATAGCAATACTCGTAATAATGGATTTAAGTTACATGGCAGACGTTTCATTACTAATATCGCTAAAAACTTCTTTACATTTAAAGTAATTGATAAATGGAATAATCTTCCTGCATCAGTCATTCACTCTACCAGTGTTAATATGTTTAAGAACTGTTTAGATAGGCATTTTAAACATATTAACCTTGTTTAAAATATTTATATGTCTCTACATGGAATCCAGACAAAAAACATCCAAGACCTAGTAAAAATTATAATAATGGTTTACGCTCCATGCTGGTTTTGGATAAAGTCTCATCCAAAGGCAAATGAGGGAGCATCTAATTTTTGGTATATCATGCACTTGCTTAAAGGCTTAGATAAAAAGCATCGGATGATTATGGAGCATGTCCTCAGAAATAACGCCCCTATTTTGCCCACCCAGAGAATATCTTACTCTCAATGATAACCGACACAAGAAGAGAGGTCAGAGAGCTGGCTCTTCAGCACATCATTCGAGCAAGAACTAGGAGCACCAATGCGAGAAATTTTGAGCTGCCAAAAACACTGAACTTTGAAGCAGATGATTATCCTAACATGATCGACTGGGACAAAGAAACCATCACCCCTCCACCTATTTTACAGAGTTTGACAAATGATGATCATCTTAAAGTTTGAAATGAACCACTTCAGCTTATTCCTTTTCCCTGTCACAGCCAGGGAGTAGAACATGCTGTAAATGTGGTAACAGAAGCATCACAAGATAGAATTGGTTACGAAAACAGACATAAATTTATTTTGAATGTACTGGAGTTGAGAAAAAAGCTACCTGTGTTCCAATGGAAAGGCCAGTGGGGTCAGTAATTTACGATTTTAAATTTCTTGAGGTGAATATTTTGATTTTAGTATGCTTCAATTGATTCTTTAAGTAATATACGGAGAAAGATTTCTTATTATATATATATATATATATATATATATATATATATATATATATAAAACTTGCTTTAACTTTACTTATATCATTATTTACTTTAATCTTTGTTATTTGTCAGGTTTTTTATTCAAAGAATTGGTTTTAATTTCATTTCAATTTAAAAAAAAGGGGGGCATATGCAATGCGAAGGGGGGGGGGGTGCATAGCAGTGTAATTACAGTATGTTGTTTAGGGGCCCAAAGGAAACTCTGAGAAGTGTGTGGAATAAGAATACAAAATTTCGACCCCCCCCCTCTAATATCCATGTTGCTTACAACATATGCAAGTGTTCCTGGCAGTATAGCAATCTTGATGGAGGTGACTGCTTTCCACACCAATGACAAAGGGCATGAGGGACATTGACCCTTTGTATGCCCTGACTGCTGACAATAGGTACATGTCCTGTGGCTTCTTGGTGCTGCTGCAACTTGCTGAAAGTTATTGGCTGGTGTGTGAGACTGCCCCCTAGGGAAGTCTGCTGCAGTTCTCATTTTTCTTCTATTGGGTCTTCTCGGCTTTCCTAGACTGTTTGTTGCAGTAGACTGAGGAGCACCGATGGCAACAATGTGGTTTGTGTGTGTTGACTAGTGTGGGATTTGTTCAGTATAGTTAGGTGGCCAAGTCCATGAAGGAGGTGGATAAGAACAGGAGGGTTCCAGCACAGGTGAAGCAAAACATTTTCATTTTGACACCCGACCATCTCAAATCTTGCTTATTTTTGGTGTATAAGGTAAGTTTGTGCAAGAAAGCCAGCTGTGAAAGTTTCAGCTTTCTACGACCATTACTTCACGAGTTATGAAGGTCAGAAAAATCAAGGTTAAGGTAAAAATAGCTCAAGGTCGGCATCTTTGGATGCACCTCACACATTCACTAATTATCGTAACCATATGAAACTATATGTTTTTGGACTCAGAATGAGCTGTAGAATCCAAAAACGCAACGAAATCAGCAATAGGAGAACAAATAAAAATGTTCACCCTTTTTCAAGGAATGAATTGACCTTTTGACCTTGAAGTTCACACATTTTGGGGAAACATTTCTTTACACAAAATGAAGTTCCATCATTGCACTTTTAATATAAACAATAAAAATGTATCTTATTCACCAACTATACTGTCTTAAAGAATTTTTCAAATTGGCTATTTTTCAAATTTCTGGCAAAATTGCCATATGTACCGTATATGCATATATGTACTGTTAAAATCTAGAGATATTCATTATTTAAACTACTTAAGCAAAAATAAATATTATTAGAAACGTGATACAAAATCACTTAGATATAAGCTAGGTACCATAGGTATAACTATGATATAGATCTCTATTTTATTGTGGTCTCCTCCACCCCTACAACCACACCTTTCCACCCTTAGAAATATTTTACTTTTTTTTATAATTACTTTTATTAATAATACATTAATACAAACATATACACTATATGATCAAAAGTATTCGGACACCCCGGAAAATCCACATTTCTGCAAATATCACCTTTGCCGAAAGGTATGCTGGGAAAAAGCGTGGCGAAACTATAATGCTGAGGTGTTCTGTTAAGTTATCAGTAACTGTTGTGAAGTCATGCCGCGCGGATGTGAACTCTCTGAGTTCCAACGTGGACTCATCATCGGATGTTATTTAAGTAACGTTTCTATATGAAACATTGCAGCCAAACAGGTTATACCAAAGTCGACTGTAGCGGATGTTATCATGAGATGGAAGCACGACGGTGCAACTAACGCGAAAAAACATTCCGGACGACCACGCAAACTGACGGAACGTGATAGAAGAAGTCTGGTACGACATGTCAAGAAGTCCCGCACGTCCTCTGCTGCTTCCATCGCTGAGGAGGTAGGAAGAGCATCTGGTACCTCCGTTAGTACTGTAACTATCCGAAGAGAGATGCACAGACTCGGTTATTATGGTAGAGCAGCTGTACACAAGCCACTGATTACAAAAGTTAATGCCACGCGTCATTTGGCCTGGTGTGTCTCCCGTCGTTCCTGGACCATGGAGGACTGGAAAACTGTTCTTTGGAGCGACGAGTCGCGGTATTCACTCTTCCAGTCTGATGGGCGTGTTTGGGTGTGGCGACAGCCCGGAGAATGGCTTCTTCCTGACTGTGTACGTCCAACGGTGAAGTTCGGTGGAGGGTCCATCATGGTATGGGGTTGTTTTTCCTGGCTAGGGCTCGGCCCATTGGTTGTTATACCCACTACCATGAACGCTGACGTTTATCTCGACGTTCTGGACAATTCGGCCCTCCCTATACTGTGGCAATACTACGGAGAGGTCCATTGTTTGTTTCAACAGGATTGAGCTCCCTGCCATACTGCAAGGCGTGTGCAGGACTGGTTTCGTGAAAATAAGGTGGATTTGTTAGACTGGCCTGCTCAGAGCCCCGATCTCAACCCAATCGAGTACATGTGGGACGAACTGGAGCGACGGATACGAAACCACACACCACGCCCGGCTTCACTTGCATCTCTTGCATCAGCTCTGCAAGAGGAATGGCGAGCCATTCCTGCACAGACTTACCAAAAACTGGTAGAAAGTATGCCTCGACGTGTTGACGCTGTAATAAAAGCAAAGGGTGGACCTACTGGTTACTAAATGCCATAATAAAACCATTTTTCCCAAAACCATGCGGTGTCCGAATACTTTTGATCATATAGTGTATATATAGGAGTATCATAAAATAGGAGTAAAAAAGTATCATATTATGTAGACCTGTATTCTATAGATACATATTAAACTAGAGCTCTGTACACTTTTGACTCAAGAACAGGAAACTGTGGCAAACAGGTCTGTATGATTACCCTCAGCTGTTAGCATCTCATGATCATCAAAGGCATACTGAATTATTCTTGAACCTGCTGTCAATGATGGAGCAGTCATTGTTTGGATAATATCAGATGATAACATCCAACATGAGTCAGGACGAGAAGGGAAACTATGTTTAGAACGTCTTCCATGTGGAGACATAAAATTGACCTTATAATCACTAAATTCTTCTGATACTTCAACCACTAATCCAAACCAAATTTTATCATCATAGTTACAAGCTACATATACCCCAACTTGTATATCTTCAGTTGAAATGTGCTTTTGCTCATGTAAATTATCTTTAAACGATGGATGCACAACTGTCATAATTTTTGTAGGACCTGAGGAAATCTCACCAACCTCCAACTGGGTATGACTAATAGGCACAAATCTATGAAATCTACGAGTACCTGGGATGGTTACAGAATTTTTATATCTATTTTCCAGGAATTCACTTCTCTGCTGGACATTTTGTTTCGATAAGAATACAAATTTTGTGCTGGTATCTTTCTCATCCAGAAATTTCATCATGTCAAGTGGTGTCAGAATTTGGTCTTTAAATGTACGTTGAAGACTGGCACGAGCCGTCATTCTTTTTGCTGTGCCTCCGACTCCATCACAAGCACTTTTGCCATGTGAAGTTGCAAAAAAGTGCCATTCAGCATCCAGTCCAAAGTCCTCTTTGTGGTGACACAAATTGGTGAAGTTATATTTATTCTTATACTGCCCTCCGCAACCATCATTAAAGTAATGAATCTTCCGCAGGCCTGAGCTCTCTTCTTTTATCATGGGGATCAGTTGCTTTAAGAACGCAAAGACAAGGTTTGTACTATGTTTCATGTCATCAGAAATGAAACAATAACTTTTAACTTTAATTTCAACATCATTTTCATTTACTTTATAGTAGAACACAAATGGATGAACTGTTGCCTGACTATTTTCCCAATGGTAACCTTGTGCAGCATCTTGTACAATAAATGAGTAGTTTTCAGAGAAGTCTCCTAGGAGAATACCTTCAGTGACCATCAGATTAGCTTTCAGTTTTTTTAGGAAACTTGCTTGTGCATCAGCCACATAAGTGTGTCTTGTTAGTGTACAAATTCTAGTTGCCAAAGACTTAATGAAGTTTTCAAGGGATTCACCGATGTTAATAAGGGTTGTCCGATCCGTGGAAGTCCACTGCTTGTATGTAATTATGGTGCCGACTGCATCCTGAACAGATTCCAATCCTTCAAGGAATGCAATAACACCTTCTTCTCCTGGACACAATGCACATTTTTGTAGCATACACTCTTCCTTTTCACTGTCACAAACTGCATAGAGAATGAGGTCTTTATATGATAGTTGTTTTTCCCCCAAAGCTGATAGCTGAAGTTTGGGATTTTGGTGGTAGGTACAGACACACACAGTGTGTGTTCCTCCAGCTCCTGCCAAGACACACCACTTGGGTCTCAATGCAGCAAATGATGAGAAACCTATTTTTGGATTAGTGTCATTTGCCTTGAAAACAGTGAAAATCTCACGTAAATTACCAAGCACCAATCGTTTCTGCTGTAGTTGCTTCTCTCCTTCATGATTCCTAATTGATAGACAATCCTTCTTGCCTGGACATATTCTGCTTATTTCATCTGATTCATAGAAAGTGCACACTGCTTCCTTCTCTTTCTTTGTTATAACCCAACCTTTGCTAATATGTGGAACTTCTGGTAATATGCCATGTTTTTTCTTTATTTTGCGGCTGGTTGAAACCATTCTTGTAGATGCATTGAAGAAAGATGCTGTTCTGTGAATGGTGTATGGTGAGAGTGTTAGTATTTGAATCTTCCTCTTGTAGTCAGTCGTCTCACTGAAGGCATTCTTGAGTGCTTGCATCACTCCTGCATGCCTGCGAAAATGATATACATGTTTGAGTAAATTTATATGCAAACATATGATCTATATATAGGCTTAGTATACTTTAATGAAGGTACTACAGATATATATACAGTACTCACAAATTATTGTCATCCATTTTAGATTGCTTTTCTTCACTTTCTTGTGTAAACTTGTCATATGAAGTTTCTAGCTTTCTCTTCAGGGATGTTGATGCCATTTCAAATTTTGTTTCAGCCTTTGAAGATCTCCCTTTTCGTGACAGACCCTCTGAAAAACAAATAAAATAAATTGTTATAACTTTTTTTAATCAACTGTAGGCCTATAGATGTACATGTACATTACATATGAATTTGGTAAATACCGTATATATAATCATAACTGTATTGATCTTCATTATATAAATTGATATGCATACATCTGAATTTGTCAAATATATAAAGGTTGTAATGTTCATACATGTAGTTATATATATTGATGTTTTGTTGCTATAATATCTACATAAATTAACACTTTAAAAATACTTAAACTTACTTGTCTTCACTGGTGTCACATTCAGCATTGGAAGAATTGTGTCTAAATCTCCTTGGAAATCTTCAAACATTATTTCAGTAGTACACCCATAGGCAGAGGAACGTTTTTCTGTGGCAGTGGCATCAGTGTCTGAGTTCGAATCTGAGACAATATCAGACACACTTTTGTCTTCAGCTTTGATTTTATTGATATCATTAACACAATTTTTACAAATGTAATCTCCATATATTAATCCGTGAATTCCTTGCAGTGTATTACGGACTGGCACAAGTGCTTTTTCGATCTTCTTCTTATGTTTTCTAAGAGGATCAGCACAAACTTTTCTACCCATCTTGTTTATCTGTAAGAAAGGCATAAAATAAGTAATTAATTTATGTTCACAAAATATATTATTTAACAGTACAGTACATATATATATATATATATATATATATATATATATGCATATGCATATGGCGATTTTGCCAGAAATTTGAAAAATAGCCAATTTGAAAAATTCTTTAAGACAGTATAGATGGTGAATAAGATACATTTTTATTGTTTATATTAAAAGTGCAATGGTGGAACTTCATTTTGTGTAAAGAAATGTTTCCCCGAAATGTGTGAACTTCAAGGTCAAAGGGTCAATTCGTTCCTTGAAAAAGGGTGAACATTTTTATTTGTTCTCCTATTGCTGTTTTCGTTGCATTTTTGGATTCTACAGCTCATTCTGAGTCCAAAAACATATAGTTTTATATGGTTACGATAATTAGTGAATGTGTGAGGTGCATCCAAAGATGCCGACCTTGAGCTATTTTGACCTTAACCTTGATTTTTCTGACCTTCATAACTCGTGAAGTAATGGTCGTAGAAAGCTGAAACTTTCACAGCTGGCTTTCTTGCACAAACGTACCTTATACACCAAAAATAAGCAAGATCTGAGATGGTCGGGTGTTAAGCACTGATTCACCTGTGCTGGAACCCCTCAACACTAATTCATTGGGGGTGCTGCTTGAGCTGTAGGAAGGGCTGGTGCTAGATGTGCTACATTGGCCATTTCAGGTTGGGGCTTCACAGAGGATTGGGATGTCCACCACTGACCCACTGGTGGGGATGTTTCTTGGGTGCATCTATTGGTGGTTCCAGTTTGACCTTCCAAGGGGGACTGGAATTTAAGTCTGCTATTGTCACAAGCTTCTCCTAAGAGATCTTCATTCCTAGCAAGGTTCCTTGAGTATGGATGATCTTGATCAGTTCCTGCCTCAGCTCCAGTGGCAACCCAGAAATAAACATATCTTTAACCATAGGGAGTTGAGTGACATCCATACCAGGGAAGCACTGACAGGGCATAAGCAGACACAGTCTCATGTGGGTGCTTGGTAGCCTTCATAAAATCATGACTCTGCCTTTCTTCTTTCATTCTTTGCCCTTTCTCGTACCAGGATATTAAATGGGCATTACTCTTAGAAATTTCTAAGGCAGAGCCATCAAGGTAATTAGTTAAAAGGGATCCCATCCTTTCAAGGGAACCTGGAAATTCTTGCTCAAAGTATTTCTCAAAGGTTCTCAAAAACTCATGAAAATCATGTCCTTCACTCAGGCAGTATTTTTCAGGTGGAAGAACCTTGTGTGTGTAGTAGCTATTAGCCAGTATTTGAGACATCATGTCCATGGTCTGAGCATTCTGCATAACCATTTGTTGAAGAATTGCCCATGAAGGTTGGTCAATGCTCCCATCCTTAGGGGTTCCTGCCATAGGTGGTGATGGACATGCTGGTCTCTCTGGGGTTGTTCCCATTGGCTGTAACGTAACTACTTTTTCCCCATTGCCACCACTGTCATGGTTATATGGGAAATTAGCCCCTGCTGTCAGGATGGGACTAGCTATTGTGCTTACAGTGACTGTTGATGAAGCCACAGCAGTGGTGATAGTGGTAGTAAGTTGACTGGCAAGACCTGTTGTGTCACTTATTCTCTATTGTTTGTTCTTGTTGTGAATAATTTTGTTTCACTCTCTCAATTGTTTTTGTGCAGTGTGGTGAGTGCTGGCAATACTGGCAAGGGAATATGGGCACTTCTATTCAATACTAATGCTCTCTATTGATTCTTCCCTAAGTATTTTTTGTAAGAATGCGTTTGCATTACTCGCCTACTGGATGCTCTGTTAGTGGGGGCATGGCAGCTGCTTGTAGTTGCTAAGATGGGAGCCTAAGCTGCCAGTGAGGAACACACAGAGGGCCTTCAATTGAGTAAAAATAAATCCTTTGACTTCAGCACCACTTGCACTGCTAAGAATGAGAGAAATCAGGGTGAGCAAGTTCCCAATTTTGCTGTGGTTGAGATTGTATCAGATAGGTGGCTCCTATTAATTTGAAACTGGGTTCTCACCTTTATGATCTCTGGGGCATAGCCAGTCTGCCTCTTTTAAAGACTTGCTCCTCTGCTTATGGGAGGATTTAAGGAAAGTACAGCCTCCTTTGCCCAATTTAGTCAGAAAAACAAAAAACACAATGTTAATAACATCATCAGGCAAGTTTTTACAGGTAACTAAAGAAAATATAAACAGTTTTATTGATTATACACCAGTATGTATCCAGAACCAACTAAGCACTTGGGCGAACAAAAATATTAGTACAAAACAAGAAACAAACAACATTAGTCCCATACCACACACAAAAATGTCAACATAAAATAAAACCATTAAATTATTGGCCGCCACCAACCCATTACCACACAAAGGAGACAAGACTTGCAAAATAAAAGGAACTTAATAACTAATACAACAACAAAGAATATTAGTCACGAGGGCAAGGTCAATGAGTGTTTAGCCAAATTGTGTAAACCTGATAAGTCCCAGATGTGTCATTTTATACTCCAAACACCCTATCCTTCATATCACAATCATTGAAGGTATTCTTAGCTCAATCAGTGCAAAAAAAGTTCAATGTTTAAAACAAAAAATGTGTGTGAACTCTGGCTTCAGCATTTGTGCAGGTATTAGGAGCAAAAAAGCTTTGTCCAAATTCACTTCAATAAACAAATGTCCCAGCCAAAAACAAATCCCTGATAAAGAGAAAAAACCAACAAACATTTAGGGTTTATCCCCCAGCACTGGCATCACTGGACCCACAGGAATCCCTGAGTGCAATGATGCCAGAAAAGGGGGCAAAATTAATTAATTAACAATAATAATTAAGGTCCTAAAATTTTGGGATGTGTTTGCCTTAATGTTGCTCATATGGCAGTTAAAGGTACAATTTAGTTCACAGCCTGAGAAGGCTCAAAATCCATTGTGATGCATATTGATAACTGAAGTTAGGTTTTTCAACAAGGTCTTTATAAAGGAAATCAGGCATTCAAAAATGATTGATATTTACATGATAATTTTAAGTGATCCAAATAAGTTAGACATGGTCCTTATATCTAATGGTTAAGCAATGCAAAACATCACTGGTAAAAACAAGACTGTAGGATCACCTACCACACCATCAAGGAGAAATGAGATGCTTTCCCTTCTCCAGTAATGGGCATATGATTGCCGCAAAGTTGTGATTATTCTCTATACTGAAAGAATTTCAAATCTGTTGTTATCAATTAAAAAGAGAAGAAAAACATTTTTAGTAACTCTGAAGGCCTGGCTTTCCAAGAAGGCTCTGGCCCAATGGGTGTTACTGAAACCTCCCAGGCCCTACTGAGGGGTTTGGGAGCTCTCAGGAATCCTTCCTAACTGGAAGTTCCCACAAAACTTGGGGTTTTAACTAGTGATGGGACGATTAATCGGAATCGGAATCGAGAATCGGAAGAATCTAGCATTTTTCAGGAATCGGAATCGAGAGAATTGTACCATGATTTCCGATTCTTAAAACGATTCTTTAACTTTTAATTGAACTAGTTTTGCAATGTAAACTTTAAAATTTAAATGAGAGGATAACAAATTTCATTTTTATTGTATTGTAGCTATACATTAAAACATGTATATCCATGATGTGTAATCAAGAAGATTAAAATGAATTGTTACAACTTACAGTTGATTTTTATTTTTAAACCAATCTATTATAATTTATAATTTATATTACCATACTCATAATGTAAATAGTTAATCTTACCAGAGTAAAATATGACAATTTCCAGAAAAACAAGTATAGAATTATATTTAAAAATATTGAGAATCGGAATCGAGACTTTTTAGTGGTATCGGAATCGGAATCGTTAAAAATTTTGGTATCGTCCCATCACTAGTTTTAACCACACCATCTCGATGTCAACATTCGATCTTATGCGAGTCAGTCTTATTCCAGATCAACATTGTGACTATATGCGTTTCAAATAAAAATTAAAAGTTCAATAGTGTATTTTAACCAAGAGTGACTAATGCATATATAAATTTCAGATTTTAAATCAAAATTCCTAACCTAACCGGACATGATGTAACCTGACCTGACCGAATTTAAACTACAGTGCCCGCGAAAAGTATCCAATCACCCTTGAAATTTGTATTTTTTACATAAAAAACAATGTTTAAATGTATACTAACCTTATATTAGTATTTTGTCATCTGTCCTTTGGTTTGGATGACTTGTTCTAGACGTTTTGGCATGGATTTAATCAAGTTTTGACAAACTTCCACTGATATTTCCTTGCACCATACCTTTTTGATGGCCTCTTGTAATTTTTCGACTGAGCCAGTGTCGTGGCATTCAACCTTATTTTTTATTATTAGCCACAGATTTTCTATCGGATTGAGATCTGGACTATTACCAGGCCAATCCAAAATATCAAATTTATTGTCAGTAATCCATTTTGTCACTATTTTGGCCCTGTGACATGGTGCACCATCATGCATGTATGTTTTTGTCCTTTGGATTGCCATTGCCATTGGAAGTTTATCCTGTAGCATTGCTAAATACCGTGCACCATTCATAGTTGTGTTCTTCGGAAGAAAATATAAGTTTCCACGCCCATAGTAACCGAAACAACCCAAACCATCACACTTGGAGGGTGTTTCATTGTCTTTAGGGTGTATTTAGGGTCCATCCTATTTGAGCCAATAGGCCGGCGAACCTTTTTTGGACAACTTCTGAATGTCAAAAATGTCGACTCATCGCTAAATAAAACCTTCTTCCAGTCATCAACAGTCCAATGAATGTATTTTTTACAAAATGCGACACGTTTTTTTACGCATTTTTTCATTAATGAACAGTTTCTTAGCAGCATGGCGAGATGGTAATCCGAGTTCTTTTTGGAGCCGCTCCTGGATAGTTCGTTCAGAAACACCAGATAACAAATTATTCATATTAAATTTTATTTCTTTCGCAGTTATTGTTGGGTTTTTCAATACTAAATGTTTCATAAGTTTGTCTGTTCGCGAATTTGTTTTTCTCGGTCTGCCAGATCGTTTTTTAGGGACTGGCGTGGTTAGGCCACCATTGTTCTTAGCCCGTGAAACCCATAAATTAATGGTACTTTGGGATATGTTTAATTCCTTAGCTATCTGTCTCTGTGATTTCCCACATGCATGCAAAGCAACAATAGCACCTCGACAATCACTCTTAAGTTGTTTTTTAGCACACATTATATATAAATTTTATTTACACCACTTTCTGTAAAAAAAAAAAAAAAAAAATCAAGAAATTTACACAAACAGTGAAATCTGACAAATTTGAGACACAGCCACCCGCAACGAAGGCTACCAGAACACTAATTTGAGAATGCGTTGGATAGCTCTCATATCAGCGAGCAACCTCAAAGTTACCAGATGTTGCTAGAACAAATAGAAAGTGAATTACGTGTCTCTGAATATCAAGGGAAAATATTGTATTTTCTTGAGTGATCGGATACTTTTCGCGGGCACTGTAACTTAACATGAATTTAACTGACCTGCATAAGGTTGAGATTTTTGACATTATGCAAGTTCATAAATTTTGGTGTTGATATTGTAAAGATCAAGATTGTTTTGCTACCCCTTTTTTTTCCCCCTTAAAGGAAAGCAAATATTAAAAACATCAAATAGGGAGTCGTGTAAGAACTTATATGATCTGGCTTTCCTGTCAAAGAACAGTCTGATTGTGAATTTTCTACAGCCCCACTGAATTTCCCTTTAACCTCAGGAAATATCATGTACATTATTCTGTAGTTGTTTTGAGAGTGGTCAGTGCAATATTATTGTATGTAACTTAAAAAAGATGATGATCACTAATTAATGACTGTAGTTGTAAGTCCAGAATTTACAAGGACTTACAGTTTACATTTGAAATGAATTTTTACAGACTTGTGTGCTTTGGATCTCATGATATGTCAGTCCATGTTTGTGGATTTACCAAATTTGAAAATCTTAGAGATTATTCCATAGGTGGTAACACAGATTCAGTGATAGGAGTCTTTTTCCTGGAGAAGTCATACGATTTGTGCGTGGTTAGTGTTTTTGGTTGTTTTGCAGTTGTGAGTCATCACCGTTGGTTTAAATTATCATTCAAATTTGTTAAAAGTAGTTTGTAAATGGATAAAATCTTTTTGAAATTTCATTTAGTAACTGTTTAGGCTAGTATGTTATGTGGATGCTATTTCCTCTTTGCTCTACATTATAAATTATGATAGATTAGTTGGGGTGAAAAAAAATTTAAAATGCATAGTAGTATTGAAGTATCCTCTAGCCAGATACAGTATTGTAATGCTAACTGTAATTTTTGACTTTTTGCAAGTTATTATTATTTAATGCTTACTGACATTTAATCTAAAACTTTTTGGATCACCTCCATACATTGCACAATAAATGAAATTAATGTAAATTATGTTTTCAATAAGGTTAGTCGAAATGGTCACGTAAATATGTGGAGTAGTAATATGGGAGAGGAAGATTTGATTCCTGTGAAAAAGAAGGAACCTCAAATAGACAAGGATGCCATGGATCAAGAGGATGACATAGTGGAACTTTCAAAAGAAAGTGATAAAGGTACCTTCACAATGTTTAAGCCCACGATTTTGATTTTTGAGTCTGAGTGGGATTATTGTTGTTTGATAACTTGTTTATACTTCACATGACTTTTGTCTTGCCATTTTCTTTTTTTTTTTTTTTAAATTTTTATTTATTTATTTTATTTATTTATTTATTTATTTATTTATATATTCTTGTTTTAGTTGAAAAGTTTCCTTTGCATTTTTCCACACTCGCATTTATTATAGGAAATCATTATTCTGCACTTAAGTTCTCTCTCTTTCTTCATTAGCGCAATAAATAAATTAACTGGTAGCAAAAACTAAAGCTACTCTAATATACATTTCCTTCAGTGGTCTATCCTTCTAATCGAATTCCATGTATAAAAGCATAGAAGTGACAAGCACGGCAATCCAGGTTAAGTTTGATTTGGTGACATATTGATAATAAACAAATGAAAATAAAAACGAAAATAGTGTATTGAACCCAAACTGAATCCCAGTTCTGCTCTGCTTGTTGATTTGAGAAAATTTGATCAGGGAAATGATTCTCTCTCTCTCCAGATTTGAAAGACCCAAAGGGAAAGGAGACCATTTCCTACCGAAGAAAATCAAGAATATATTTGAGCGAATTCTTAAAAGGACATTTGGTAAAAATATTTCCAATTAAATTTTTCATTTACAACTGATATGTAGTTGTTTGTTTTTTTAATAGGAATGAAAATTGTGATGATAGAGAAAACTGTTAAACAATTTAATTTAAAATTTTGTGGGAACAATTCACTCATTATAGTATAATAGGCCACATAATTACGAGTAGTGTAATTGTTTTCATTAAGTACAATTTTCTGGACTAAAATTTTGGCTTTTATTTTGATTTTGCTAATGCTGAGGGAAAAAAAAAATCATCCTTGATCTTAACAGAGTGATGTAACGTCAGTGAGCTACAAGAAGGAAAATGGGATGTTGGTCACTGGTTTCGCTTCCGGAGACGTTTTATTGGTGGATGTGACAGATTCTGGATCTTTAATTCATTCCTTAAACATTTCTCAAAAGGTGAAGTTTAGCTCGGGAAGTGCCACTTCTGAATGATAATTTTAAAACTTGTACCCGTAGAGTGGCTATGTTTGTAATATTTTGTAAATGAAACTTACTCACCCAAGACTTTTAGGATGTACAGTTTGGAAAGAGTTTACTGAGGAAACAAAATGTATGGCAAAATGTTGAGAATTTCAAATTGAAGTAAGGATTCATAAATAGTTAAAAAAAAAGTAATGTTATACAGTTGGTCATAGTCGTCCTTCATTTCTTAGGATTGGATGCTGAATGCACTGTCATTTCAATTGGTCACTCTTAATTCTTGCTGAATGTTAAAGTTTTCAGTACTTTACGTACATTTTATTTCTTCTATGAACTTGTTGAAGGATGCATCTCAAACTGAAGCAGTCGTACAGGGTATTGCAAACCACACAAATGTATTATTTTTTACCAGTAAATAATGCGAGGTAATATACCTGCCAGTTTACCATATACTCGTATTTTGCCTTCCTTTGTAGGAAACCTTTTTGAAATGTGGTATTTGTATAAAGCAAAGTACTAAGCCTATTTCCTGCTTAGTTTGAAGTTAAGCGATAGCAATATTGGGTCTGTTGAGTAATTGGATGGGTGACTCTCCTTCGTATTCGGATGATATAGCGACTCGTGGTTCGGATTCCACGTGAAGGTGTAGTAGGTTCTTTGCCATTATAAAGGATGTTAAGTAACCACAAACATGTTCATAATATTTTAAGTTTCTAATTATGGCTCTTATTATTAAGTTTTGATGCTCCTTCGCAATATCTAAGGCCCTCTCATTAAACGACACGAAGGTCATAATGAATCTTTCTGCCTGTTGGTTCCACTAATTCTGATATTAAAATGTGTTAATGTAAGGAATGCAGTCGTTAAATGGTAGCCATTGAAAATGGAATGGTCTTTTGTAATACATAAATGTATTCACACACTGACGGCGAGTCAAAGTTAAAGAAACGCGTATGTAATGTCGAATATTGATTGCCTGTAAACCTCTCGCATAAAAATAAACCACAAAACTGGAATTTATTTTTCTTTGCAGTCCATTTCGAGTACTTGCATTAATCCTTCAGGAGACTGGATAGCTTTTGGAGTGGCTTTGCTTGGTGAATTGTTGGTGTGGGAATGGCAAAGCGAGACTCATGTCCTCAAGCAGCAGGTAAGATACTCTTTCTTCTGACTACCCTTAAAATGGACATCTACACCTCTACACCTGTGGTTACTGTAGTTTTCTGTGGTAAATGGAATGCTGTTGGAATAATTCCATTCTTTACATGAAGCTAAATCTGAATATCGTGATTAGGTCTATTCTTTTTGTATTTTGTTTGCGTATCGAAGTGTAGAGCAGAGCTATTTTTCCCATCCAATAGAAGATGGGAACTCACTTTTTAATAATGTACTTTGACACTGTCCTTAAGTTATTACGTTGTGACATAGTTCAGTAGGCCCAAATTTAGTGAGGCTCTTAAGACAAATTCTTATTCACTTTATATCGACATTGACAGTCTTATGTATTTATTAAGTATCTGTATTTATTAAGGTCTGTTTTTGTTTCTTGGTATTTTTTTTTTATTTGCTGAGCCCATGTATACTTGATGATGATAAAAACAATAATTTGTCCTGAGTTTTTATCATTTCTCACCTATTTTTGAAGGAAATAAGAGTGAGTTGAAAGTTATAAAAAGAGATCTGAAGTTGCCACTCAGGGAGATACTTGATGGTGGTGTGTATGCATTCATTCACAGATGGCAATAATTTAAAATTTATACAGAAAAGAATTCAAATTGAAGTACTGTACTGTAATATTTTATTTTAATATTAATCAATTAATTAGTATTAAGTTAGCGCACAATTGTTTCAGGGTCATTTCAATTCCATGAGAGTGGTTTGTTATTCGCCAGATGGACTTTACTTAGCAACTGGAGGAGAAGATGGAAAAGTAGACTGTTTTGCTTAAAAAGTTTTTGCTATAAATTCTTTATGTAGTTATTTGGCATTAATTTTTATGGATATAATAATTAGATCAAATTCATTGTTAGTTTGCGATGTAATAATTGTAAGTTAGATATGTTTAAATACGTTGGTTTTACTTTCAAGCTTAAACTTTGGTCGATGCAAACGTCGTTCTGTTTTGTGACTTTCTCCGAACATACGTCAGCAGTAACTGGAGTCGCGTTTACTCAGAGTGGGAAGGCCATTATCACCTCTTCTCTTGATGGTAAGACAACAATGACTAGTTAATTCAAATGTAAATTCATACAGACTTCAGTCTTTGGTAATGTTGGACTTGATTATAACTGGTCAACAACAATTTTGTCACAAGGGTTTTGATGGGTGTTCTAAGTGTACTTTTTCATGCTGAATCTAAATATGAAATCAGAGTTTTTCTATCAGGCTTAGTTTACTTGTGACGCTATGTTCATTTTTTCCTCATTTAGCATGATCACTGGATAAAAAAATAATAACATTATATATAATTAAATATATAACTATTATAATATAAAACATTATAAAAATAATAAATATAATATATTATATTAATTAATATAACAATAATAAAATATATTAATATTAATATATATGTTGTATTAATTTTTCTGTAAAATTAGTACAATTTATTCCTTTGGGGAGAAAGTTCTGATAATGCTGGCAGGATAAATTTGGTCGGAGCAGCAGACTGTGCAGGTTGAAACATGTTTGTACCTGTTCAGACATGAGCCTAGTTTCTGTATGTAGAGCAGCTCCAAGTCAGTCTGCTTGTAAATGTCACAGTGTTAACAGCTAGTGTCTGTTGCTTCTTGTTAATTTTACACCAGTGTTATATTCATATAGATGTTTTGTAATGCCGCGGAACTGTCTGAATCATCCTAATTCCTTTTGTTATGTATGTGGTGATCTAACTTTAAAATCCCAGAAACGTAACTTTACACCATTAGTAAAAAAATGCTATGAACTTTATTTCGGATGTAAAGTAGGCGATCAGGACAAGAGTTGGGCCCCTCACATTTGTTGTGTGACATGTGTAAGACTACTTACAGGATGGCTAAACGGTTCACGTCACATGCCATTTGCTATTCCAATGATTTAGAGGGAACACAAAGATCACACAACAGACTGCTATTGCTGCCTGGTAAATACAAAGGGGATCACTTCAAAAACAAAGAGCCTTATGAAATACCCTAATCTACCATCTGCAATGAGACCAGTTCCCCACAGTGCTCAACTTCCAGTACCAAATCCTCCTGAACATGTAAGTTTAAGTGATGAGGAATCAAACGTAGCTGTAGCATATCACGAGGAAAAAGATGAAGACATTTCTGATCCAACATTCCAGGCTACCTGTTCCTCCAATGAACCACATTTACTGTCACAAGGAGATCTAAATGACCTAGTTCGTGATTTGAAATTATCTAAGAAGCAGGCTGAACTTTTAGGTTCAAGATTAAAGGGTTGGAATCTACTGCAACGTGACACTAAAGTTTGTTTTTTCCGCAGCCGCCATGATGAATTCAAAGAATGGTTCTCCCATGAAGATGGACTTGTGTTTTGTAAAGATGTTAATTCAGTCATGGGGGCTCTTGGTCATGAACATAACGTGGATGAGTGGCGATTGTTCATTGACTCCTCAAAAGTCAGCTTGAAAGCAGTCCTCCTTCACAACGGAAATAAATTTCCTTCTGTACCTATTGCACATGCTGCAAACATGAAAGAGTCATACGACAACATGAAGTTGCTTTTAGAAAAGTTTCAGTATCAGAAATATAAGTGGAATATCTGTGGAGATCTGAAGGTCATTGCACTTTTGCTAGGGTTGCAGCTAGGTTACACCAAGTACTGTTGTTTTTTATGTGAGTGGGACAGTAGGGACAAGCAAAACCACTACGTTAAGAAGGATTGGTCAAAACGCACCTCACTTGTTCCAGGCAAGAAAAATGTTGTGAATAGTTCACTTGTTGACCCTGAGAAAGTGTACCTTCCTCCTTTGCATATCAAGCTTGGACTTATGAAAAACTTTGTTAAAGCGATGGATAAAGTGCAAACAGGATTCACATTAGGGTGGTCCTTGCTTAGGGGGTGAAATTTCAAGTTGAACATTTGTCAGCTCCCACCCACGGAAATCGTTCGAATGGTCGAGAAAACTCTCTAGGTGATTTATTTTTTTAATCGGACAGCGTTTACCCCTCCCTCATTGAGCATTACCATTAAGCTAATTTTTTGACTTTCAAGTAAATGTTACATAATTTGTAATGTTTGTTTTTTTCATTCTTTCCAGATTTTCAGTGGTTGGATAACTGTGTAAAACTGTAAATTCTAATGATTATAATTTAAACTGAATAACTCCTTTAACCATAAGTCAAGCTACCCGTCAGTGGTTGGATAACTAATGTGTGTAAAACTGTAAATTCTAATGATTATAATTTAAACTGAATAACTCCTTTAACCATAAGTCAAGCTACCCGTCAGTGGTTGGTTAACTAATGTGTGTAAAACTGTAAATTCTAATGATTATAATTTAAACTGAATAGTGAATAACTCCTTCAACCTTTAAGTAGATAACCTGGATCATGGCAGCGAAGCTGCGCTACCTGATTGCCCCGCAGGAATCGATCGCCGGGTCGCAACTTCCTTCGCAAAAAGAGGTCTTGGCCCTGACGGTCTACAGGATCGACGTCCAGAAGTAGTCACTTCGAGAGGCCGCCAACCAGGTCGTCGAGCTCGTTACCGAGGTGTGGTCCAAGGCGCGAATCCCCCTCCGCCGGAAGGACCACATCGTCACCAAGATTGAGAAGCTCCACAAGGAGTTCAACGATGTGAAGAGGAACAAGGGGCGAGCTGGCGCTCAAGCGAAGCGGGAGGACGAGTTCAGCGAGCGGATGATGAACCTGTTCGACGTCGCTGCCGCTAACGCCATGGAGCTGCTCAAGAACGAGGAGGACAAGGCGTTCCTCCTCGCTCAGCGCGAACCCCGTCGGCGCGGCAAGCTGGGGTCCGTCGACTCGACGCTAGCCGCTGTCGATGCCCGCGCATCTCAACGCCAAGGGGAAGAAGACCGACGGAGGCAGCGAGCCGAGGAAGAAGCGACGACATCTACGGCCCGAGTGGAGCTCGAGTGGTCTTCGTCCTCTTCCAGTGGTGCCGCAAGCGCAGCGGAGAGCGACGACCATGGAGAAGAAGGGAGCCCTCGGGCTCCGAAGCGCTCCAGGCGGGGCACGACGAACATCGTTTCGGCGGCTGTGGCGTCGTCGCTGGATCGCACGAAGGTGACCGACCGAGGAGCTGTCTACGTCCTGACAGAGGTTGCCCGGTCGCTTGGGCACGACGTCGCAGAGCTCAATATCAACCGCAGCTCCATCCGCCGACACCGGCGCAGGCACCGCTCCAGGCTCAACGTGGCGCTCAAGGAAGAGCTGAGGGCCGGCAATCTTGTCGTTCACTGGGACGGCAAGCTCATGCAGGACTTGACGAGCAAGGAGCAAGTCGATCGGCTTCCCATCTTGGTCTCCGGTAACGGCGCGGTGCAGCTCCTGGGCGTCCCGAAGCTGCCGAGTGGAACGGGCTCTGAGATGGCCAAGGCAGTCCTCAACGCGTTGGAGGAGTGGGAGCTCACTGAGCAAGTGAGTGGCTTGTCATTCGATACCACCGCCTCGAACACCGGCCGGAACAACGGAGCGTGCGTCCTCATCGAGCAACACCTCGCGAAAGACTTGCTCTACTTCGCGTGCCGCCATCATGTGCTGGAGCTCCTCCTCGGTGCGGCGTTCACGGCTGTGATGGGCCCCACGTCCGGTCCTGACGTGACCCTCTTCAAGCGTTTTCAGGAGCGCTGGGATTTCCTGGACAGAAGCCAGTACGAGTCCGGCGCTGCGCACCCCGATGTCGCTCCTCTGCTCACCACTGTCGACACGGAGTGGTTTGAGAAGGCGATAGTCGAGCGCAAGGACCTGCGCGACGATTACCGTGAGCTGCTCGAGCTCACCCTCCTCTTCGTCGGTCACGTCCCCCCGCGAGGAGTGCGTTTCCGAGCTCCCGGGCCGATTCACCACGCCCGCTGGATGGCGAAGGCAATCTACGCCTTGAAGGTCTGGATGTTCCGACAGCAGTTCAAACTCACGGCGAGGGAGGAGAGTGGCCTCCGGAGCATCTGCATCTTCGTCTGTCGGGTCTACGCCAAGGCGTGGACGGAGGCTCCGATCGCCGCAACTGCCCCCCGAAATGACTTCGCCCTCCTCAAGGACCTGCTGGCCTACTCTGACATCAACCCTGCGGTGGCCAAGGCGGCGCTGACCAAGTTCCAGAACCACCTCTGGTACCTGTCGGAGGAGCTGGTGGCGCTGGCGCTGTTCGATCCGGGGATCGCCGTCGATCAGAGGAGGAAGATCATCGCCTCTCTCCACGACCGGGTCGGTGAGGAGTCCCCGGCGAAGCGGCCCACGCTGCCAAACCGAGTACTCGCCGGGCTTCAGTTGGAAGACCTGGCGTCGTCCAACACACGAGGTTTCTTCGAGAAACTTCGACTGGAGGACGGCTTCCTCGAGGTCGACCCGGAGACCTGGCCGAAGCGGGAAGACTTCAAGACAGCGGCGGCACGTGTGGGAGGGCTCGCCGTAATCAACGACCATGCCGAGCGAGGAGTTGCCCTCGTCCAAGAGTACAACCGGACGCTGACCCACGACGAGGAGCAACTCCAGTTCCTCCTGCAAGTCGTCGCTCGCCACCGCTGCCAGTTTCCGGACTCTCGGAAGCGAACCCTACAGACCCAGGATCGCTAACCGGGCAACAACGGCAACAACTGCAACCGGGCAACAACTCCGGGGGTAAAAGTTCAAGGTCGATGAGGGAGGGGTAAACGTTGTCCGATTTAATAAAAAATTCAACTAGAGAGTTTTCTCAACCATTCGAATGATTTCCGGGGGTGGGAGCTGAAACTTCCCAAATTTGAATTTTAAGGACCACCCTAATTCACATACTTGAGAAATAAGTTTCCCCGGATCAGTGATGCCAAGATTAAAGAAGGCATTTTTGTAGGCCCTCAGATCAGAGAATTGTTAAGAGATGAGAGATTTGAAGGAGAGTTGAATGAAGTTGAGAAAGCTGCGTGGCAGAGTTTCAAAAGTGTCTGCACAAATTTTTTGGGAAATCACAAGGCCGAAAACTATCCTGAAATAGTAGGAGATCTTCTTAAGTCTTACCAAGCAATGGGGTGCAATATGTCATTAAAGGTTCATTTCTTGGACTCTCACTTGGACTTTTTTCCGGAAAACCTGGGTGCGGTAAGCGACGAACATGGTGAGCGTTTTCATCAGGATATTTCTGCCATGGAAAACCGTTACCAAGGCAAATGGAGCCCCAGTATGCTGGCTGACTATTAGGGTGTGACCGTTGCCCTCCAAAAATCAAAAAATGGCCCTACAATGCTGTTCAAAATTTTAGTGTTGTGTATTTATCTAGGAAACACCCCTGTAAATTTTCTTGGAGATCGGTGCATGTTTGAGCTAGCACCGTCGTACCAGCAAGTATTGCTATTTCAGCTTATGAACTTCATAAATAAGTGTGAAAATAGCACATTTTATCAGATTTTCATTTCCGGGTCTGGAACGCTGACCCACAAATTTTCCACGTATTATTTTATTGCATTTAATTTTAATGATGCTCTTTTCTTTTCCCTTGACAGTGATTTGATGTTGTGAATAGAGAATTTAATCATGGATACACGGCAAGATGATGAGTATGTCAGAATGTTATTGGGCACCGTACCCCGAGAAGAAGAAAAGGAAATAAAGGGCTGCAAACTGCCAACTAATAGGCAGGTCTTACTATGTCTGTTAGCAAACCTTCGGGATATGCATTGGGACCAGGCTTTATCTGCCACCATTGACAATGTGCTTTTGCATTACCAGAAGGCGAATGTCCCGACCATTACAGGCAGGGACAATATTGGCCGAGTGATTAAAACTTACTATGACAAAGACTACATGATGCTTATGAAAAAGAATGAGGATAGAAGACGGGCTGATGATCCTGGAATTATGAAGTTTAAATCAGAATTGAGCCTGATGATGAAATTTTATAAGAACACAGTGTTGAAAGACATGGCGGCTGCGAAAAAGGGGAAAACTCAGGCCGAACAAGATGCCATCGATACTGACATACTCTTTATGAAAAGCATGCTAAGTGACAGAGTAGCTACCTACTCTGGGGTAAACAAAGTACTCACAGAAAAGGTTCAGAAGCGACAGAAAAGGCAGATGCGAGAAGAGAAGCGACAAGAGAGAGAGCAATGTGATCATGCTGAGAATGTACAGGCTGATATTGATTCACCTATTAGCTCTGATGAGGACGATGACATTGATGAGGCCAGCACTGCTGAACCAAAGAGAACATCGGAGAACAGTGAAAGAGGGAGTTTCAATTTTTGTGCCCCATGATATTCTGAAGTCGGCAGAATTTGTTTCATGCAGTGTTCGAAACAACATCTCGCCGACCCAGCTGAGTGCAATTGTGTACTCCCTTGTATCTGCATGTGGTGGAGATACATCAAAGCTGAGTCTAAATGCAAGGACGGCCCACCGATACCGAGCTTCCATCGTGTCAGAAATAAGTTTAAAAATCATGGATGAATGGCAACCATCAGACAAAGTACTGGTGCACTGGGATGGTAAACTTATGGACACGCTGGATTCCAAAGGCACTGATGACCGCCTGCCCATTCTTGTGTCTGGTGTCAATGGCACAAAGCTTCTTGGAGTCCCACCTCTTCCGCATTTGACTCAAAAAGCTGGCCTGGTTCAAGGAGACTTGATATCAACAGCAACCAAACAACTTCTGGTCGATTGGGAGTGTGAACAGAATGTCGTTGGTATGGTTTTCGACACAACTTCATCCAATACAGGTAAACCTATTTCAAACATCAGCGTGAATTTATCACGACATTAATACCAAAATACAAGTGAATGATTTAACAGAAATCTGCAAAAAGCACGTGCCTGAAATGGTGGCCTTAAACTACAATTACATTTTTTTTTCAGGACAAAAAACAGCTGCTTGCGTCTCCCTCCAAAAGGAATTAGAGCGTGCCGTATTCTGGTGCGCCTGTCGCAGGCATGTGGGCGAAGTCATCCTAGGTGTTTGCTGGGATTGCTTGAAAGTGGAGGGCTCTTCAAGTCCAAACATAATGGTTTTCCAGAGGTGAGTCATAAGCTTTACAAAATAACAAGGAATATTATTATCTAATGAACAAATTTAGTGGAATTTCTTTTATTAGACTTATAAGATATACTAACACCAAGCAAATGATCGATCATATCAATCTTAATACCCCTAAAACAATATTATAGATTAGTACGAAATACAATAATCCCAATAATTGCATTTCTAGGTTCAAGAACCATTTCTCTCAACTGGCGTACAATGAAAAAAAGAAATACTACTACCCCGCAATGCCTGGAGTGTTTGAGGAGCGCCAGCAGGAGATGGCTGACTTCTTCCGTGAATCTCTAGCCCAACCATTTACACGTGGCGACTACAAGGAGCTGGTAGAGCTTTGTCTGCTGCTTGTAACTAAAGGATCCGAGCCAGTGAACTTCACAATGGTCTACCCCGGCGCACTTCACAAAGCAAGGTGGATGGCTAAACTGCTCTATACCCTCAAGATTGTTCTTTTGTCAGGCCAGATCAAAGAGCAGTTTCCCAAAGCCGAGGTTGTGACTAAAAGTCAAATCAGCAAGTTAGAACGGTTTGCTGTGTTCACGGTCGCTGTTTATGTCCCATGGTGGATTGTTTGCCCCGTTCCAGCAAGTGCGCCACTGAATGACTTGAATTTGGTCGAAACCTTGGCTGAATTTGCCCCATATGACGCCACAATAGTTGACAAAGCACGTGTGGCACTCGGTAGACACACTTGGTACCTAACTGAGGAGTTGGCCCCACTGGCTTTGTTCTCGTCCCAAGTTCAAGAAAGGACAAAAGAGGAGATGAGGAAGGCCCTTCTTTGCCATGAAGGCACTGAAGTTACTAAGAGAGTGGGGCTCAATCATGGGGGCTATGGAAAGCCATATCTTCCCCCTGTCCCAGAAAGTGGCACTGCCCTGGTGGACCTAATTGGGCCCGACTCAAGCCGGTTCTTCACCATTTTAGGCATGCCCTATCAGTTTCTCCACAGTCCAGCCAGTGAATGGGCGGATCATGACGACTACCTGAACATGAAACGGGTTGTGGACAAGCTTCAGGTCGTCAATGAGGCTGCAGAGCGTGGTGTAAAACTTTGCCATGACTTTCTTAATGTTGCCAGGGATGAGGAGCGCTTTCAAGAAGTCCTTCAAGTAGTTGAAAATGACAGACTCCGCGTTCCTAATCAGCGCAAACGATCATCTGTTTCCGAACAGAAATCATGGTTTCTTGCTCTAGAGAAATAATACCTTGTGAATATATGATAAAACCCCTTAATGTACCATGAGATAATAAGAATGATTAACTTTTTTGTGTTAATGATGACAGCTTTTAATTAAGACAGGCAAATGATTTGTGTTAATATCCCTTATGATGGTTGTGTAATCTCATATATAGGCGCGTATGCCGTATAAGCAAAATCGCTATTTTTCAAATTGCTGGTGCTCACTCGAATATGCATGAATCTTCAAAAAATTGCACGTGGGTATTTTTTATGTCAATATGCAACACCAAAATTTTGAACAGCATTGTAGGACAAAGTTGGGGCAACTGTCACACCCTACTGACTATTGCTGGACTCTTAAGAGAGAGATGCCTGAGGCAAAGCACAGCAGAAAATCAAAACAAGCTACTTTTTAAACTACAGGTATGTCTTTTCGATCATATTTTAATAAGTATGTAACTATATGGGTTTTTAAAAATTAAATTGCATGTCACACAAAAACCAGACCTGATAGAGAAATTTTACAAACTTATTTGGATTCAGCACAGAAAATACTATAAGAATAAGGTATTTTCATTCTTGGGACACGAAAAAAATTTTTTTTTGTTGCCCAGTGTTATCAGCCAAGGACAATTTAGTAACTTTAAATGAGAATGGAATTCTCTTATGGTAAATGTAATTTTACTTGTAGATATTTCAGTTTTGGATTATATATATGTGGGCATTTCCTTAATGTACCTTTATAAAATATAAGATTTTTTAAGACTATTTATTTCTTGCTTTATGGCAAGTGCACAGTTTAATAAAAGTATTCCTGTTACTAACCAATATTAATGGTATTTTCCTTAGCTAGTTTTCTTTGACATACCTCTAGAATTTAGATGGTGCCTCATTCGTGAGATTTCTCCCTCCATTTGTTGTTTGCATGTTTTACCTCCTCCTGTTCTCTTTCCCTTTTCTTTCAGGGATTATATTCTTTTCAAAATATTTTCATATATCGCTCTTGCCCCAGAGACCCCACACATTCTAAAATGTGAAATTGAAATTTTTATGTAATTTCTATTCTTTCTTAATTAGTTAATGTTAATAACCGATTAATTTTATCTGAAAATATAATTTACTATTAGTAATACCAAAACAAATAGACCTACTAAAAGAAATAACTATTTTTAAATAAATGGTTTAAACCAAACCACACTGATCATGGTGAGGCATATCGAAAAGTTGATCTAGGTTCTGCTTGAAACCACCTTCAGCTTTCTGAAGAACAACAACAACAACTCTCTCTCTCTCCTAGATAGTTCTTGTTTTGTTTTCGACTTTTCATACTGCTTGAGCAGTGCCTCGAGTTTCCTGATGTTTCGCTCAGCATTCGTTGGGAGGAATTCGAGCTTCCTTTCACAGCCTCAGAACCTCTCTTGTTGCTTTCCTTGCACTCTTGAGCGATTTTCTTCTGTTGGACATGATGATAGAAGTAGTTGGCAGTTTGCGGCCTTCAGTCGTTGCTGATGTGTGACCTATCAGCCACACCGCCGAACGCCTCATCGTGACGAGACTTACATTTTTACCTCTCATTACTAAGGGGCCGTTCAAAAATTATGTAACGCTAGTTTTGTTGAAACTTGACACCCCCACCCCCTTATAATGTTTCGTAACAACGCTAGACCAGACACCCCCTATTAGGGGTTACATAACATCTTAGTGGGTGTCTGGTCTAGCGTTACGGAATGTTACAAGGGGGTGGGGTTGTCATGTTTTAGGAAAAATAGCGTTACGTAATTTTTGAACAGCCGCTAAGAAACGTCAAGTTCTTAGTGGTTCTGAAATAAATTTGAATTCACTATAGTAAACTAAAATTGCACAGGAAGGCTATAAACTACAATCTGAGACCTACCTCACAGCTATCGATACTCTACTACTGTTTTCACAAACTATAATTCCAAGGTACATGTTCAGTTGTAAGCAATCGTTACACGTGTACTGTAGGCCGGGTCGAATTTCTGGGGGCAGATCGGGCACTATGTGGGGCTTATGAATTGGGGTCCTGCTATATCAGAAAATTGATTACACATAAACATCGTTTATGTGTAATCAATTTACTGAGCTATATGTTGAATTTCAAATTCAATACCAATAAATTTCATGTTCTAATTACCATATATTTTTACAGGAATTATAAGAATTTATGCTCTTTAGATTTACTTATGATTTATGCATGATTCTATAAAAGCTGGATTTTTAATTTTTTTAAAAGGTTGAAAAAATGTCAACCAGAAACAAATCTTTGAATGCAGCTTTTGGTTTTGCCACTGAATTCCGCCGATCAATGATTCCTACAAAGGCAGACGTTGTCAGACACTATTTCTTCATTCAAAAGAGAGAGAAAATCAAGTCAAGGGGATCAGCAACTGCGAACGATTGCTACAATATAGTTACCAAAGATCTTCAAGATATTTGGGCCATGTTCTCTTTCCCTGTCATTCAAGAAAGATCTATTTCTTCTGCAGTGGAAAGATTAATCAGATCAGCTCTTTCCTTGAACAAGGTTCCTCTACGTCAAAGGAATGAAAATTTTGCTAAAAAACTTGCTTCATATGATGAAATGTTCAACATTTGTACTTGCAAATGTTATGATAAAGGAATAGAAAGGCCGTTTTGTCGATGCGAGGTAAAAATCCCAATGGTAGAGTGGGAGTCATTTGTAGGCCAAAAGCAAAGAATAAATCAATTAGGGCCATTTGATTGTGAAGCTGCCGCTGTCCAGAGACGATCCCTCTCAAGAGCAAGAGAAGAACAAGAGAGGCAACAAAGGTCACAAGTGGAAATGGCAGAGGCTATGGAAGTTGTACCATCTTCTTCAGTAGATGACTTTAGCGAAGATATAGAAGACAATGACAATGAGCTAGAATTCGTGCCCGATGTGGAATTGATTGAAAATTGTCAAAATAGGTATTCATACAATGAATTACCATTACCGTGTGAGTTCGAGAGCTACAGCAGCTATTGTTAATGCTGCATTGAAAGATATGGGAATAATCGATCAATCTAACATGCTTGATAGGAAGAAAATAGAAAGAGAGAGAATTCGCGTAGGCAAGAAAAATATTGTTAGATCTAGATGTGAATATTGAATGTATAGGGTTTGATGGAAGAAAGGATGATACGTTAACCAAGCATGGAAAAGAGAAAGAACATTATGTGCTGATCAAAGACCCTGGAGGTATCTATGTAGACCATCTCTGCCCTGACGCAGGAAATGCTCGGTGTATAGCTGATGAAATTATAACGTTCTTAATTGATTCAGCGAGCATCGACACACTCAATGCTCTGCTATGCGACGGTACTGCTATCAATACTGGTAGAATTGCTGGTACCATAAAATTGATTGAAATTTTTTTGCATAGATCAGTTCAATGGCTCGTGTCTCTTTTACACATGAATGAACTCCCTTCAGACACATATTTGAAACAATAGACGGAAAAACATCAGGGCCAAATACCTTTAAAGGATCAATTGGAGCCAAATTGAAATGTGATTTAACCATTTTAGACTTGGCATTTTCACCAGTTCAGGGCAACGTCCAAGATATACCACCGGATGTCGTGAAAGAGTTGAGCAGTGATCAAAAGTATCTCTATGATATGTGCCTAGCAGTGCAATCTGGATGGGTATCTGAAAGTCTAGCCCGCAGATCTCCAGGTGCCATTCATCATGCTCGCTGCATTACCCGAGCAAACCGGATTCTTCATTTATATGTATCGACTTTGCATCCCGAACAAAATCTGAAAGAACTGGTAACCATCGTCATGAAATCATATGCTCCTGGATGGTTTCATAGCAAATCCCATCCTAAAGCTACTGACGGAGCATGGAATTTTTTTCATTTGATTGTCTTGATGCCAGGATTGGAAGAAAAACATCGCATTATTATGGAACCGGTGTTCCGTAATAATGCCTATTTTGCCAATCCCGAAGCTATCCTAGTGTCAATGCTTACTGATAGCAGACAACATGTCAGAGAAGATGCTCTTCAGAAGATACTTCTCAGTCGAAAATTGCTGCCTTTTCATGCCACAGTCAAAGCGTGGAAAGTGCAGTGAACTTAGTGACAAAAGCATCAGAACAAAGAATTGGTTACGGCAATCGGCACAAATTTATCCTCAATCAACTGGAATCAAGAAAAAGACTGCCACAGTTTGAATGGAAAAGCCAATGGGGCCAAGGCACCTCCACAAGTAATTAGTGAATTGTGAAGGTAATTTTTAAATTAAATTTTGTTTTTACTTCAAAGCTGTTTTGTGTAATAAATGGTACAATAGACTAATTGTCTTCTTTTCAGACAAATATACTAGGCCTATATGAGGTTTATGAATTGGTCTCCTAGGCAATCAGTACTCCAAACTAAAGTTTATGCCACCCTTTTCTATATACTGATAACACTTTTTGGGGATGCGGCAATTTTTCAAGGATTTGAAATTTCTTGGATAATTGCCTGAAAATTGCACATGAGGTATATTATGCAATTTTAAGGGGGGTCATCTCTATGAACAAATGCTCTAAATGATCTCCATTTTGATTTATGATACTATTTTTAATTTGGGGGCGGAGCCAAAAATAAGAGGGAGTATGCTAGTGGTACGGAGGGGAGCATAAACTTTCTTTTGGAGTATGTTGGTCAGGATATCATTTCATAAACCCCACATAGTGCCCATCTAAAAAAAAATCATTTTGACTAGATTTCGACCCGGCCTAACGTGTAGCATTTCACAGAGTATGGAAAACTCCTTTAGCGTCTCCCCTCCTCCCACAACGTTAGGGTTGAGGCTGCTTGGGGTACAAAATTTGCTTTTATATTTTTAACTGTGTGTGTTCCTTCACAACATGATCAGGTCAGGGTACTGGTACAGCCTAATGGAGGAAAACCTCCAGGACACTTAGCGACCACTGAATATTTATTAATTGAGCTGAAACTTGGCATGGAGAGTGTTTCCTCTAACAGAAATCTGATGGCTAGTGAGCACATGAACATTTTGAAAAAAAAAATTAACCCTTAGGGACCTACAAGGATGAACCATCCTGATTGTATAGGGTGCTCCAGAAGTCAGGACACACAGGGGGAAATAATCTGTTTCACGCGTTATGTTGGTTTATTCATATTAAATGCTGAAACTGAGACCCATTAACCTCAATACAGTTCTCAATTCTTCTTCTGAGTGACATCCTCGCACGTCTCAACATAACGGGGGGGGGGGGGATCTTGGAACATTCAACCGTTATTCGATCATTGTAAACGATGGATTTCAAATGACCCTACAAAAAGAAATTAAGGGGCGTTAGATCTGGTGACCTAGGAGGACATTCAACAGAACCTCATTGTCCAATCCAGCAATGACCAAATAATTCATTCAAGTAATAACGAACTCTGAGTGTGAAGTATGGTGGAGCACTGTCCTGTTGAAAGAAGAACCCCCTTCGTTGATTTGGCGGCAGGTTGTCACTGAAAGGTTCAACTGTTCGAAGCATCTGAAGGTGTCTCACCTGTGCACAGGCCCTCCATGAAATAGGCCCTATTAAGGTATCACCTAACATGCCAGCTCATACCATAACACGTGGAGTATTTTGGACATGACCATTGTCGGTCCAGTGAAAGTTTTCGTCTGACCAGTAGCGAGCGTTATGGCGGTTATCGTACCCACTAAGATAAAACATTGCTTTATCAGTGAACATGATATAACAGGTAGTGTTTGTTGGCTTATCACCCACTTACAGAAATTTAGGAGGCGGTCTGTATCGTCGTCATGCAGTTCTTGTGTCAGGTATATCTTGTAGAGATGGAAGTGATTTGCCTTCAAAATTCACTGACAAGACGTCCTCGACACGCCCGTCTCTGTGGATAACTTTCGAGTTGGCTTCTTCAGGTTGAACAAATTATCCAGTACCAGTGTCAGTCACATCATCCGTGGAGGTTCTTGGATGACCAATATGTGGTCAGCCAAGAACATTTTCGATGGCTTTAAATCGCTCAGTCACTTTTCTCAGTTGAGAAATCAATGTTTTTTCTCCCTTGGCTTTGCTAATTAAGTCTGCGACACTTCGGTACATGCTTCCTTCTCTTGCGTATATGAAGACCGACTCCACTCGCTTATCTTTCGTTAATTTCATATCCATGTCTCGCCTGAACAGAAAAAACAAACTATTAATATAAATTAATTTCCCCTATGTGTTCTGACTTTATATATATATATATATATATATATATATATATATATATATATATATATATATATATATATATATAAAGGGTGTCAGGAAATGATTGCCCCCCCCCCCCCCCCTGTACAGAAGAAACTGAAAGGAATAGAAAAAAACAGACAAAACCACGCGAAAGAGCGTTTAATTTTGAATAAAAAACACTTGTTTTCATATCGGGTGTTGCCCCATTTGCAGCTCTGACGGCCATTAATCGACGGGGGTATGATCCCAGAAGTGTCTCAAAGAGATCGGTATCATGACTCATTTCTTCAAGGACTTCGTTGATCTTTGCAGTCATAATTTCTGTTGAATACCGATTCTGAATGGGTTGTTCCAGCATTAAGGACTCCACCCGATCCTTCATGATGGATCCGACATGTTCACAGACATTAAGATCGGGAGAATTGCCAGGCCATTCATTATTTCCGAAAAAATCAATGTTATTGTCCTTAAGCAGTTGTTGAGTCGCAAGTGCTTTCATACAGGGGGCTTTGTCGTGAAGAAAGGTTGCCTGGTCAACATCCAAAACACACTCGGGGTCTTTCAAAAACGGAATTACATGTTGGGCTAAAATTACATTTCGAAAATAAGGCCCATCCCAACTGGTTCCTCTTGGTTTGATAACCCAGATGAGCTTCCGAATAGAGAACATAATGAAACACCCACACATGCTGGATTTTTTACTATTTCTCGATACTTCTGGTCGTCTGGGACTTCATCAGGAGTTGTTGCCCAAACCCGATCATTCTGAAATTTGGTTTTCTGGAGACATAAACGAAGAATTCATCGCTGACAACCAAGTGAAGGAAATCGTCTTCCGTCCATTCCTCAAGATAATCACAAAACCATAGCCGATCTTCAATATTAAGATCACTCTTCCGTGGCTTAGCTATTTCATGCCAAGCACTCAAGCCTTGGCGAACTCGAAATTGCTGCACAAGTTGCCGATTGACTATCTTACCACGACGGATAAGTATCTCTTTCGCTACCTCAGAGCAGCTCTTCTTTCGGCGCCGTGATGCAGCAAGCACAATGTCTTTCGATTCTTGAGATAATTTCTCCGGTCTTCCTCCTCGAAATTCTGTTTCACAATCTTCAGGATTCTTATTCCAACTCCTTTTGACAAAGTCTTCCGATCTTTTTAATCTCTCAGCCACCCAGTGTCGAGTTATGAAAGTTGCACCAGCTTCCTTTGCTTCACGAAATGTGACAGCTCGAATGCGGTCAAGAACTCGCTTTTTCTCTGAATCGTTCAAAATAGATGATGCCATGGTTTCTGTGGGGAAAAAATGGTAAGAATTAAAATCACAGGAATAGAATATAATGGTTTTTATTCAGATTTTAACGCTCTTTCAAGTGGTCTCGCCGGTTTTTATCTATCTCTTCTAGTTTTTGCTCTACAGGGGGGGGGGGGGGCAATCATTTCCTGACACCCCGTGTGTATATATAGGGTGAACCAAATGTAGGTGGACAGTAAATGATAACGTTTATTTTGAGAATACATATTTAATTTTTTTGTATACTATAATACAAAATAAAATTTAAATAAATTTAGTTATAATATTTAATATAATATAACACAAACACCATAGTTATAATGAACACCATAGTTATAATATAATATAACACAAACCGTATTCAACCTACTGTCCACCTACTTTTGGTTCACCGTGTATATATTAAATAAAAAAAAAATTTATACCCCAGCGCACTCTTCCACCGCAGTGAGGTCACGTTAGGAACAATACTTTCTCTGATCGTTCCTGTTCGTGGAAAGGTGCATACAGGACAGTATTATTACAGGTGGTATATATGTACAGAGTGTACACATTATCTTTACAACTTCTCCCTCAAATAAAAATATTAGGAAACGAGGTACACACACCGTTTTGGTGCCATCTGTGAGAGAACGTAATAAAGTTTCACATAACCTCAAACACATTCAACATGGGCACCATTTGTCACATAAGACATCCAAATGGTATTCTATCTCCATCCATGTACGTTGCAACATTTCAACGTCAACTCTTGCAACAGCAGCAGCAATTCTGGTCTTCAAATTGTCGATGTTGGCCACTGAAGTTGTGTACACGCAGTCTTTTACATAACCCCATAGAAAAAAGTCACAGGGTGTTATGTCTGGTGATCTGGCCGGCCAAGAGATGGAACCCCCCACGGCCAATCCACCAATTTGGGAAATGCATGTTAAAGGAATTTCGTAGCAACTTCGTAATTTGTGTACACCTTGTACAGTAATCTGACATTTGGCAACTACCACGTGAAACTTTATTACTTTCTCTCACAGATGGCGCAAAAATGGTGTATGTACACTAGTGATGTAGCGGATGTCATTTTTTTCGCATCCGCGGATGCGGATGAGGATTTGATTTCAACATCCGCGGATGCGGATGTCTACATTTTCTTTATTTTTTAGGATATATTCGAGATTCGTTGTGTTTAACGTATATAATAAGTTATTATATAGAGAGAGCTGTAGCTATAATGTAGTATAATTGATTAATTGTACAATAATTGCTGTACTTTTCTCTGAACATATAAAATAATATCAAGCATGTAACTAATATAGAAATCAATTAGTGAATTCGTCTGCAAATAAATTCGTTATATTTTGTTGAGTTTCAGCCACAATTAGAAACCATAATTGTGTTACCAGGATGCGGGACGTGAACCCAACTCAAATGCACCCCACCGACCTCTTTCCCCAACCTCCTCCACCCTTATAGAGAGAGATCTTTAATTAGCTTCATAACTATTTATATTAAGTTTAAAGTTTTATTAGGCATATTTATAAATGAGTAATTAAAATAAAGTAAACTAAGATGTTCATCGTTTAATGTTCAAACTTAATTATAGGAAGGTTATGCTTAAGGAACATTAATTTTTCTGCCTTTTCTGCTGCCAGTCTGTTTCTCTTTCATCATATATTAATCCAGCACTGCTAAATAATCTCTCGCTTGGTACGTTTGTTGGAGGACAGGCTAAATGTTTCCTTGCAAGTTTACTCAAGTATGGATAGATATTCTGCGTATTTTTCCACCAACTAATAGGATTGTCACATGCAGCCAGGCGTTTTTCTTGGTGATAGCTCTCGATCATTTTTACTACATCTTTTGACATCGCGTAGGTCTCGTCATTGCTGCTTGACTCAAGAAACTGAGAGACAGATTCTGTGATAGATTTGCTTGTTGAAGGTGTTGGTTCTGTCACTGAAACTTTTATTCTTTTGGTGGGTGGCGAAGCGACAGATTCAAGAGATTGAAGCTCTTCAACTGCTTTGCCAAGTGATGATTTAACTCGTTCTAATGTACTAGGTGAAAATAACTTAGCTTTGTAACGTGGATCTAAGTAGGTTGCAAGAGAGTAACTTCATACAAGAACAGCCTCTCGTCTTGTCGCTTGCATCACTTTTGCGCACAATGAACTAGTTCTATTAATATAGTAGAATTTGATAATTTCCGCTTATTAATGACATTTTATCTCAACGGTCCACATCCGCACGACATCCGCAGTCCAAAGTGCGGATGCGGATGCGAGAAAATGTGCGGATGTTATGCGGATGCGGATGTGACCTACATCACTAATGTACACCCACCTCTGTTTCCTAATATTTTTATTTGAGAGTGAAGTTGTATTAGGCTGACCATATTTCCTTGAGACAAAATAATAATTTATGAATAATATGAATAATAATTTATGATTGACCAATATTAAAGTATATTTATAGTTTTTATTAAAAACGGGACAAAATTGACATTTTTATTAAAACGACGGGACGGCCAGGAAATATTAAAAAAACGGTACTGTCCCGTTCAAAACGGTACGTATGGTCAGCCTAAGTTGTATAGGTAATTTGTGTACTCCCTGTATATTCAGACACCCCAGCTCGAGCCGTCGCGGGAAAGCCCCCGCTATGTCCCTTCTCCGACCGTTCCTATTTGTGGAAAGTTAGATACAGGTGGGTCGGGGGGTTTCCAGCCCCCCACAACGGGGGTCGACGGGCTGGCACTGTGCCGGCTCAGGGTGTATGAAGTGGTCTGGGTAAACCGTGGCGTAGTCTGCGGGGCTGGGCTGGGCTGTGGATAATGTTGCCCTGAGGCAGGTGCATTACTCTCATATCAACTGATGAAGTGAATGTGAGCGATTGACAAAGGTTGTTCCTGACGCGACCTCACTGCAGTGGAATGTGTGTACACACACACACACACACACACACACACCACACACACACACCCACCTTTCAACCTTTCGGTGCGTTGATTCCTCATTTCACGAATATATAATTATATATATATATATACACTGTATATATAAGAATATTTTGCAAATGAAAGAGAGTAGCGACGAAGTTAGCTAATTGCAAAGACGACAATACTAGGAAAGTAATACAAGAAAAACGAGAGGATTGATTGGGAAATACAAACACTGATAAAGGGCCATACAGAAAGGGAAGAGGAAAAGGCGGTTGAAGCAATAAAGGAAAATCCAAAATACTTTTACAGCTATGCGAAAAGGAAAACAAAAAGGCGCACTACAATCGGGCCCTTAAGGAAAGGAAATAATGAACTAACAGACGATCTAAAAGAAATATTGAAACATTGAGAGCCCAGTATGAATCGGTTTTCAGTACCCCAAAAAGTGACGAAGCGATACCTGACATAGGAGCATTCTTCGAAGAGATATTGAAAGGAGAATGTATAACAGACTTTGATTTTACCCCAGAAGATGTAGCGAGAGCTATAGGACAAATGAAATCACATTCAGCTGCAGGTCCGGACAAATGGAACGCACTATTAATTAAAAACTGTAAAAATGAAATAGCTACACCCTTAACTGGATATGGAGAAGATCCCGAGACTGGAGAAATACCGAGCATCTTGAAAAGAGCAAACATTGTCCCTATATATAAAGGCGGGGATAGATCTCGAGCAAAGAACTATAGACCAGTGTCCTTCACGTTCCACTTCACCAAAATATTTGAAAGAATAATCAGAGAAAATATGACTTCCTGGAGACATTGGAAAGATTCAACGAAAATCAGCACAGATTCCGATCAGGAAGATCATGCCTATCACAACTTATAGAGTATTATAACAATGTCCTAGATGCACTTGAAGGCAACGAAAACTATGATGTCATATACACTGATTTTGCTAAAGCTTTCGACAAATGCATTCATGGTATAATAGCACATAAAATGAAACATATGGAAATAACAGGCAAAGTGGGAAAATGGATCTACAACTTTCTCAGTAAACAACTACAGGTGGTCAAGGTTCAAGGGTGTCATCATCAGAATCAGAAGTACGCAACTCAGTACCACAAGGTACAGTACTGGCCCCACTCTGTTCATTATCATGCTAACAGACATAGACACTGGAGTAAACAGCAACAGTATAGTAACATCACTTGCGGACGATACAAAGCTCGGCAGAAAAATCAGCGATGCAAACGAAGTAGAGGCCTTGCAGAGGGACACGAACAAAATATACAAATGGTCAGAAGACAAAAATATGACATTTAACACTGAGAAATTTCAGCTCTTGAGATATGGTAGAAAATACTAGAAATGAGGAACTTACAGACTGCATATTATGCCCCAGATAGACAAGAAATTCAGAGAAGCACGAAAGCAGCTGACTTGGGGGTAATAATGACCGATGATGCTAAATTCGAAACACAAAATCAGATAGCAATAAACAAAGCAAAAAGAGTCACGGGACAGGTACTAAGAACGTTTAGAAGGAGGAACAAGACAGTAATGATTCCCCTGCTGAGAACACTGATCATATCAAAGCTTGAATACTGCTCAGTTTTGATGTCCCCATATAAAAAGGAAGAAATTAATAAACTAGAAGAAACGCAGACATTTCACAGCCAAAATTAATGGCTGCAAAGAACTCAACTACTGGGAAAGACTAGGTAAACTAAATCTGTACTCCCTGGAAAGAAGAAGAAGAGAGGTATACCATAATCTAGATATGGAAAATGATCGAAAAACTGGTACCAACCCCCAAACTAAACCCCATTACCATCCAAACAACGCTGGAAAATAGGATAAGCAGAATGTGTAGTGTTCCCAAATTAAAGGCCCGACAAGGAACCTCCTCAACTCTGAAAGAAAATAGCTTGGTTGTCAGGGGGCCAAGAATTTTCAACCAGCTTCCAAAGGACCTCAGAAACGTTACCCGGGTCAAAGTTGGTCTTCAAGAGAAGACTAGATGCCTGGCTCAGGACAGTACCAGATGAGCCGGGTGTACCTGGATATGTACGGTGGAGAGCGCAAGAGAGCAACTCGCTCCTCCACCAAGCCAGGAGTAGAGGCGGGGCCACCAGCTTGACCTCTGTGTGAAGAGAGACCAACACACGAAACAACATAAGGTTCATAAGGTAAGGTGTATATATATATATATATATATACAGTGCCCGCGAAAAGTATCCGATCACTCAAGAAAATACAATATTTTCCCTTAATATTCAGAGACACGTAATTCACTTTCTATTTGTTCTAGCGACATCTGGTAACTTTGAGGTTGCTCGCTGATATGAGAGCTATCCAACGCATTCTCAAATTAGTGTTCTGGTAGCCTTCGTTGCGGGTGGCTGTGTCTCAAATTTGTCAGATTTCACTGTTTGTGTAAATTTCTTGATTTTTTTTTTTTTTTTTTTTTTTACAGAAAGTGGTGTAAATAAAATTTATATATAATGTGTGCTAAAAAACAACTTAAGAGTGATTGTCGAGGTGCTATTGTTGCTTTGCATGCATGTGGGAAATCACAGAGACAGATAGCTAAGGAATTAAACATATCCCAAAGTACCGTTAATTTATGGGTTTCACGGGCTAAGAACAATGGTGGCCTAACCACGCCAGTCCCTAAAAAACGATCTGGCAGACCGAGAAAAACAAATTCGCGAACAGACAAACTTATGAAACGTTTAGTATTGAAAAACCCAACAATAACTGCGAAAGAAATAAAATTTAATATGAATAATTTGTTATCTGGTGTTTCTGAACGAACTATCCAGGAGCGGCTCCAAAAAGAACTCGGATTACCATCTCGCCATGCTGCTAAGAAACCGTTCATTAATGAAAAAATGCGTAAAAAACGTGTCGCATTTTGTAAAAAATACATTCATTGGACTGTTGATGACTGGAAGAAGGTTTTATTTAGCGATGAGTCGACATTTTTGACATTCAGAAGTTGTCCAAAAAAGGTTCGCCGGCCTATTGGCTCAAATAGGATGGACCCTAAATACACCCTAAAGACAATGAAACACCCTCCAAGTGTGATGGTTTGGGTTGTTTCGGTTACTATGGGCGTGGAAACTTATATTTTCTTCCGAAGAACACAACTATGAATGGTGCACGGTATTTAGCAATGCTACAGGATAAACTTCTAATGGCAATGGCAATCCAAAGGACAAAAACATACATGCATGATGGTGCACCATGTCACAGGGCCAAAATAGTGACAAAATGGATTACTGACAATAAATTTGATATTTTGGATTGGCCTGGTAATAGTCCAGATCTCAATCCGATAGAAAATCTGTGGCTAATAATAAAAAATAAGGTTGAATGCCACGACACTGGCTCAGTCGAAAAATTACAAGAGGCCATCAAAAAGGTATGGTGCAAGGAAATATCAGTGGAAGTTTGTCAAAACTTGATTAAATCCATGCCAAAACGTCTAGAACAAGTCATCCAAACCAAAGGACAGATGACAAAATACTAATATAAGGTTAGTATACATTTAAACATTGTTTTTTATGTAAAAAATACAAATTTCAAGGGTGATCGGATACTTTTCGCGGGCACTGTATATACTGTGTGTATATATATATTATAATACACCTTCATATATAACCTTTGGTTAGCTCCCGCCCGAATTGTTCATTCTAACGAATGTCAAGCTTTTCACTCCACCTTAGACCTACAGTTTAACGTGGAATCCGAACCACACCCCACCAGCAGCCCAGCGTCTTAACCATTAGGCCACCCAGGGTACCCATTTATCTACCAACCACTCTCTTTATTGTGTGGAAGGATGAACAGCTGGGTTTTGCTGCGTGTCGGCTGGTACACCTTCATATATATATATGTAGCGGATCGACAAGAAATAGACCAACAAATAGACAGACAAGTTCTTCTTTCCACGCCTTCATCAAACATTATTCGAAAAACACACGTGGGCAAAGAATCAAACAATGAAAACGTCTGTTTCTTCCCAAAAGGCGCGAACGCAAGCTCTTTAACAAAAGGACGCACGGACAAGGCGTCTTAAGATTTGGCGCGAAGTCTTACGTCACAGGAACTACGTATAAAAGCGAGCACCAACTCACACTCACTCGCACTCACACACTCAATTTCCACCTTTATGAGCAACACGTCCGACAACCGCCCTCCGGCTTCCCGCCGGAGGAACGGCCTGCTACTTTCTTCAAGGCCTACGATTTAACATCAAGTAAGACCTACAGACCACCTGCAGAAGCAATCCTTCGAAGCCCAACCAGAATCACTTCGGGCCTACGGTTTACAAGGTCAGCCTTCAAGTTTCTCTACCTTCCTCGAGATATATCCAGCACCTCAGGCCTACGCCTGCAGTAAGAGAAATTAAGTTATCACACAAACATATAAATGAACCAATAACACAATGATATGCGAAGTTACGGTTTTCGGAATGACACTTGACTTGGGAAAATAGGCCTATTGCGTCTTTTAACGAGAGTCAATTGGAACGTTTAATTACTCACTTTGGGAGTATAGCCTACCGTTCGGCGGTAGGCTAATGTAGGCTTCATGTGATTTACTTAGATAAGACGTACTTATCTTTACGGGACGATGAAACCGCTGTTGAAGGAGTCTTGAAGAGGAACCTATTACCGTAGACTCGAGTTGTCGTTGTCCGTTAAGCCTCTCGAGATGATGGAGATGCTTGATGTAGGCTTCGTAAAACGTAGGCCTGAGGTGATATTATTTCTCGAGGTGCAGGATGGCCTATAAATGATCTTGCAGGCATAGGCCTGAGGTGCTGAATATATCTTGAGGATGGTAGAGAAACTTGAAGGCTGATCTTGTAAACCGTAGGCCCGAAGTGATTCTGGTTGGGCTTCGAAGGATTGCTTCTGGAGGCGGTCTGTAGAAGGTCTTACTTGATGATAAATCGTAGGGCTTGAAGAAAGAAGCGGGAAGCCGGAGGGCGGTTGACGTGAAAGCGAGTGTCTGTGTGAGTGAGAATGAGTTAGAGTGGAAGCTCGCTTTTATACGTAGTTCCTGTGACGTAGGACTTCGCGCCAAATCTTAAGACAAGTTGTCCGCGCGTCCTTTTGTTGAAGAGCTTGCGTTCGCGCCTTTTGGGAAGAAACAGACGTTTCCATTGTTTGATTCTTTGCCCACGTGTGTTTTTCAAATAATGTTTGATGAAGACGTGGAAAGAAGAATTTGTCTGTCTATTTCTTGTCGATCCGCTATATATATATATATATATATATATATATATATATAATATATATAGGGCGTCCCAAAAAAATGTATACACTTTAACAGCTGATAGCTCAATTGATGTTTTTCTTTCCAAGTTAAACCCATTAGAATTAATAATGGCAGTCAGACTAAGCTTTGAACAAAGGAAATTCATTCTAAAATGTTACTGGAAGTGTGAAAACGCAGTTGAAGTGCAAAGACAGTTTAGGAGGGAGTTTCAAACAGATCCACCAACGCGACTTACCATCACTCGAATTAGAGATAAGTTTGAAGCCGATGGAACTGTTCAGAATGTCCACAAGAAGCGTTCCGGAAGACCACGGACATCGACAAGCCCCACAAAGCAAGAAAGAGTACTGGAAACGTATCACCAGAGTCCAAGAAAATCTGTGCGGCAAGCGAGTCGTGAGGTAGGACTTTCAGAATCGTCTGTCCAATGCATTTTGAAACGCTGTCAATGGAAAAGTTACATTCCAAGATTAGTCCATGCTATTAATGAAGATGATCCGGACCGAAGAGTGGAGTATTGCGAGTGGTACTTGGCACGATGTGGATGTGGATTGGACGAAGGGGTTTCGTAGAATACCCTCCGCGTTCACCAGACCTCACACCACTAGACTTTTTTTTATGGGGATACTTAAAAGACAAAGTCTACGCTATAAAACCTGCAACAGTCGCTGAATTGAGAGCAGCCATTGAACGAGAATGCACACAAATACCAAACGAAATGTTTCATGATGTTTGCGATTCCATTGCTTCGCGTTATCAGCAGTGCCTGGACCAGAACGGACGTCAGTTTGAAAACAGGCGTTGACAAAACAATTAAATAATGTCTGTAGATTCTATTACATTTTGAAAATGAAATGTATTTTAATAAACACTGCCTTTATAATTATTTAAAGTGTGTATACATTTTTTTGGGACGTCCTGTATATATATATATATATATATATATATATATATTACATACATACATACACTACCAGTCAAAAGTTTAAGTACACTTACTAATTTCCAATGTTTTGCTGCTTTGCTCATGACATAAACTTCAAATGTAAACTTAACAGGTACTAGAGATGAATTTGCTTACCTGGCTTTCATGTTGTATGCTTCAGTGCATCTGCCCTATGCATTGTGTTGTAACACAGAAGCTTCTTCAAAATAACCTTCAAAATGTGTTAATTTATGTCTAGCATGCAACCTAAAATTAATGCCATTAGCTCTGCACAAAGGTCCAAAGAGAGTTTAAAAATCTTTACTGGGGTAGTGTGTTTCTTCAGGAGTATGTTACATATAAAATCCTTGCAGAGGAGCTAACTGTGTAGTTTAAGGTATATTTGTGTTTTAAAAAGCAAAAATGGGTGCCAAAGCTCAGTTAACAACAGAAAAAAGACAGTCGATTGTAACTGAGAAATGAGGACCAATCACTGAGGCAAATTGCAAAAAAATTAAAGTTTCTGTGAATGCGGTTGCTTGTGCCATTAAACGGTACGAAGAAACTGGTCAAAATAAGGACAGAAAAAGGTGAGGGCGACCAAGAACCACAACAGACTCAGAGGACAAGTATATCCGAGTCACCAGTCTGCGCAACAGACGCCTCACAGCATCTGAAATCAAAGCCCAGCTGAACAACAACAGAAGTACAACAGTTTCAACATCAACTGTTCAGAGAAGACTAAGAGAGGCAGGATTAAAAGGACGAACTGCAGCAAAGAAACCAATGCTGAGACTCCAGAACAAAAAGAAAAGGCTAGCCTGGGCTAAAAAACACCAAAAATGGACTGTTGAGTAGTGGAAATTTGTCCTTTGGACTGACGAATCAAAGTTCGAAGTTTTTGGATCCAAACGCAGAGTATTTGTGCGGCGCAGAGCGGGTGAAAGAATGACACAGCAGTGTGTTGTGCCAACAGTGAAGCACGATGGAGAAAGTGTGATGGTCTGTTTTGCAGGGTTCTGTCGGCTCGGAGGATGGTATAGTTGTCAATTTGTGTCTCTTTTTTGTCAACACAGGTCTCAGTTTTCACAGTTCGCCTGGCAGTCCTTTAGACGAGTTTCCGTGAGGCATGCAAAGTCTGCTCCGGCTTCTTGCATGAATCTTTCAGGTATAAAACTTTGTCCGGGGAATGATTTGATTTAAGGCCCTGAATGTTAGCTAAGATTATTTTTATTTTTTTTCTATCATTTTCGCATACAGGTGTTCCGATTCATTTTCCAATGGTGATGCCAGTTTCGTTCCCTTGTGGTCCTCCAAGAATTTGCCTCTCTTTATTTTTGTCGGTACCTGTTGTCCTGATAACGCATGAAGTGTGTTTGTGCGTGCCTTCTGTCCGGCTCTCGGATTCCTATATTTGTCAGCTGATTTTGTATTTGCTGGATAGTATTTAGCAGCTGAATTGTGTTGGTTATGTAAAAAAAATTTGGTACCCTTCTTTGATGATCGTTTTTCCTGTTCATCCATTGTGTTCTTTTGAGGGTGGTGGTAACGGCATTTTTGTCAGTATTTGCACCTCCCATATTTTGCATAGGTGTTGCAGACTGTAAGATGGTGGAATAACTTCTTATCAAATTTGCAATATCCACTTGTGTAATGTGTTGTATAATGTGGGATGTGCATAGATGCATTGCCCATCCCGATATCTGCAGTTCCCCGTTTCGTAGTATTTACGTAGGGTATTTTCTACGCTTCTACTACTTGTTTTCTTATTATTTTCAAAGTTCTTAATTTTGGTATTATCATTATTTTTCTTTGGCTGATTATTTCCTACATTTTTAGTTATCTTTTTATCATTTCGCTCGTTGGACAGTTTTACTACCTCTCAACTTTTACTTATTTCTTTTCTTTAATTTGTCTTCATTCCGTATTATATTGTTTATATTGTTATTCGTTATTATACTGTTATTTGTTATTTCGTCCTCTCTCTGATCCACCCGGTTTTTCGTTGGGACATTTCTGGACTCTTGTCCCCCCATTATTTCATTCTTTTTTGTAACACTCCATTTCTTTAGATACCGCGAAGGAGTTTACCGTCTGTGTATATGTGCCTCACAGAAACTTGATCCCCACGATCTGTTTCGTATTCGAGACAAGAGTTATTTCCCTATCATCCCAATTCATGCAGATAAAGTCTTGCAGTTTCTGACAGAAATCGCATTGTATTGCAGCTTTTTCAGTTGTTTATATATATATATATATATATATATATATATATATATACACGGTGAACCAAAAGTAGGTGGACAGTAGGTTGAATACGGTTTGTGTTATATTATATTATAACTATGGTGTTCATTATAACTATGGTGTTTGTGTTTTATTATATTAAATATTATAACTAAATTTATTTAAATTTTATTTTGTATTATAGTATACAAAAAAATTAAATATGTATTCTCAAAAGACGTTATCATTTACTGTCCACCTACATTTGGTTCACCCTATATATATATATATATATATATATATATATATATATATATATATATATATATATATATATATATATATATAATGATGAATAAAACCACGAAGGAAAGGAAACACAAAACGGTGCTCAAGCGCTTTTGTCTAATGACATCCTCAGGAACACTGAAATACATAAAAGGTTACGGCCTATATATAGGTTACAGAAAGAGAAAAAAAAATATATAAATAAATAACATACATACACACAAACATATACAGGGTGTCCCGTAAGTCTGGACCCATAGGGAAAAATAATAAAATTACAAAATAGTCCAAAAATTTATTGCATAATCTGTTCAAAGTGTCCGCCGTTGTGTCGCACACATAGTTGAAGACGCAATCTCCACTGCGACAGCACTTTCTGAATCACAGTCGCAGAAATTTCTTGACACGCCTCCACAATGCGTGCTTTAAGGTGGAAAATGTTCTGAAGTTTGACCTCGTACACTTTGGCTTTCAAGTGGCCCCACAAATAAAAATCATAATAAAAAATAATAAAAAAATAATAATAATAAAATAATAATAATACAATAAAAAAATATTATAAATCCCTATGGGTCCAGACTTACGGGACACCCTGTATACACATAATATATATATATATATACATACATATCTACACACATACACACATATATATATATATATGCAATAAACGGAGAAGTAAAAATAAAACTTAAAAATTAAGGATTAGAGGATTAACAAAGAGGCATATCGATTTTTAGCACAAGATCAAATGAGTTATAAAAATAATACAAATTTATACTGGAGATACGCCCGGGTTTAACACTTTGCCTTTTTAGAGTCAAGTTTCGATATATATAAAAATAAATTGAAGATTAAAAGTTAATAAAGTAGCTTACAAGTTTACCAAAGATTAAGTGTCCTACCCTTTTTATCTAGGTTTGTTTTGAAGGAATTCAAAACAACAGGATCGAGTTGAAAAGACCTTTGCTTATGTTGAAGTTATTTGAAAGTTGAATAATGGCAGACTCAAGAATATTTCTATTGACAATGTTGCTCGAATGAAATAAAACTGAAGCATTATTCCAATCAATACAGTGGGATAACTCTGACAAATGGACAAAAAGAGCACTGGACAACTGTCCTGTTCTGACGGAATATTGATGCTGTTTTATACATGTGTGCAAATCCTTTCCCGTCTGACCTATGTAAAAGGAATCACATTGTTTACACCCAATTTTATAGATAATGCCTGAATTATTGGTAGGGCTATTTTTACTATGATATTTTTCACAATATTGTTATATGAAAATACTACATTAATATCCAAAAGTTTAAGTACATTAGCAATGCCTAAAAAGCCCGGGAAAAATGGAAGTACTAAAATATTTTTTGACAAAGTACGAGTGTTATTATTGACACGATAGAAAGTTCGTTTTGCCTTGTTGAGACAAGATTCCATAAACGCAGATGGGTAACACAGATCACTTCCAATACCTTTGATTTTTTTCCAATTCGGCATCGATGTATTCCGGACTGGCGATCCTAAGGGCGCGGAGAAACATTGATGAAAAAATGGCCTTCTTAGTGGGGGTGTCATGTCCCGAGTAAAAGTGTACGTAGGACAAGTTGTTTGTTGTTATCGGAAAACAACAAACAACTTGTCCTACATACACTTTTACTCGGGACATGACACCCCCCACTAAGAAGGCCATTTTTTCATCAATTTTTCTCCGCGCCCTTAGGATCGCCAGTCCGGAATACATCGATGCCGAATTGGAAAAAATCAACGGTATTGGAATTGATCTGTGTTACCCATCTGCGTTTATGGAATCTTGTCTCAACAAGGCAAAACGAACTTTCTATCGTGTCAATAATAACACTCGTACTTTGTCAAAAAATATTTTAGGTACTTCCATTTTTCCCGGGCTTTTTAGGGATTGCTAATGTACTTAA